>OY759157.1:19199384-19632485 GCA_963662125.1 Diplazon laetatorius | reverse complement strand
TCATAACCGATATGAGGTTATTCGCATCGGCGAGGGAGAAGGCCCTAGAATGACGACTTCAGCAGCAGACTACATGAAACCATTCCCAAGTAGAAATTCTTCGGAGGACGAAGAATGACCAGGATGGCCGAGTGTAGGATTAACACTATTTGGCGATCGACACGCATGCCCAGGACGCAAGCTTAATAAGCGTAAAGCTTCGCGACGCGGCCAGGCACCGTGATATCTCACGGCGGCCGATCGAGAGAGTCAATGGGAGACGTCGTGCGACGAACTGCGTCGTATCTCGCGGTCGAGGAAGCGACCGGCAGTCGTAATCGAGGATCGTACGCGCAAGCTAAACGAATCCAGTTGAACCTTATTTTATCGATGTATTTGATATCCTTTACTCTCATTAAATCGTCATTTGAATTGATTGCGGCTCAGGTTACCTTATTTTGCGTTACCTCGCGACCCAAAATCCCACATATATGTGGGAATGGGCTTGAATGACAAGTCCAACGTTGCTAAGGGTCGTCGTGACAACGGAAAATTAACAAATATACGTAGTAACGCGTTATTGACTGGACATCGAGTCAATTGTCGAAGAACGATCAAAAAAGTCGGACGCGATATAAACGATTTCATCAAATATGTATCAACGATTATTCTTTTATTAAATTATTTAACTTGGTTTTGATTCTTTTTGTATTATCCTCGCGACCCCAATCCCTACATTTGGGGGCTCGTCCGGGATAGAGGCCGTGATAAAATGCAAAACGGGTTATTTTAAGTTAAATATCGTCGTTAACGCGTCGTAACGGGAAGCGATCGCGGTACAAGAGCATGGCGGTGCATAAGTTTAATGCAACGCATCCTCATTAAGTTGTGTACTCGTAGATCGAAAGTTGCTTAAGCTCGACGTGTCGGAAGTTGAACGCGCGTCGCGAAAGTTGTTCAGATGTCGGTCAAACGCGGAAAATACCACGTTGCATAAGTTGAGTGCAACGTCGTATAATTCAGTTGTGCGCGTGTCGTCCGAGTTCGTCGTGAAGTCAAGTGTCGCAGTAAAGTCGTGCGTCAACTTTGAGTCGTGTGTTGTTGAAGAATTGTGTGTCGTGTGTCGTGTGTCGTGGTAACGTCGTGTGAATACGTTCAAGTACGATCGTAAATGATAAAGTCAAGTTCGGATTCAACCGCTATTACGAAAAGCGACGTGTCGGAGCGTCACTCATAACGTGTACGTTGTGTACACGTTGAATAAGAGATCGAACACGAAAGTTGTGAATAAAATAATAAAAGTTGTGAACAGACACGGAATATAAATCGTGCAAAGACTCGAATGTGTGTGACAGTAAGGGTGGACAATGTTTTCGACACCACCACCGCGTAAAAACGATGAACGAGTGATTGGTGTGAATGTCGGTGGTGCCAACCAAATTATGTCAAATGAGGTCGTGGGTGCAGTAGGTGGCACTACGTTACCACCTGACGATGGGTCCAGATCGGACAGCCGAACGAATAAAAATGCTCGGAAGCGAACCAATGTCAATACGGACAATATCAACATGGATGTGCAACGGCTGGAAGTTGCGGTCGCAAATATGACAGTGCAGCAATTACGTTGTGAGTTAGAAAAAAAAGGATTACCAACGATCGGAAAAAAAACAACGCTGCGAGATAGATTGCAAGAGGCAATAAATCGTGACGATGATGATGCGGAAGTCGATGAAATTGACCCAGATGATGACGAGAGTGACGAAGAAGAGATCCGAAATCAAGAGGAGATACGTCAAATTCAGGAATCAAGACAAACACAAATCGCGAGACAAAGACGAAATATAGAAACGAACGAAGCCCAATATGAATTACGGAATGAACGTCGGAATGTGGCAGGTATGTTCACAATCAGAGATGTTGAAGGAAGTATTCCTGTCTTTACGGGTGATGATAAGATGCCAATTCATAAATGGATAGAAGAATTCGAAGATACAAGCATGCTGTTGGAGTGGAGTGATTTACAGAAAATAATCTACGGGAAAAAGATGCTGAGTGGGTCCGCTAAACAGTTTGTGGCTTTGAAGCGGGGCCTGACGTCGTGGACGGCCCTGAAAAATTGTCTAATTCTCGAATTCAAAATCGAAGTCAACAGTGCTATGGTCCATAGCCAGTTGCAACAACGGAAACGACAAACAGGCGAGACGCCGAGACAATACGTGTACGCAATGCAGACAATTGCAAGACAGAGTGACATCGAGGATGAGGCTCTAATTCAGTACCTTATCGATGGAATAATCAATGATGAAACAAACAAGCAGATTTTATACAATTCAACGACCGTCGACGAAGTGAGGAAAAATCTCGAATTATATGATAAAATTCAAGAAAAAGTTGGGCAACGAAAACCAGCCGGAAAAAATGAATCAAAAACAGAAACGTATAGAAACAGAAAAGATGTAGGAGAAAAGAAGGTCACAAAACAGCTGACTACAAAAAAAATACGGTGTTTCGCATGTGGGTCACCGGATCACGAAATCAAGGGATGTCCACACAAAGATAAAGGGCCGAAGTGTTTCAAATGTGATCAATTTGGTCATATTTCGCGGAACTGTGAAAACCCGGTCAAGTCACGCAAGCGGGATGACGGGGTTCACCATGTGACAGCAGATGATGACATCGTTATTGTGCAAATTAACGGAACAAAGGTACAGTCGATATTAGATACAGGCTGTTTCAAAACTATCATACGTGAAGACGCATATCGACAAATTGGCAGTCCAAAATTGTGTCCGTCAGTTCGAATATTCAAGGGGTTCGGAAATGCCCGATCCAAGGCGAAAGGTATCTTCGAGGCTGAGTTGACTATCCAAGAGGAGGATTATACGGTGAAAATTTACGTGGTTCCAGTCGAAGCAATGGACGTACAAATGCTACTGGGAAAAGATGTTCAAAAACAAATGGATATTCATATAATCGGAGGACGACCGACGATTAAAAGATTACCGATCGCAACGACGAAGCAGCAGCAAGAAGCAGGTCAAGAAGATTCCAAGAACGAAGAACGAAGGTTTCAAAATGAAGATCGAGCGGGATTATCAGAAGGTGAATTTCCAATGGTCAATTATGTTGAACAACCGAAGTTTGACCTTAGTGGAGCGTACAGTGGAAAAATCAGTGCACTCATAGATGAATACATTCCGAGCAAGTCGGTAGTAACTGCAGTTGAGACAAAGATCCGACTGAAAGATCAGGAACCAGTGTGTGCAAAACCAAGACGCTTATCGGTGCAAGGGAAACAAGTTTTGCAAAAACAGATCGACGAATGGTTAGACGACGGCATAGTCAAGCCAAGTAGTAGTGCGTATTCAAGTGCAGTCGTTATTGTGCCTAAAAAGGACGGAAGTCACCGAGTATGCGTAGACTTTCGCCAATTAAACAAGAAAATCATTCGTGATCATTTTCCAATGCCATTGATCGAAGATTGTATCGACGCACTGGCAACCGCGCGAGTTTTTTCGGTACTTGATTTAAAAAATGGATTCTTCCATGTTCCCGTTGAAAAAGACAGTCAAAAATATACGTCGTTTGTAACACATGACGGTCAGTACGAATTCTTGAAAACTCCATTTGGACTTAGCAATAGTCCGACGACGTTTTTGAGATTTATAGACGAAGTTTTCAGAGATTTAAGTCGGCGAGGCGTGGTCCTCACTTACATGGATGATTTGATTGTTCCTGGAAAAAACGAAGAAGAAGGATTTGACCGATTGCGCCTAACTCTCGAAAGAGCAGCTGAAAAAGGTTTATCTATTAACTGGGGAAAATGTAAGTTTTTGAAAGAAGAAGTCGAATATTTGGGGCACATCATTGGAGGTGGCTTCGTTCGTCCGTCAAATGGAAAAATCAAGGCTATCATGAATTTCCCTGAACCAAAAAGTCGAAAAGATATCCAGAGCTTTCTGGGTCTCACAGGTTATTTCCGGAAGTTCATTTTGGACTACGCGATTATCGCTC
This sequence comes from Diplazon laetatorius, assembly GCA_963662125.1. Lineage (NCBI taxonomy): Eukaryota > Metazoa > Arthropoda > Insecta > Hymenoptera > Ichneumonidae > Diplazon > Diplazon laetatorius. The sequence goes on along the minus strand of OY759157.1, from coordinate 19,628,492 downwards.
GTCCGTTGTCAGACACGTTGAAAGGAAATCAAAAATTTACCTTCGGAGCGAACCAAGAAACATCGTTCAATAACCTGAAAGCCGCGTTGACGAGCGCGCCAGTGCTACGAATTTTCAAACCAGAGGCAATTACCGAGCTTCATACGGATGCCAGTAAGCTAGGTTATGGTGCAATATTAATGCAACGAGATACAGAAGATGATGGCTTCCATCCGGTTCATTATATGAGCCGAAAGACGTCGGATGCCGAGCAGAAACTTCATTCGTATGAATTGGAGGTTTTGGCGATCATAAATGCGCTAAAAAAATTCCAATGTTACTTGCAGGGAATAAAATTCAAAATTATCATGGATTGTGATGCATTTCGGAGAACGCTGGATAAACGAGATCTAGCGGCGAAAGTAGCAAGATGGGCGTTGTTCATCGAGGGGTTCGATTACGAGATTGAGCATCGTGCCGGTACCCGTTTGCGACATGTCGACGCTCTCAGTCGTTATCCTGTTCTTAAAGTGGATGATACGATTACACAAATAATACTGAATCAACAAGATGAGGACGAACGGCTACGTGTTATCAAGCAAATTGCGGAGAAAGAGCCGTATGAAGATTATCTCATCGAAAACGGTTTGTTGATGAAAAGAGTGGCCGGCAAATACGTTATAGCTTTACCGAGGAGTATGCACACGGACGTTATTCGCCGAGCTCATGAAAACGGACACTGTGGAGTGAAAAAAATGACAGAAATCATTCAAGAAGACTTTTATATCCCGAAACTCGTCGAAAAGCTCGAAAGATTTGTCAGCTGTTGTATACCGTGCATTTTATCGGAACGGAAAAAAGGCAAGAAAGAAGGAGAATTGATGCCCATCCCGAAGGGAGAGGTACCATTAGCGACGTACCACATCGACCATCTTGGTCCGATGACACCGACATCGAAATGCTACAAGCACTTATTTGTAGTAGTTGACGGATTCTCGAAATTTACGTGGTTATATCCAACGAAGACGACGAACGCAAAGGAAGTTATTGCAAAATTGTCTATACAACGAGCGACGTTTGGCAATCCCCAACGAATCGTCAGTGATCGGGGTACTGCGTTCACATCTGGAGAATTTCAAGAATTTTGTGCAGAGGAAGGTATCGAGCATGTTAAAATCACAACGGGAGTTCCAAGAGGGAATGGTCAAGTCGAGAGGACCAACAGAAGTATCATCCCGATTTTAACGAAATTGGCCATAGACAACCCAGATAAGTGGTATCGATATACTGAACAGGTTCAGAGCTGTCTAAACAGTACTTACCAGCGGAGCATCGCGATGACTCCCTTCGAGGTGATGTTCGGAGTTAAAATGCGGCGAAAAGAAGATCCTCGAATTTTACAAATTGTCGAGCAAGAATCAGCCGAAATGTTCGAAGACACTCGTAGTGATTTAAGAAATTTGGCTAAAGCTAATTTGATGAAAATTCAAGAGGAAAACCGCAGAATTCACAATCGGAGTTGCAAAACGGCGACTGTTTATAAGAAAGGCGACCTTGTTGCAATAAAAAGGACACAATTCGGTGCAGGGTTGAAAATCAAAAAAAGGTTCTTAGGACCATACAAGGTCTCGCAAGTCAACGGCAATAACCGGTATGAGGTAATTCGAGTGGGCGATGGAGAGGGTCCTAAAATGACAACGAGTGCAGCCGATTACATGAAGCCATTCCAATATGAAGATTCTTCAGAGGGCGAAGAATAACAGGATGGCCGAATGTGGGAATGGGCTTGAATGACAAGTCCAACGTTGCTAAGGGTCGTCGTGACAACGGAAAATTAACAAATATACGTAGTAACGCGTTATTGACTGGACATCGAGTCAATTGTCGAAGAACGATCAAAAAAGTCGGACGCGATATAAACGATTTCATCAAATATGTATCAACGATTATTCTTTTATTAAATTATTTAACTTGGTTTTGATTCTTTTTGTATTATCCTCGCGACCCCAATCCCTACATATATATATTCATTCAATTAATGTATTAACTCTTCGTTGACGATTGATATGGAACCCGGTGGACTCGTTATGATTACTGACGAATTCATGAAAAAAAGCCAATAGAGCAAACTTTTTTTTAATAAGACGAAAAAAATTCAAAAAAATGCAATGTTTGTAGTAATTTTTAGCTGACGATAAATATGGGAGACGGTGGACTCGACATGATTACTGGGGATTTAATGAAAAAAAAAAAAAAAGAGAACAACTTTTTTAATGAGACAACAATTTTTTTTTTTTTTTTACTTAATTCAATGTTTGTAGAAAATTTTTGCTGACGATGAATATAGGAAACGGTGAACTCGATATGATTACTGACGATTTGATGAAAACAAACCAATGGAGCACAACTTTTTTCAATAAGACAAAGAAAAAAAAAAAGAAATTAAAGAAAATTCAATTTATGTAGTAATTTTTAGCAGACAATGACTATGGAACACGGTGGACATGATATGATTACTGACGATTTGATGGAACAAAACCAATAGAGCACAACTTTTTTCAATAAGACAAAAAAAAAGAAATTCAAAATAATTCAATATTTGTAGTAATTTTCAGCTGACAATGACTATGAAACACGGTGGACATGATATGATTACTGACGATTTGATGGAACAAAACCAATAGAGCACAACTTCTTTCAATAAGACAAAAAAAAATTTTTAAATTTAAAAAAAATCCAATATTCGTAGTAATTTTCAACTGACAATGACTATGAAACACGGTGGACATGGTACGATTACTTACGATATGATGAAACAAAACCAATAGAGCAGAACTTTTTTCAATAAGACAAAAAAAAAAAAAAAAATTTCAATCAAAAAAATGCAATATTTGTAGTAATTTTTAGCTGACAATGACTATGAAACACGGTGGACAAGATATGATTACTGACGATTTGATGAAACAAAACCAATTGAGCACAACTTTTTTCAATACGACACAGAAAAAAAAAAAAATTCAAAAAAATTCAAAAAAATTCAATATTTGTGGTAATTTTTATCTGACGACTATGAAACACGGTGGACAAGATATGATTACTGACGATTTGGTGAAACGAAACCAATGTAGCACAACTTTTTTCAACACGACAAAGAAAAAAAAAATTCAAAAAAAGTAAAAAAAATTCGATATTTGTAGTAATTTTTAGCTGACAATGACTATAAAAACGGTGGACATGATATGATTACTGACGATTTGATGGAACAAAACCAATAGAGCACAACTTCTTTCAATAAGACAAAAAAAAATTTTTAAATTTAAAAAAAATCCAATATTCGTAGTAATTTTCAACTGACAATGACTATGAAACACGGTGGACATGATACGATTACTTACGATTTAATAAAACAAAACCGATACAGCACAACTTTTTTCAATACAAAGAAAAAAAATCGAAAAAATTCGATAAAATTCAATATTTGTAGTAATTTTCAGCTGACAATGACTATGAAACACGGTGGACATGATATGATTACTGACGATTTGATGGAACAAAACCAATAGAGCACAACTTTTTTCAATAAGACAAAAAAGAATTTTTTTTTTAAATTCAATGTTTGTAGTAATTTTTAGCAGACAATGACTATGAAACACGGTGGACAAGATACGATTACTGACGATTCGATGGAACAATACCAATGGAGCACAACTTATTCCAATACGACAAAGAAAGAAAAAAAAATTCAAAAAAATTCAAAAAATTCAATATTTGTAGTAATTTTTAGCTGACAATGACTATGAAACACGGTGCACAAGATACGATTACTGACGATTTGATGAAACGAAACCAATGAAACACAACTTTTTTCAATACGACAAAGAAAAAAAAAAATTCAAAAAAATTCAAAAAATTCAATATTTGTAGAAATTTTTAGCTGACAAAGACTATAAAAACGGTGGACATAATACGATTACTGACGCTTTGGTGAAACAAAACCAATGGAACACAACTTTTTTCAATACGACGAAGAAAAAAAAAATCCGAAAAAATTTAGTATTTGTAGTAATTTTTAGCTGACAATGACTATGAAACACGGTGGACATGATATGATTACTGACGATTCGATGGAACAAAACCAATGGAGCACAACTTATTCCAATACGACAAAGAAAGAAAAAAAAATTCAAAAAAATTCAAAAAATTCAATATTTGTAGTAATTTTTAGCTGACAATGACTATGAAACACGGTGGACAAGATACGATTACTGACGATTTGATGAAACGAAACCAATGGAACACAACTTTTTTCAATACGACAAAGAAAAAAAAAATTCAAAAAAATTCAAAAAAATTCAATTTTTGTAGAAATTTTTAGCTGACAATGACTATAAAAACGGTGGACATAATACGATTACTGACGCTTTGGTGAAACAAAACCAATGGAACACAACTTTTTTCAATACGACGAAGAAAAAAAAAAAAAATTCAAAAAAATTCAAAAAAATTCAATATTTGTGGTAATTTTTATCTGACGACTATGAAACACGGTGGACAAGATATGATTACTGACGATTTGGTGAAACGAAACCAATGTAGCACAACTTTTTTCAACACGACAAAGAAAAAAAAAATTCAAAAAAAGTAAAAAAAATTCGATATTTGTAGTAATTTTTAGCTGACAATGACTATAAAAACGGTGGACATGATATGATTACTGACGATTTGATGGAACAAAACCAATAGAGCACAACTTCTTTCAATAAGACAAAAAAAAATTTTTAAATTTAAAAAAAATCCAATATTCGTAGTAATTTTCAACTGACAATGACTATGAAACACGGTGGACATGATACGATTACTTACGATTTAATAAAACAAAACCGATACAGCACAACTTTTTTCAATACAAAGAAAAAAAAATCGAAAAAATTCGATAAAATTCAATATTTGTAGTAATTTTCAGCTGACAATGACTATGAAACACGGTGGACATGATATGATTACTGACGATTTGATGGAACAAAACCAATAGAGCACAACTTTTTTCAATAAGACAAAAAAGAATTTTTTTTTTAAATTCAATGTTTGTAGTAATTTTTAGCAGACAATGACTATGAAACACGGTGGACAAGATACGATTACTGACGATTCGATGGAACAATACCAATGGAGCACAACTTATTCCAATACGACAAAGAAAGAAAAAAAAATTCAAAAAAATTCAAAAAATTCAATATTTGTAGTAATTTTTAGCTGACAATGACTATGAAACACGGTGCACAAGATACGATTACTGACTATTTGATGAAACGAAACCAATGAAACACAACTTTTTTCAATACGACAAAGAAAAAAAAAAATTCAAAAAAATTCAAAAAATTCAATATTTGTAGAAATTTTTAGCTGACAAAGACTATAAAAACGGTGGACATAATACGATTACTGACGCTTTGGTGAAACAAAACCAATGGAACACAACTTTTTTCAATACGACGAAGAAAAAAAAAATCCGAAAAAATTTAGTATTTGTAGTAATTTTTAGCTGACAATGACTATGAAACACGGTGGACATGATATGATTACTGACGATTCGATGGAACAAAACCAATGGAGCACAACTTATTCCAATACGACAAAGAAAGAAAAAAAAAATTCAAAAAAATTCAAAAAATTCAATATTTGTAGTAATTTTTAGCTGACAATGACTATGAAACACGGTGGACAAGATACGATTACTGACGATTTGATGAAACGAAACCAATGGAACACAACTTTTTTCAATACGACAAAGAAAAAAAAAATTCAAAAAAATTCAAAAAAATTCAATTTTTGTAGAAATTTTTAGCTGACAATGACTATAAAAACGGTGGACATAATACGATTACTGACGCTTTGGTGAAACAAAACCAATGGAACACAACTTTTTTCAATACGACGAAGAAAAAAAAAATTCGAAAAAATTTAATATTTGTAGTAATTTTTAGCTGACAATGACTATGAAACACGGTGGACATGATATGATTACTGACGATTCGATAGAACAAAACCAATGGAGCACAACTTATTCCAATACGACAAAGAAAGAAAAAAAAAATTTAAAAAAATTCAAAAAATTCAATATTTGTGGTAATTTTTATCTGACGACTATGAAACACGGTGGACATGATATGATTACTGACGATTCGATGGAACAAAACCAATAGAGCACAACTTTTTTCAATACGACAAAGAAAAAAAAAAATTCGAAAAAATTCGAAAAAAATTCGATATTTGTAGTAATTTTTAGCTGACAATAGTGACAATGACTATGAAACACGGTGGACATGATATGGTTACTGACGATTCGATGGAAGAAAACCAATAGAGCACAATTTTTTTCAATACAACGAAAAAAAAAAAAAATCGAAAAAATTCAATATTTGTAAAAATTTTTATCTGACAATGACTATGGAACACGGTGGACAAGATATGATTACTGACGATTCGATGGAACAAAACCAATAGAGCACAACTTTTTTCAATACGACAAAAAAAAAAAATTCAAAAAAACTCAAAAAAATTCAATATTTGTAGTAATTTTTAGCTGACAATGACTATGAAACACGGTGGACATGATATGATTACTGACGATTTGATGAAACAAAAACAATAGAGCACAACTTTTTTCAATACGACAAAGAAAAAAAAAATTCAAAAAAATTCAAAAAATTCAATATTTGTAGTAATTTTTAGCTGACAATGACTATGAAACACGGTGGACAAGATACGATTACTGACGATTTGATGAAACGAAACCAATGGAACACAACTTTTTTCAATACGACAAAGAAAAAAAAAATTCAAAAAAATTCAAAAAAATTCAATTTTTGTAGAAATTTTTAGCTGACAATGACTATAAAAACGGTGGACATAATACGATTACTGACGCTTTGGTGAAACAAAACCAATGGAACACAACTTTTTTCAATACGACGAAGAAAAAAAAAATTCGAAAAAATTTAATATTTGTAGTAATTTTTAGCTGACAATGACTATGAAACACGGTGGACATGATATGATTACTGACGATTCGATAGAACAAAACCAATGGAGCACAACTTATTCCAATACGACAAAGAAAGAAAAAAAAAATTCAAAAAAATTCAAAAAATTCAATATTTGTGGTAATTTTTATCTGACGACTATGAAACACGGTGGACATGATGTGATCACTGACGATTCGATGGAACAAAACCAATAGAGCACAACTTTTTTCAATACGACAAAGAAAAAAAAAAATTCGAAAAAATTCGAAAAAAATTCGATATTTGTAGTAATTTTTAGCTGACAATAGTGACAATGACTATGAAACACGGTGGACATGATATGGTTACTGACGATTCGATGGAAGAAAACCAATAGAGCACAATTTTTTTCAATACAACGAAAAAAAAAAAAAAATCGAAAAAATTCAATATTTGTAAAAATTTTTATCTGACAATGACTATGGAACACGGTGGACAAGATATGATTACTGACGATTCGATGGAACAAAACCAATAGAGCACAACTTTTTTCAATACGACAAAAAAAAAAAAATTCAAAAAAATTCAAAAAAATTCAATATTTGTAGTAATTTTTAGCTGACAATGACTATGAAACACGGTGGACATGATATGATTACTGACGATTTGATGAAACAAAAACAATAGAGCACAACTTTTTTCAATACGACAAAGAAAAAAAAAATTCAAAAAAATTCAAAAAATTCAATATTTGTAGTAATTTTTAGCTGACAATGACTATGAAACACGGTGGACAAGATACGATTACTGACGATTTGATGAAACGAAACCAATGGAACACAACTTTTTTCAATACGACAAAGAAAAAAAAAAATCGAAAAAATTCAATATTTGCAGAAATTTTTATCTGACAATGACTATGAAACACGGTGGACAAGATATGATTACTGACGATTCGATGGAACAAAACCAATAGAGCACAACTTTTTTCAATACGACAACAAAAAAAAAAAAAAAAAAAAAAAAAATCGAAAAAATTCAATATTTGTAGAAATTTTTATCTGACAATGACTATGGAACACGGTGGACATGATATGATTACTGACGATTCGATGGAACAAAACCAATAGAGCACAACTTTTTTCAACACGACAAAGAAAAAAAAAATTCAAAAAAATTCAAAAAAATTCAATATTTGCAGAAATTTTTATCTGACAATGACTATGAAACACGGTGGACAAGATATGATTACTGACGATTCGATGGAACAAAGCAATAGAGCACAACTTTTTTTAATACGACAAAGAAAAAAAAAATTCGAAAAAATTCGAAAAAAATTCGATATTTGTAGTAATTTTTAGCTGACAATGACTATGAAACACGGTGGACAAGATATGATTACTGACGATTCGATGGAACAAAACCAATAGAGCACAACTTTTTTCAATACGACAAAGAAAAAAAAATCGAAAAAATTCAATATTTGTAGAAATTTTTATCTGACAATGACTATGAAACACGGTGGACATGATATGATTACTGACGATTCGATGGAACAAAACCAATAGAGTACAACTTTTTTCAATACGACAAAGAAAAAAAAAAATTCGAAAAAATTCGAAAAAAATTCGATATTTGTAGTAATTTTTAGCTGACAATGACTATGAAACACGGTGGACATGATATGGTTACTGACGATTCGATGGAAGAAAACCAATAGAGCACAATTTTTTTCAATACAACGAAAAAAAAAAAAAAAATCGAAAAAATTCAATATTTGTAGTAATTTTTAGCTGACAATGACTATGAAACACGGTGGACATGATATGATTACTGACGATTTGATGAAACAAAAACAATAGAGCACAACTTTTTTCAATACGACAAAGAAAAAAAAAATTCAAAAAAATTCAAAAAAATTCAATGTTTGTAGTAATTTTTAGCTGACAATGACTATGAAACACGATGGACACGATATGATTACTGACGATTCGATGGAACAAAACCAATAGAGCACAACTTTTTTCAATACGACAAAGAAAAAAAAAAAAATCGAAAAAATTCAATATTTGCAGAAATTTTTATCTGACAATGACTATGAAACACGGTGGACAAGATATGATTACTGACGATTCGATGGAACAAAACCAATAGAGCACAACTTTTTTCAATACGACAACAAAAAAAAAAAAAAAAAAAAAAAAATCGAAAAAATTCAATATTTGTAGAAATTTTTATCTGACAATGACTATGGAACACGGTGGACATGATATGATTACTGACGATTCGATGGAACGAAACCAATAGAGCACAACTTTTTTCAACACGACAAAGAAAAAAAAAATTCAAAAAAATTCAAAAAAATTCAATATTTGCAGAAATTTTTATCTGACAATGACTATGAAACACGGTGGACAAGATATGATTACTGACGATTCGATGGAACAAAGCAATAGAGCACAACTTTTTTTAATACGACAAAGAAAAAAAAAATTCGAAAAAATTCGAAAAAAATTCGATATTTGTAGTAATTTTTAGCTGACAATGACTATGAAACACGGTGGACAAGATATGATTACTGACGATTCGATGGAACAAAACCAATAGAGCACAACTTTTTTCAATACGACAAAGAAAAAAAAATCGAAAAAATTCAATATTTGTAGAAATTTTTATCTGACAATGACTATGAAACACGGTGGACATGATATGATTACTGACGATTCGATGGAACAAAACCAATAGAGCACAACTTTTTTCAATACGACAAAGAAAAAAAAAATTCGAAAAAATTCGAAAAAAATTCGATATTTGTAGTAATTTTTAGCTGACAATGACTATGAAACACGGTGGACATGATATGGTTACTGACGATTCGATGGAACAAAACCAATAGAGCACAACTTTTTTCAATACGACAAAGAAAAAAAAAAATTCGAAAAAATTCGAAAAAAATTCGATATTTGTAGTAATTTTTAGCTGACAATGACTATGAAACACGGTGGACACGATATGATTACTGACGATTCGATGGAACAAAACCAATAGAGCACAACTTTTTTCAATACGACAACAAAAAAAAAAAAAAAAAAAAAAAAAATCGAAAAAATTCAATATTTGTAGAAATTTTTATCTGACAATGACTATGGAACACGGTGGACATGATATGATTACTGACGATTCGATGGAACGAAACCAATAGAGCACAACTTTTTTCAACACGACAAAGAAAAAAAAAATTCAAAAAAATTCAAAAAAATTCAATATTTGCAGAAATTTTTATCTGACAATGACTATGAAACACGGTGGACAAGATATGATTACTGACGATTCGATGGAACAAAGCAATAGAGCACAACTTTTTTTAATACGACAGAGAAAAAAAAAATTCGAAAAAATTCGAAAAAAATTCGATATTTGTAGTAATTTTTAGCTGACAATGACTATGAAACACGGTGGACAAGATATGATTACTGACGATTCGATGGAACAAAACCAATAGAGCACAACTTTTTTCAATACGACAAAGAAAAAAAAATCGAAAAAATTCAATATTTGTAGAAATTTTTATCTGACAATGACTATGAAACACGGTGGACATGATATGATTACTGACGATTCGATGGAACAAAACCAATAGAGCACAACTTTTTTCAATACGACAAAGAAAAAAAAAAATTCGAAAAAATTCGAAAAAAATTCGATATTTGTAGTAATTTTTAGCTGACAATGACTATGAAACACGGTGGACATGATATGGTTACTGACGATTCGATGGAAGAAAACCAATAGAGCACAATTTTTTTCAATACAACGAAAAAAAAAAAAAAAATCGAAAAAATTCAATATTTGTAGTAATTTTTAGCTGACAATGACTATGAAACACGGTGGACATGATATGATCACTGACGATTTGATGAAACAAAAACAATAGAGCACAACTTTTTTCAATACGACAAAGAAAAAAAAAATTCAAAAAAATTCAAAAAAATTCAATGTTTGTAGTAATTTTTAGCTGACAATGACTATGAAACACGATGGACACGATATGATTACTGACGATTCGATGGAACAAAACCAATAGAGCACAACTTTTTTCAATACGACAAAGAAAAAAAAAATCGAAAAAATTCAATATTTGCAGAAATTTTTATCTGACAATGACTATGAAACACGGTGAACAAGATATGATTACTGACGATTCGATGGAACAAAACCAATAGAGCACAACTTTTTTCAATACGACAACAAAAAAAAAAAAAAAAAAAAAAAAATCGAAAAAATTCAATATTTGTAGAAATTTTTATCTGACAATGACTATGGAACACGGTGGACATGATATGATTACTGACGATTCGATGGAACAAAACCAATAGAGTACAACTTTTTTCAACACGACAAAGAAAAAAAAAATTCAAAAAAATTCAAAAAAATTCAATATTTGCAGAAATTTTTATCTGACAATGACTATGAAACACGGTGGACAAGATATGATTACTGACGATTCGATGGAACAAAGCAATAGAGCACAACTTTTTTTAATACGACAAAGAAAAAAAAAATTCGAAAAAATTCGAAAAAAATTCGATATTTGTAGTAATTTTTAGCTGACAATGACTATGAAACACGGTGGACAAGATATGATTACTGACGATTCGATGGAACAAAACCAATAGAGCACAACTTATTTCGATAAGACAAAAAGAAAAAAAAAAAAATCGAAAAAATTCATAAAAATTCAATATTTGTAGAAATTTTTAGCTGACAATGACTATGGAACACGGTGGACATGATATGATTACTGACGATTCGATGGAACAAAACCAATAGAGCACAACTTATTTCGATAAGACAAAAAGAAAAAAAAAATTCAAAAAAATTCAAAAAAATTCAATATTTGTAGTAATTTTGCTTCCTCATAGAGGAAGCTTTGTTTTCGTGAAATTTTTTTTTTTCGAGATGTTCATAAAAACGTGTTCAGTATGTCTCAAAACATCTAAAAAACACATCGAGAAAAAATGTCCGGATGTATGTATGTGTGTGTGTATGTGTGTGTGTGTGTAACATTGGTAGAACGCTCACAACTTGAGAACGGCCCGAGATATCAAGCTGAAATTTGTCACACATGTAAAGGGTTCACGGCGCATAGCACAATTTAATTTTCGGAAAAATCTATCGAGTTCTTTTGTTTTTACGTGATTTTTAAAAAATTCAAAAAAAATATTTCGGTCTCTAGCTCCCACAATTTTAGAGATATCGAGCTCAAATTTAGTATAATGTTGTACGAGTACTGGGGGATGCTCGATACCGAATTTGGAAAAAATCCACGCATTGCTTTCGTTTTAAAGCATTTTTAAGTGTAAAAAAAATGGACTTTACACGCTAGCTGGCGCAATTTCTGAGATATCGGACTCAAATTTGGTACGAAGTTGCGCTATTATCCACAGAGATACCCGATTGATTTTGGGCGAAATCCATCAAGCCATTCATATTTTATGGCGTTTTGAAATTTTTCCAAAAATCATTGTAAGTGCTCTAGCTACCATAATTTTTTAGATATCCGGCTGAAATTTAGTACGAAGTTGCACTATCATCGAAAGAGGTTTCGTATTGAATTTGGGCGAAATCCGTCAAGCCATTCATATTTTATGGCGTTTTGAAATTTTTCCAAAAATCAATGTAAGTGCTCTAGCTACCATAATTTTTGAGATATCCGGCTGAAATTTAGTACGAAGTTGCACTATCATCGAAAGAGGTTTCCTATTGAATTTGGGCAAAATCCATCCAGACGTTCAGATTACATGGGAATTATAATTTTTCGAATTTGACATGAATTGCCCCATGTATGTTGATTTCGACTTTTTTTATATACGATCAGGTAAGGTTATTCGAGTCGTATGACAGCCAATCACCGAACTCGACAATTCCGAGCGACACAGCTGATCGTCTGCTTCGCATGGCCGAGCGAACGACGCAGCGTCGAAATGAAGCCAGGCTACGAACGATGCGAGTATTGCTTAGCCAATCGCTTGAGCTCTGGCCCAGTCCATTGCGATATGTAAATTTTAAAAATACAAGTGTTTTTTCAACATTTAATATCTTTATGAGTTCATATCAAATAATGAATATTATAGTCTATCAACTATCTGTGGGACCTACAGAACCGCTGTGCAAAAATCTGTTAGAAGAAGATTAGCCGTTTGGGCGAAAAGCCATCACGACGAAAAACGCTGAGTCACGCCAGCACGACGAAACACATAACTCCCGTAATCGTCGCAGTCCCCTTCGATGTCGTTACATTACATTCATTCTAATTGTAATCAATCGTCATTAAATGAAATACATTTTATTTTAATTTTTGTACATTTGTTGAACTCAATCCATTTTATATCAATAAACAAAAACTGAATTTTGATTCAGCTCATAATTCAACATAACATTCATTCATTCGGAACGAAGTTCGCCGGGTCCGTTTTTCCGATTTATTGAACTCATTTCATTTTATCTCAATAAACCAAAACTGAATTCGATTCAGCTCATAAGTCAACACAACATTCATTCATTTGCTACGAAGTTCGCTACAAAGTAAACGAATAAAAATAAAATATCTGAATACTACGCCACCATCTAGAGAGTTATGGAACGAGCGTTCACTGTTTTGAGTGCATTGACATCTGTCAATATAAACTCTTATCGTATCTTTATAAGTGATATAAACTTGATAAGTATCATCGGCGTTAGTCCATCATCAACCACCATCACCGGATATAAATTTGAGGCGAGACCCCAGGCTATGCTCAACCTCGTACTCGAAATTCTTCGAGCTTTAATGCCCATCTCGCGATTTTTAAATTATTGAGATGTAAAGTAGAACCTTGCTTATGGCTTCCTTATCTTCTTCCTCATTTGCCAAAGCTTCCTCTATGAGGAAGCCAAAATTGATCGACACAAGGTTCTACTTTACATCTCAGTAATTTAAAAACGGTACAAAACTATGAGGAAGCAATGTGCAAGGTTCTACTTTGCACCCTTTTTAGCTGACAATGACTATGAAACACGATGGACACGATATGATTACTGACGATTCGATGGAACAAAACCAATAGAGCACAACTTTTTTCAACACGACAAAGAAAAAAAAAATTCAAAAAAATTCAAAAAAATTCAAAAAAATTCAATATTTGCAGAAATTTTTATCTGACAATGACTATGAAACACGGTGGACAAGATATGATCACTGACGATTCGATGGAACAAAGCAATAGAGCACAACTTTTTTTAATACGACAAAGAAAAAAAAAATTCGTAAAAATTCGAAAAAAATTCGATATTTGTAGTAATTTTTAGCTGACAATGACTATGAAACACGGTGGACAAGATATGATTACTGACGATTCGATGGAACAAAACCAATAGAGCACAACTTATTTCGATAAGACAAAAAGAAAAAAAAAAAAATCGAAAAAATTCATAAAAATTCAATATTTGTAGAAATTTTTAGCTGATAATGACTATGAAACACGGTGGACATGATATGATTACTGACGATTCGATGGAACAAAACCAATAGAGCACAACTTATTTCGATAAGACAAAAAGAAAAAAAAAATTCAAAAAAATTCAAAAAAATTCAATATTTGTAGTAATTTTTAGCTGACAATGACTATGAAACACGATGGACACGATATGATTACTGACGATTCGATGGAACAAAACCAATAGAGCACAACTTCTTTCAATACGACGAAGAAAAAAAAAATTCAAAAAAATTCAAAAAAATTCGAAAAAAATTCGATATTTGTAGTAATTTTTATCTGACAATGACTATGAAACACGGTGGGCATGATATGATTACTGACGATTTGATGGAACAAAACCAATAGAGCACAACTTTTTTTAATACGACAAAGAAAAAGAAAAAAAAAATTCAAAAAAAATTCAAAAAAATTCAATATTTGTAGTAATTTTTAGCTGACAATGACTATGAAACACGGTGGACATGATATGATTACTGACAATTCGATGGAACAAAACCAATAGAGCACAACTTTTTTCAATACGACAAAGAAAAAAAAAAATTCAAAAAAATGCAAAAAAATTTAATATTTGTAGTAATTTTTAGCTGACAATGACTATGAAAGACGATGGACATGATATGATAACTGACAATTCGATGGAACAAAACCAATAGAGCACAACTTTTTTCAATACGACAAAAAAAAAAAAAAATATTTTAAATAAAAAAAAATTCAATATTTGTAGAAATTTTTAGCTGACAATGACTATGAAACACGGTGGACATGATACAATTACTGACGATTCGATGAAACGAAACCAATAGAGCACAATTTTTTTCAATACAACTAAAAAAAAAAAAAATCGAAAAAATTCATAAAAATTCAATATTTGTAGAAATTTTTAGCTGACAATGACTATGAAACACGGTGGACAAGATACGATTACTGACGATTTGATGAAACAAAACCAATAGAGCACAACTTATTTCGATAAGACAAAAAGAAAAAAAAAAATTCAAAAAAATTCAAAAAAATTCAATATTTGTAGTAATTTTTAGCTGACAATGACTATGAAACACGATGGACACGATATGATTACTGACGATTCGATGGAACAAAACCAATAGAGCACAACTTTTTTCAATACGACGAAGAAAAAAAAAATTCAAAAAAATTCAAAAAATTCGAAAAAAATTCGATATTTGTAGTAGATTTTAGCCGACAATGACTATGAAACACGGTGGACAAGATATGATTACTGACGATTTGATGGATCAAAACCAATAGAGCACAACTTTCTTCAATACGACAAAAAAAAAAAAATTTTTTTAATTTACAAAAAATCAATATTTGTAGTAATTTTTAGCTGACAATGACTATAAAAACGGTGGACATGATATAATTGATGACGATTTGATGGAACAAAACCAATAGAGCACAATTTTTTTCAATACAACGAAAAACAAAAAAAATTCGAAAAAAATTCGATATTTGTAGTAATTTTTAGCTGACAATGACTATGAAACACGGTGGACAAGATATGATTACTGACGATTCGATGGAACAAAACCAATAGAGCACAACTTTTTTCAATACGACAAAGAAAAAAAAAAATTTTCTAAAATTCAAAAAATCTCAATATTTGTAGTAAATTTGAGCTGACAATGACTATGAAACACGGTGGACATGATATGATTACTGACGATTCGATGGAACAAAACCAATAGAGCACAACTTTTTTCAATACGACAAAGAAAAAAAAAAATTCAAAAAAATTCAAAAAATCTCAATATTTGTAGTAAATTTGAGCTGACAATGACTATGAAACACGGTGGACATGATATGATCACTGACGATTCGATGGAACAAAACCAATAGAGCACAACTTTTTTCAATACAACGAAAAAAAAAAAAAAAAACTCGAAAAAATTCAATATTCATAGAAATTTTAATCTGACGATGACTATGAAACACGGTGGACATGATATGATTACTGACCATTCGATAGAACAAAACCAATAGAGCACAACTTTTTTCAATACAACGACAACGAAAAAAAAAAAAAATCGAAAAAAATCAATATTTGTAGAAATTTTTAGCTGACAATGACTATGAAACCCGGTGGACATGATATGATTACTGACGATTTAATAAAACAAAACCGATAGAGCACAACTTTTTTCAATACGACAAAGAAAAAAAAAAAATTCAAAAAAATTCAAAAAAATTCAAAAAAATTCAAAAAAATTCAAAAAATCTCAATATTTGTAGTAAATTTGAGCTGACAATGACTATGAAACACAGTGGACATGATATGATTACTGACGATTTGATAAAACAAAACCAATAGAGCACAACTTTTTTCAATACGACAAAGAAAAAAAAAATTCAAAAAAATTCAAAAAATCTCAATATTTGTAGTAAATTTGAGCTGACAATGACTATGGAACACGGTGGACATGATATGATTACTAACGATTTGATGAAACAAAACCAATCGAGCACAACTTTTTTCAATCAGACAAAAAAAAAAATCTTTTCAATTAAAAAAAAATCAATATTTGTAGTAATTTTTAGCTGACAATGGCTATGAAACACGGTGGAGTTGATATGATTACTGACGATTCGATGGAACAAAACCAAAAGAGCACAACTTTTTTCAATACGACAACGAAAAAAAAAAAAAATCGAAAAAATTCAATATTTGTAGAAATTTTTATCTGACAATGACTATGAATCACGGTGGACATGATATGATTACTGACGATTCGATGGAACAAAACCAATCGAGCACAACTTTTTTCAATCAGACAAAAAAAAAATCTTTTCAATTGAAAAAAATCAATATTTGTAGTAATTTTTAGCTGACAATGACTATGAAACACGGTAGACAAGATATTATTATTGACGATTTGATGAAACAAAACCAAAAGAGCACAACTTTTTTCAATACGACAACGAAAAAAAAAAAAATCGAAAAAATTCAATATTTGTAGAAATTTTTATCTGACAATGACTATGAATCACGGTGGACATGATATGATTACTGACGATTCGATGGAACAAAACCAATCGAGCACAACTTTTTTCAATCAGACAAAAAAAAAAATCTTTTCAATTAAAAAAAAATCAATATTTGTAGTAATTTTTAGCTGACAATGACTATGAAACACGGTAGACAAGATATTATTATTGACGATTTGATGAAACAAAACCAAAAGAGCACAACTTTTTTCAATACGACAACGAAAAAAAAAAAATCGAAAAAATTCAATATTTGTAGAAATTTTTATCTGACAATGACTATGAATCACGGTAAACATGATATGATTACTGACGATTCGATGGAACAAAACCAATCGAGCACAACTTTTTTCAATCAGACAAAAAAAAAAATCTTTTCAATTAAAAAAAAATCAATATTTGTAGTAATTTTTAGCTGACAATGACTATGAAACACGGTAGACAAGATATTATTATTGACGATTTGATGAAACAAAACCAAAAGAGCACAACTTTTTTCAATACGACAACGAAAAAAAAAAAAATCGAAAAAATTCAATATTTGTAGAAATTTTTATCTGACAATGACTATGAATCACGGTGGACATGATATGATTACTGACGATTCGATGGAACAAAACCAATAGAGCACAACTTTTTTCAATACGACAAAGAAAAAAAAAATTCAAAAAAATTCAAAAAATCTCAATATTTGTAGTAAATTTGAGCTGACAATGACTATGAAACACGGTGGACATGATATGATTACTGACGATTCGATGGAACAAAACCAATAGAGCACAACTTTTTTCAATACGACAAAGAAAAAAAAAATTCAAAAAAATTCAAAAAATCTCAATATTTGTAGTAAATTTGAGCTGACAATGACTATGAAACACGGTGGACAAGATATGATTACTGACGATTTGATAAAACAAAACCGATAGAGCACAACTTTTTTCAATACGACAAAGAAAAAAAAAATCGAAAAAAATCAATATTTGTAGAAATTTTCAGCTGACAATGACTATGAAACCCGGTGGACATGATATGATTACTGACGATTTGATAAAACAAAACCAATAAAGCACAATTTTTTTCAATACGACAAAGAAAAAAAAATTCAAAAAAATTCAAAAAAATTCAAAAAAATTCAAAAAATCTCAATATTTGTAGTAAATTTGAGCTGACAATGACTATGAAACACGGTGGACATGATATGATTACTGACGATTCGATGGAACAAAACCAATCGAGCACAACTTTTTTCAATAAGACAAAAAAAAAAAATCTTTTCATTAAAAAAAAAATCAATATTTGTAGTAATTTTTAGCTGACAATGGCTATGAAACACGGTGGAGTTGATATGATTACTGACGATTCGATGGAACAAAACCAATAGAGCACAACTTTTTTCAATACGACAAAGAAAAAAAAAAATTCAAAAAAATTCAAAAAATCTCAATATTTGTAGTAAATTTGAGCTGACAATGACTATGAATCACGGTGGACATGATATGATTACTGACGATTCGATGAAACAAAACCAATCGAGCACAACTTTTTTCAATAAGACAAAAAAAAAATCTTTTCAATTAAAAAAAAATCAATATTTGTAGTAATTTTTAGCTGACAATGACTATGGAACACGGTGGACATGATATGATTACTGACGATTTGATGAAACAAAACCAATAGAGCACAACTTTTTTCAATACAACGAAAAAAAAAAAAAAATCGAAAAAATTCAATATTCATAGAAATTTTTATCTGACAATGACTATGAAACACGGTGGACAT
This sequence comes from Diplazon laetatorius, assembly GCA_963662125.1. Taxonomy (NCBI): domain Eukaryota; kingdom Metazoa; phylum Arthropoda; class Insecta; order Hymenoptera; family Ichneumonidae; genus Diplazon; species Diplazon laetatorius. Next base: position 19,609,189 of record OY759157.1, on the reverse strand, counting down.
GATATGATTACTGACGATTCGATGGAACAAAACCAATAGAGCACAACTTTTTTCAATACGACAAAGAAAAAAAAAATTCAAAAAAATTCAAAAAAACTCAATATTTGTAGTAAATTTGAGCTGACAATGACTATGAAACACGGTGGACATGATATGATTACTGACGATTCGATGGAACAAAACCAATCGAGCACAACTTTTTTCAATCAGACAAAAAAAAAATCTTTTCAATTAAAAAAAAATCAATATTTGTAGTAATTTTTAGCTGACAATGACTATGAAACACGGTAGACAAGATATTATTATTGACGATTTGATGAAACAAAACCAAAAGAGCACAACTTTTTTCAATACGACAACGAAAAAAAAAAAAATCGAAAAAATTCAATATTTGTAGAAATTTTTATCTGACAATGACTATGAATCACGGTGGACATGATATGATTACTGACGATTCGATGGAACAAAACCAATCGAGCACAACTTTTTTCAATGAGACAAAAAAAAAAATCTTTTCAATTAAAAAAAAATCAATATTTGTAGTAATTTTTAGCTGACAATGACTATGAAACACGGTAGACAAGATATTATTATTGACGATTTGATGAAACAAAACCAAAAGAGCACAACTTTTTTCAATACGACAACGAAAAAAAAAAAAATCGAAAAAATTCAATATTTGTAGAAATTTTTATCTGACAATGACTATGAATCACGGTGGACATGATATGATTACTGACGATTCGATGGAACAAAACCAATCGAGCACAACTTTTTTCAATCAGACAAAAAAAAAAATCTTTTCAATTAAAAAAAAATCAATATTTGTAGTAATTTTTAGCTGACAATGACTATGAAACACGGTAGACAAGATATTATTATTGACGATTTGATGAAACAAAACCAAAAGAGCACAACTTTTTTCAATACGACAACGAAAAAAAAAAAAATCGAAAAAATTCAATATTTGTAGAAATTTTTATCTGACAATGACTATGAATCACGGTGGACATGATATGATTACTGACGATTCGATTGAACAAAACCAATAGAGCACACCTTTTTTCAATACGACAAAGAAAAAAAAAATTCAAAAAAATTCAAAAAATCTCAATATTTGTAGTAAATTTGAGCTGACAATGACTATGAAACACGGTGGACATGATATGATTACTGACGATTCGATGGAACAAAACCAATAGAGCACAACTTTTTTCAATACGACAAAGAAAAAAAAAATTCAAAAAAATTCAAAAAATCTCAATATTTGTAGTAAATTTGAGCTGACAATGACTATGAAACACGGTGGACAAGATATGATTACTGACGATTTGATAAAACAAAACCGATAGAGCACAACTTTTTTCAATACGACAAAGAAAAAAAAATCGAAAAAAATAAATATTTGTAGAAATTTTCAGCTGACAATGACTATGAAACCCGGTGGACATGATATGATTACTGACGATTTGATAAAACAAAACCAATAAAGCACAATTTTTTTCAATACGACAAAGAAAAAAAAAATTCAAAAAAATTCAAAAAAATTCAAAAAAATTAAAAAAATCTCAATATTTGTAGTAAATTTGAGCTGACAATGACTATGAAACACGGTGGAAATGATATGATTACTGACGATTCGATGGAACAAAACCAATCGAGCACAACTTTTTTCAATAAGACAAAAAAAAAAAATCTTTTCATTAAAAAAAAATCAATATTTGTAGTAATTTTTAGCTGACAATGGCTATGAAACACGGTGGAGTTGATATGATTACTGACGATTCGATGGAACAAAACCAATAGAGCACAACTTTTTTCAATACGACAAAGAAAAAAAAAATTCAAAAAAATTCAAAAAATCTCAATATTTGTAGTAAATTTGAGCTGACAATGACTATGAATCACGGTGGACATGATATGATTACTGACGATTCGATGAAACAAAACCAATCGAGCACAACTTTTTTCAATAAGACAAAAAAAAAATCTTTTCAATTAAAAAAAAATCAATATTTGTAGTAATTTTTAGCTGACAATGACTATGGAACACGGTGGACATGATATGATTACTGACGATTTGATGAAACAAAACCAATAGAGCACAAATTTTTTCAATACAACGAAAAAAAAAAAAATCGAAAAAATTCAATATTCATAGAAATTTTTATCTGACAATGACTATGAAACACGGTGGACATGATATGATTACTGACGATTCGATGGAACAAAACCAATAGAGCACAACTTTTTTCAATACGACAAAGAAAAAAAAAATTCAAAAAAATTCAAAAAATCTCAATATTTGTAGTAAATTTGAGCTGACAATGACTATGAAACACGGTGGACATGATATGATTACTGACGATTCGATGGAACAAAACCAACAGAGCACAACTTTTTTCAATACGACAAAGAAAAAGAAAAAAAATCCAAAAAAATTCAAAAAATCTCAATATTTGTAGTAAATTTGAGCTGACAATGACTATGAAACACGGTGGACATGATATGATTACTGACGATTCGATGGAACAAAACCAACAGAGCACAACTTTTTTCAATACGACAAAGAAAAAGAAAAAAAATCCAAAAAAATTCAAAAAATCTCAATATTTGTAGTAATTTTTAGCTGACAATGACTATGAAACACGGTGGACATGATATGATTACTGACGATTTGATAAAACAAAACCAATAAAGCACAATTTTTTTCAATACAACGAAAAAAAAAAATCTAAAAAATTCAATATTTGTAGAAATTTTTAGCTGACAATGACTATGAAACACGGTGGACATGATATGATTACCGACGATTTGATGGAACAAAACCAATAGAGCACAACTTTTTTCAATACAACGAAAAAAAAAAAAAGATAAAAAAATTCAAAAAATCTCAATATTTGTAGTAAATTTGAGCTGACAATGACTATGAAACACGGTGGACAAGATACGATTACTGACGATTTGATGAAACAAAACCAATAGAGCACAACTTATTTCGATAAGACAAAAAGAAAAAAAAAAATTCAAAAAAATTCAAAAAAATTCAATATTTGTAGTAATTTTTAGCTGACAATGACTATGAAACACGATGGACACGATATGATTACTGACGATTCGATGGAACAAAACCAATAGAGCACAACTTTTTTCAATACGACGAAGAAAAAAAAAATTCAAAAAAATTCAAAAAATTCGAAAAAAATTCGATATTTGTAGTAGATTTTAGCCGACAATGACTATGAAACACGGTGGACAAGATATGATTACTGACGATTTGATGGATCAAAACCATCAGAGCACAACTTTCTTCAATACGACAAAAAAAAAAAAAATTTTTAAATTTACAAAAAATCAATATTTGTAGTAATTTTTAGCTGACAATGACTATAAAAACGGTGGACATGATATAATTACTGACGATTTGATGGAACAAAACCAATAGAGCACAATTTTTTTCAATACAACGAAAAAAAAAAAATTCGAAAAAAATTCGATATTTGTAGTAATTTTTAGCTGACAATGACTATGAAACACGGTGGACAAGATATGATTACTGACGATTCGATGGAACAAAACCAATAGAGCACAACTTTTTTCAATACGACAAAGAAAAAAAAAAATTTTCTAAAATTCAAAAAATCTCAATATTTGTAGTAAATTTGAGCTGACAATGACTATGAAACACGGTGGACATGATATGATTACTGACGATTCGATGGAACAAAACCAATAGAGCACAACTTTTTTCAATACGACAAAGAAAAAAAAAATTCAAAAAAATTCAAAAAATCTCAATATTTGTAGTAAATTTGAGCTGACAATGACTATGAAACACGGTGGACATGATATGATCACTGACGATTCGGGGGAACAAAACCAATAGAGCACAACTTTTTTCAATACAACGAAAAAAAAAAAAAAAAACTCGAAAAAATTCAATATTCATAGAAATTTTTATCTGACGATGACTATGAAACACGGTGGACATGATATGATTACTGACCATTCGATAGAACAAAACCAATAGAGCACAACTTTTTTCAATACAACGACAACGAAAAAAAAAAAAATCGAAAAAAATCAATATTTGTAGAAATTTTTAGCTGACAATGACTATGAAACCCGGTGGACATGATATGATTACTGACGATTTAATAAAACAAAACCGATAGAGCACAACTTTTTTCAATACGACAAAGAAAAAAAAAAAATTCAAAAAAATTCAAAAAATCTCAATATTTGTAGTAAATTTGAGCTGACAATGACTATGAAACACAGTGGACATGATATGATTACTGACGATTTGATAAAACAAAACCAATAGAGCACAATTTTTTTCAATACGACAAAGAAAAAAAAAATTCAAAAAAATTCAAAAAAATTCAAAAAAATTCAAAAAATCTCAATATTTGTAGTAAATTTGAGCTGACAATGACTATGAAACACAGTGGACATGATATGATTACTGACGATTTGATAAAACAAAACCAATAGAGCACAACTTTTTTCAATACGACAAAAAAAAAAAAAATTCAAAAAAATTCAAAAAATCTCAATATTTGTAGTAAATTTGAGCTGACAATGACTATGGAACACGGTGGACATGATATGATTACTGACGATTTGATGAAACAAAACCAATCGAGCACAACTTTTTTCAATCAGACAAAAAAAAAATCTTTTCAATTAAAAAAAAATCAATATTTGTAGTAATTTTTAGCTGACAATGGCTATGAAACACGGTGGAGTTGATATGATTACTGACGATTCGATGGAACGAAACCAAAAGAGCACAACTTTTTTCAATACGACAACGAAAAAAAAAAAAAATCGAAAAAATTCAATATTTGTAGAAATTTTTATCTGACAATGACTATGAATCACGGTGGACATGATATGATTACTGACGATTCGATGGAACAAAACCAATCGAGCACAACTTTTTTCAATCAGACAAAAAAAAAAAATCTTTTCAATTAAAAAAAAATCAATATTTGTAGTAATTTTTAGCTGACAATGACTATGAAACACGGTAGACAAGATATTATTATTGACGATTTGATGAAACAAAACCAAAGGAGCACAACTTTTTTCAATACGACAACGAAAAAAAAAAAAATCGAAAAAATTCAATATTTGTAGAAATTTTTATCTGACAATGACTATGAATCACGGTGGACATGATATGATTACTGACGATTCGATGGAACAAAACCAATCGAGCACAACTTTTTTCAATCAGACAAAAAAAAAAATCTTTTCAATTAAAAAAAAATCAATATTTGTAGTAATTTTTAGCTGACAATGACTATGAAACACGGTAGACAAGATATTATTATTGACGATTTGATGAAACAAAACCAAAAGAGCACAACTTTTTTCAATACGACAACGAAAAAAAAAAAAAATCGAAAAAATTCAATATTTGTAGAAATTTTTATCTGACAATGACTATGAATCACGGTGGACATGATATGATTACTGACGATTCGATGGAACAAAACCAATCGAGCACAACTTTTTTCAATCAGACAAAAAAAAAAATCTTTTCAATTAAAAAAAAATCAATATTTGTAGTAATTTTTAGCTGACAATGACTATGAAACACGGTAGACAAGATATTATTATTGACGATTTGATGAAACAAAACCAAAAGAGCACAACTTTTTTCAATACGACAACGAAAAAAAAAAAAATCGAAAAAATTCAATATTTGTAGAAATTTTTATCTGACAATGACTATGAATCACGGTGGACATGATATGATTACTGACGATTCGATGGAACAAAACCAATAGAGCACAACTTTTTTCAATACGACAAAGAAAAAAAAAATTCAAAAAAATTCAAAAAATCTCAATATTTGTACTAAATTTGAGCTGACAATGACTATGAAACACGGTGGACATGATATGATTACTGACGATTCGATGGAACAAAACCAATAGAGCACAACTTTTTTCAATACGACAAAGAAAAAAAAAATTCAAAAAAATTCAAAGAATCTCAATATTTGTAGTAAATTTGAGCTGACAATGACTATGAAACACGGTGGACAAGATATGATTACTGACGATTTGATAAAACAAAACCGATAGAGCACAACTTTTTTCAATACGACAAAGAAAAAAAAATCGAAAAAAATCAATATTTGTAGAAATTTTCAGCTGACAATGACTATGAAACCCGGTGGACATGATATGATTACTGACGATTTGATAAAACAAAACCAATAAAGCACAATTTTTTTCAATACGACAAAGAAAAAAAAATTCAAAAAAATTCAAAAAAATTCAAAAAAATTCAAAAAATCTCAATATTTGTAGTAAACTTGAGCTGACAATGACTATGAAACACGGTGGACATGATATGATTACTGACGATTCGATGGAACAAAACCAATCGAGCACAACTTTTTTCAATAAGACAAAAAAAAAAAATCTTTTCATTAAAAAAAAAATCAATATTTGTAGTAATTTTTAGCTGACAATGGCTATGAAACACGGTGGAGTTGATATGATTACTGACGATTCGATGGAACAAAACCAATAGAGCACAACTTTTTTCAATACGACAAAGAAAAAAAAAATTCAAAAAAATTCAAAAAATCTCAATATTTGTAGTAAATTTGAGCTGACAATGACTATGAATCACGGTGGACATGATATGATTACTGACGATTCGATGAAACAAAACCAATCGAGCACAACTTTTTTCAATAAGACAAAAAAAAAATCTTTTCAATTAAAAAAAAATCAATATTTGTAGTAATTTTTAGCTGACAATGACTATGGAACACGGTGGACATGATATGATTACTGACGATTTGATGAAACAAAACCAATAGAGCACAACTTTTTTCAATACAACGAAAAAAAAAAAAAATCGAAAAAATTCAATATTCATAGAAATTTTTATCTGACAATGACTATGAAACACGGTGGACATGATATGATTACTGACGATTCGATGGAACAAAACCAATAGAGCACAACTTTTTTCAATACGACAAAGAAAAAAAAAATTCAAAAAAATTCAAAAAATCTCAATATTTGTAGTAAATTTGAGCTGACAATGACTATGAATCACGGTGGACATGATATGATTACTGACGATTCGATGAAACAAAACCAATCGAGCACAACTTTTTTCAATAAGACAAAAAAAAAATCTTTTCAATTAAAAAAAAATCAATATTTGTAGTAATTTTTAGCTGACAATGACTATGGAACACGGTGGACATGATATGATTACTGACGATTTGATGAAACAAAACCAATAGAGCACAACTTTTTTCAATACAACGAAAAAAAAAAAAAATCGAAAAAATTCAATATTCATAGAAATTTTTATCTGACAATGACTATGAAACACGGTGGACATGATATGATTACTGACGATTCGATGGAACAAAACCAATAGAGCACAACTTTTTTCAATAAGACAAAAAAAAAATCTTTTCAATTAAAAAAAAATCAATATTTGTAGTAATTTTTAGCTGACAATGACTATGAAACACGGTGGACATGATATGATTACTGACGATTCGATGGAACAAAACCAATAGAGCACAACTTTTTTCAATACGACAAAGAAAAAAAAAATTCAAAAAAATTCAAAAAATCTCAATATTTGTAGTAAATTTGAGCTGACAATGACTATGAAACACGGTGGACATGATATGATTACTGACGATTCGATGGAACAAAACCAATCGAGCACACCTTTTTTCAATCAGACAAAAAAAAAATCTTTTCAATTAAAAAAAAATCAATATTTGTAGTAATTTTTAGCTGACAATGACTATGAAACACGGTAGACAAGATATTATTATTGACGATTTGATGAAACAAAACCAAAAGAGCACAACTTTTTTCAATACGACAACGAAAAAAAAAAAATCGAAAAAATTCAATATTTGTAGAAATTTTTATCTGACAATGACTATGAATCACGGTGGACATGATATGATTACTGACGATTCGATGGAACAAAACCAATAGAGCACAACTTTTTTCAATACGACAAAGAAAAAAAAAATTCAAAAAAATTCAAAAAATCTCAATATTTGTAGTAAATTTGAGCTGACAATGACTATGAAACACGGTGGACAAGATATGATTACTGACGATTTGATAAAACAAAACCGATAGAGCACAACTTTTTTCAATACGACAAAGAAAAAAAAATCGAAAAAAATCAATATTTGTAGAAATTTTCAGCTGACAATGACTATGAAACCCGGTGGACATGATATGATTACTGACGATTTGATAAAACAAAACCAATAAAGCACAATTTTTTTCAATACGACAAAGAAAAAAAAAATTCAAAAAAATTCAAAAAAATTCAAAAAAATTCAAAAAAATTCAAAAAATCTCAATATTTGTAGTAAATTTGAGCTGACAATGACTATGAAACACGGTGGACATGATATGATTACTGACGATTCGATGGAACAAAACCAATCGAGCACAACTTTTTTCAATAAGACAAAAAAAAAAAATCTTTTCATTAAAAAAAAAATCAATATTTGTAGTAATTTTTAGCTGACAATGGCTATGAAACACGGTGGAGTTGATATGATTACTGACGATTCGATGGAACAAAACCAATAGAGCACAACTTTTTTCAATACGACAAAGAAAAAAAAAATTCAAAAAATCTCAATATTTGTAGTAAATTTGAGCTGACAATGACTATGAATCACGGTGGACATGATATGATTACTGACGATTCGATGAAACAAAACCAATCGAGCACAACTTTTTTCAATAAGACAAAAAAAAAATCTTTTCAATTAAAAAAAAATCAATATTTGTAGTAATTTTTAGCTGACAATGACTATGGAACACGGTGGACATGATATGATTACTGACGATTTGATGAAACAAAACCAATAGAGCACAACTTTTTTCAATACAACGAAAAAAAAAAAAATCGAAAAAATTCAATATTCATAGAAATTTTTATCTGACAATGACTATGAAACACGGTGGACATGATATGATTACTGACGATTCGATGGAACAAAACCAATAGAGCACAACTTTTTTCAATACGACAAAGAAAAAAAAAATTCAAAAAAATTCAAAAAATCTCAATATTTGTAGTAAATTTGAGCTGACAATGACTATGAAACACGGTGGACATGATATGATTACTGACGATTCGATGGAACAAAACCAACAGAGCACAACTTTTTTCAATACGACAAAGAAAAAGAAAAAAAATCCAAAAAAATTCAAAAAATCTCAATATTTGTAGTAAATTTGAGCTGACAATGACTATGAAACACGGTGGACATGATATGATTACTGACGATTCGATGGAACAAAACCAACAGAGCACAACTTTTTTCAATACGACAAAGAAAAAGAAAAAAAATCCAAAAAAATTCAAAAAATCTCAATATTTGTAGTAATTTTTAGCTGACAATGACTATGAAACACGGTGGACATGATATGATTACTGACGATTTGATAAAACAAAACCAATAAAGCACAATTTTTTTCAATACAACGAAAAAAAAAAAATCTAAAAAATTCAATATTTGTAGAAATTTTTAGCTGACAATGACTATGAAACACGGTGGACATGATATGATTACCGACGATTTGATGGAACAAAACCAATAGAGCACAACTTTTTTCAATACAACGAAAAAAAAAAAAGATAAAAAAATTCAAAAAATCTCAATATTTGTAGTAAATTTGAGCTGACAATGACTATGAAACACGGTGGACAAGATACGATTACTGACGATTTGATGAAACAAAACCAATAGAGCACAACTTATTTCGATAAGACAAAAAGAAAAAAAAAAATTCAAAAAAATTAAAAAAAATTCAATATTTGTAGTAATTTTTAGCTGACAATGACTATGAAACACGATGGACACGATATGATTACTGACGATTCGATGGAACAAAACCAATAGAGCACAACTTTTTTCAATACGACGAAGAAAAAAAAAATTCAAAAAAATTCAAAAAATTCGAAAAAAATTCGATATTTGTAGTAGATTTTAGCCGACAATGACTATGAAACACGGTGGACAAGATATGATTACTGACGATTTGATGGATCAAAACCAATAGAGCACAACTTTCTTCAATACGACAAAAAAAAAAAAATTTTTTAAATTTACAAAAAATCAATATTTGTAGTAATTTTTAGCTGACAATGACTATAAAAACGGTGGACATGATATAATTACTGACGATTTGATGGAACAAAACCAATAGAGCACAATTTTTTTCAATACAACGAAAAAAAAAAAAAATTCGAAAAAAATTCGATATTTGTAGTAATTTTTAGCTGACAATGACTATGAAACACGGTGGACAAGATATGATTACTGACGATTCGATGGAACAAAACCAATAGAGCACAACTTTTTTCAATACGACAAAGAAAAAAAAAAATTTTCTAAAATTCAAAAAATCTCAATATTTGTAGTAAATTTGAGCTGACAATGACTATGAAACACGGTGGACATGATATGATTACTGACGATTCGATGGAACAAAACCAATAGAGCACAACTTTTTTCAATACGACAAAGAAAAAAAAAAATTCAAAAAAATTCAAAAAATCTCAATATTTGTAGTAAATTTGAGCTGACAATGACTATGAAACACGGTGGACATGATATGATCACTGACGATTCGATGGAACAAAACCAATAGAGCACAACTTTTTTCAATACAACGAAAAAAAAAAAAAAAAACTCGAAAAAATTCAATATTCATAGAAATTTTTATCTGACGATGACTATGAAACACGGTGGACATGATATGATTACTGACCATTCGATAGAACAAAACCAATAGAGCACAACTTTTTTCAATACAACGACAACGAAAAAAAAAAAAAATCGAAAAAAATCAATATTTGTAGAAATTTTTAGCTGACAATGACTATGAAACCCGGTGGACAAGATATTATTATTGACGATTTGATGAAACAAAACCAAAAGAGCACAACTTTTTTCAATACGACAACGAAAAAAAAAAAAATCGAAAAAATTCAATATTTGTAGAAATTTTTATCTGACAATGACTATGAATCACGGTGGACATGATATGATTACTGACGATTCGATGGAACAAAACCAATCGAGCACAACTTTTTTCAATCAGACAAAAAAAAAAATCTTTTCAATTAAAAAAAAATCAATATTTGTAGTAATTTTTAGCTGACAATGACTATGGAACACGGTAGACAAGATATTATTATTGACGATTTGATGAAACAAAACCAAAAGAGCACAACTTTTTTCAATACGACAACGAAAAAAAAAAAAATCGAAAAAATTCAATATTTGTAGAAATTTTTATCTGACAATGACTATGAATCACGGTGGACATGATATGATTACTGACGATTCGATGGAACAAAACCAATCGAGCACAACTTTTTTCAATCAGACAAAAAAAAAAATCTTTTCAATTAAAAAAAAATCAATATTTGTAGTAATTTTTAGCTGACAATGACTATGAAACACGGTAGACAAGATATTATTATTGACGATTTGATGAAACAAAACCAAAAGAGCACAACTTTTTTCAATACGACAACGAAAAAAAAAAAAATCGAAAAAATTCAATATTTGTAGAAATTTTTATCTGACAATGACTATGAATCACGGTGGACATGATATGATTACTGACGATTCGATGGAACAAAACCAATCGAGCACAACTTTTTTCAATCAGACAAAAAAAAAAATCTTTTCAATTAAAAAAAAATCAATATTTGTAGTAATTTTTAGCTGACAATGACTATGAAACACGGTAGACAAGATATTATTATTGACGATTTGATGAAACAAAACCAAAAGAGCACAACTTTTTTCAATACGACAACGAAAAAAAAAAAAATCGAAAAAATTCAATATTTGTAGAAATTTTTATCTGACAATGACTATGAATCACGGTGGACATGATATGATTACTGACGATTCGATGGAACAAAACCAATAGAGCACAACTTTTTTCAATACGACAAAGAAAAAAAAAATTCAAAAAAATTCAAAAAATCTCAATATTTGTAGTAAATTTGAGCTGACAATGACTATGAAACACGGTGGACATGATATGATTACTGACGATTCGATGGAACAAAACCAATAGAGCACAACTTTTTTCAATACGACAAAGAAAAAAAAAATTCAAAAAAATTCAAAAAATCTCAATATTTGTAGTAAATTTGAGCTGACAATGGCTATGAAACACGGTGGAGTTGATATGATTACTGACGATTCGATGGAACAAAACCAATAGAGCACAACTTTTTTCAATACGACAAAGAAAAAAAAAATTCAAAAAAATTCAAAAAATCTCAATATTTGTAGTAAATTTGAGCTGACAATGACTATGAATCACGGTGGACATGATATGATTACTGACGATTCGATGAAACAAAACCAATCGAGCACAACTTTTTTCAATAAGACAAAAAAAAAATCTTTTCAATTAAAAAAAAATCAATATTTGTAGTAATTTTTAGCTGACAATGACTATGAAACACGGTAGACAAGATATTATTATTGACGATTTGATGAAACAAAACCAAAAGAGCACAACTTTTTTCAATACGACAACGAAAAAAAAAAAAATCGAAAAAATTCAATATTTGTAGAAATTTTTATCTGACAATGACTATGAATCACGGTGGACATGATATGATTACTGACGATTCGATGGAACAAAACCAATAGAGCACAACTTTTTTCAATACGACAAAGAAAAAAAAAATTCAAAAAAATTCAAAAAATCTCAATATTTGTAGTAAATTTGAGCTGACAATGACTATGAAACACGGTGGACATGATATGATTACTGACGATTCGATGGAACAAAACCAATAGAGCACAACTTTTTTCAATACGACAAAGAAAAAAAAAATTCAAAAAAATTCAAAAAATCTCAATATTTGTAGTAAATTTGAGCTGACAATGACTATGAAACACGGTGGACAAGATATGATTACTGACGATTTGATAAAACAAAACCGATAGAGCACAACTTTTTTCAATACGACAAAGAAAAAAAAATCGAAAAAAATCAATATTTGTAGAAATTTTCAGCTGACAATGACTATGAAACCCGGTGGACATGATATGATTACTGACGATTTGATAAAACAAAACCAATAAAGCACAATTTTTTTCAATACGACAAAGAAAAAAAAAATTCAAAAAAATTCAAAAAAATTCAAAAAAATTCAAAAAAATTCAAAAAATCTCAATATTTGTAGTAAATTTGAGCTGACAATGACTATGAAACACGGTGGACATGATATGATTACTGACGATTCGATGGAACAAAACCAATCGAGCACAACTTTTTTCAATAAGACAAAAAAATAAAATCTTTTCATTAAAAAAAAAATCAATATTTGTAGTAATTTTTAGCTGACAATGGCTATGAAACACGGTGGAGTTGATATGATTACTGACGATTCGATGGAACAAAACCAATAGAGCACAACTTTTTTCAATACGACAAAGAAAAAAAAAATTCAAAAAAATTCAAAAAATCTCAATATTTGTAGTAAATTTGAGCTGACAATGACTATGAATCACGGTGGACATGATATGATTACTGACGATTCGATGAAACAAAACCAATCGAGCACAACTTTTTTCAATAAGACAAAAAAAAAATCTTTTCAATTAAAAAAAAATCAATATTTGTAGTAATTTTTAGCTGACAATGACTATGGAACACGGTGGACATGATATGATTACTGACGATTTGATGAAACAAAACCAATAGAGCACAACTTTTTTCAATACAACGAAAAAAAAAAAAATCGAAAAAATTCAATATTCATAGAAATTTTTATCTGACAATGACTATGAAACACGGTGGACATGATATGATTACTGACGATTCGATGGAACAAAACCAATAGAGCACAACTTTTTTCAATACGACAAAGAAAAAAAAAATTCAAAAAAATTCAACAAATCTCAATATTTGTAGTAAATTTGAGCTGACAATGACTATGAAACACGGTGGAGTTGATATGATTACTGACGATTCGATGGAACAAAACCAATAGAGCACAACTTTTTTCAATACGACAAAGAAAAAAAAAAAATTCAAAAAAATTCAAAAAAATTCAAAAAAATTCAAAAAATCTCAATATTTGTAGTAAATTTGAGCTGACAATGACTATGAAACACAGTGGACATGATATGATTACTGACGATTTGATAAAACAAAACCAATAGAGCACAACTTTTTTCAATACGACAAAGAAAAAAAAATTCAAAAAAATTCAAAAAATCTCAATATTTGTAGTAAATTTGAGCTGACAATGACTATGGAACACGGTGGACATGATATGATTACTGACGATTTGATGAAACAAAACCAATAGAGCACAACTTTTTTCAATACGACAAAGAAAAAAAAAATTCAAAAAAATTCAAAAAATCTCAATATTTGTAGTAAATTTGAGCTGACAATGACTATGAAACACGGTGGACAAGATATGATTACTGACGATTTGATAAAACAAAACCGATAGAGCACAACTTTTTTCAATACGACAAAGAAAAAAAAAATCGAAAAAAATCAATATTTGTAGAAATTTTTAGCTGACAATGACTATGAAACCCGGTGGACATGATATGATTACTGACGATTTGATAAAACAAAACCAATAGAGCACAATTTTTTTCAATACGACAAAGAAAAAAAAAAATTCAAAAAAATTCAAAAAAATTCAAAAAAATTCAAAAAATCTCAATATTTGTAGTAAATTTGAGCTGACAATGACTATGAAACACGGTGGACAAGATATGATTACTGACGATTTGATAAAACAAAACCGATAGAGCACAACTTTTTTCAATACGACAAAGAAAAAAAAATCGAAAAAAATCAATATTTGTAGAAATTTTTAGCTGACAATGACTATGAAACCCGGTGGACATGATATGATTACTGACGATTTGATAAAACAAAACCAATAGAGCACAATTTTTTTCAATACGACAAAGAAAAAAAAAATTCAAAAAAATTCAAAAAAATTCAAAAAATCTCAATATTTGTAGTAAATTTGAGCTGACAATGACTATGAAACACGGTGGACAAGATATGATTACTGACGATTTGATAAAACAAAACCGATAGAGCACAACTTTTTTCAATACGACAAAGAAAAAAAAAATCGAAAAAAATCAATATTTGTAGAAATTTTCAGCTGACAATGACTATGAAACCCGGTGGACATGATATGATTACTGACGATTTGATAAAACAAAACCAATAAAGCACAATTTTTTTCGATACGACAAAGAAAAAAAAATTCAAAAAAATTCAAAAAAATTCAAAAAAATTCAAAAAATCTCAATATTTGTTGTAAATTTGAGCTGACAATGACTATGAAACACGGTGGACATGATATGATTACTGACGATTCGATGGAACAAAACCAATCGAGCACAACTTTTTTCAATAAGACAAAAAAAAAAAATCTTTTCATTAAAAAAAAAATCAATATTTGTAGTAATTTTTAGCTGACAATGGCTATGAAACACGGTGGAGTTGATATGATTACTGACGATTCGATGGAACAAAACCAATAGAGCACAACTTTTTTCAATACGACAAAGAAAAAAAAAAATTCAAAAAAATTCAAAAAATCTCAATATTTGTAGTAAATTTGAGCTGACAATGACTATGAATCACGGTGGACATGATATGATTACTGACGATTCGATGAAACAAAACCAATCGAGCACAACTTTTTTCAATAAGACAAAAAAAAAATCTTTTCAATTAAAAAAAAATCAATATTTGTAGTAATTTTTAGCTGACAATGACTATGGAACACGGTGGACATGATATGATTACTGACGATTTGATGAAACAAAACCAATAGAGCACAACTTTTTTCAATACAACGAAAAAAAAAAAAAAATCGAAAAAATTCAATATTCATAGAAATTTTTATCTGACAATGACTATGAAACACGGTGGACATGATATGATTACTGACGATTCGATGGAACAAAACCAATAGAGCACAACTTTTTTCAATACGACAAAGAAAAAAAAAATTCAAAAAAATTCAAAAAAACTCAATATTTGTAGTAAATTTGAGCTGACAATGACTATGAAACACGGTGGACATGATATGATTACTGACGATTCGATGGAACAAAACCAATCGAGCACAACTTTTTTCAATCAGACAAAAAAAAAATCTTTTCAATTAAAAAAAAATCAATATTTGTAGTAATTTTTAGCTGACAATGACTATGAAACACGGTAGACAAGATATTATTATTGACGATTTGATGAAACAAAACCAAAAGAGCACAACTTTTTTCAATACGACAACGAAAAAAAAAAAAATCGAAAAAATTCAATGTTTGTAGAAATTTTTATCTGACAATGACTATGAATCACGGTGGACATGATATGATTACTGACGATTCGATGGAACAAAACCAATCGAGCACAACTTTTTTCAATGAGACAAAAAAAAAAATCTTTTCAATTAAAAAAAAATCAATATTTGTAGTAATTTTTAGCTGACAATGACTATGAAACACGGTAGACAAGATATTATTATTGACGATTTGATGAAACAAAACCAAAAGAGCACAACTTTTTTCAATACGACAACGAAAAAAAAAAAAATCGAAAAAATTCAATATTTGTAGAAATTTTTATCTGACAATGACTATGAATCACGGTGGACATGATATGATTACTGACGATTCGATGGAACAAAACCAATCGAGCACAACTTTTTTCAATCAGACAAAAAAAAAAATCTTTTCAATTAAAAAAAAATCAATATTTGTAGTAATTTTTAGCTGACAATGACTATGAAACACGGTAGACAAGATATTATTATTGACGATTTGATGAAACAAAACCAAAAGAGCACAACTTTTTTCAATACGACAACGAAAAAAAAAAAAATCGAAAAAATTCAATATTTGTAGAAATTTTTATCTGACAATGACTATGAATCACGGTGAACATGATATGATTACTGACGATTCGATTGAACAAAACCAATAGAGCACACCTTTTTTCAATACGACAAAGAAAAAAAAAATTCAAAAAAATTCAAAAAATCTCAATATTTGTAGTAAATTTGAGCTGACAATGACTATGAAACACGGTGGACATGATATGATTACTGACGATTCGATGGAACAAAACCAATAGAGCACAACTTTTTTCAATACGACAAAGAAAAAAAAAATTCAAAAAAATTCAAAAAATCTCAATATTTGTAGTAAATTTGAGCTGACAATGACTATGAAACACGGTGGACAAGATATGATTACTGACGATTTGATAAAACAAAACCGATAGAGCACAACTTTTTTCAATACGACAAAGAAAAAAAAATCGAAAAAAATCAATATTTGTAGAAATTTTCAGCTGACAATGACTATGAAACCCGGTGGACATGATATGATTACTGACGATTTGATAAAACAAAACCAATAAAGCACAATTTTTTTCAATACGACAAAGAAAAAAAAAATTCAAAAAAATTCAAAAAAATTCAAAAAAATTCAAAAAATCTCAATATTTGTAGTAAATTTGAGCTGACAATGACTATGAAACACGGTGGAAATGATATGATTACTGACGATTCGATGGAACAAAACCAATCGAGCACAACTTTTTTCAATAAGACAAAAAAAAAAAATCTTTTCATTAAAAAAAAATCAATATTTGTAGTAATTTTTAGCTGACAATGGCTATGAAACACGGTGGAGTTGATATGATTACTGACGATTCGATGGAACAAAACCAATAGAGCACAACTTTTTTCAATACGACAAAGAAAAAAAAAATTCAAAAAAATTCAAAAAATCTCAATATTTGTAGTAAATTTGAGCTGACAATGACTATGAATCACGGTGGACATGATATGATTACTGACGATTCGATGAAACAAAACCAATCGAGCACAACTTTTTTCAATAAGACAAAAAAAAAATCTTTTCAATTAAAAAAAAATCAATATTTGTAGTAATTTTTAGCTGACAATGACTATGGAACACGGTGGACATGATATGATTACTGACGATTTGATGAAACAAAACCAATAGAGCACAACTTTTTTCAATACAACGAAAAAAAAAAAAATCGAAAAAATTCAATATTCATAGAAATTTTTATCTGACAATGACTATGAAACACGGTGGACATGATATGATTACTGACGATTCGATGGAACAAAACCAACAGAGCACAACTTTTTTCAATACGACAAAGAAAAAGAAAAAAAATCCAAAAAAATTCAAAAAATCTCAATATTTGTAGTAATTTTTAGCTGACAATGACTATGAAACACGGTGGACATGATATGATTACTGACGATTTGATAAAACAAAACCAATAAAGCACAAATTTTTTCAATACAACGAAAAAAAAAAATCTAAAAAATTCAATATTTGTAGAAATTTTTAGCTGACAATGACTATGAAACACGGTGGACATGATATGATTACCGACGATTTGATGGAACAAAACCAATAGAGCACAACTTTTTTCAATACAACGAAAAAAAAAAAAAGATAAAAAAATTCAAAAAATCTCAATATTTGTAGTAAATTTGAGCTGACAATGACTATGAAACACGGTGGACAAGATACGATTACTGACGATTTGATGAAACAAAACCAATAGAGCACAACTTATTTCGATAAGACAAAAAGAAAAAAAAAAATTCAAAAAAATTCAAAAAAATTCAATATTTGTAGTAATTTTTAGCTGACAATGACTATGAAACACGATGGACACGATATGATTACTGACGATTCGACGGAACAAAACCAATAGAGCACAACTTTTTTCAATACGACGAAGAAAAAAAAAATTCAAAAAAATTCAAAAAATTCGAAAAAAATTCGATATTTGTAGTAGATTTTAGCCGACAATGACTATGAAACACGGTGGACAAGATATGATTACTGACGATTTGATGGATCAAAACCATCAGAGCACAACTTTCTTCAATACGACAAAAAAAAAAAAATTTTTTAAATTTACAAAAAATCAATATTTGTAGTAATTTTTAGCTGACAATGACTATAAAAACGGTGGACATGATATAATTACTGACGATTTGATGGAACAAAACCAATAGAGCACAATTTTTTTCAATACAACGAAAAAAAAAAAATTCGAAAAAAAATTCGATATTTGTAGTAATTTTTAGCTGACAATGACTATGAAACACGGTGGACAAGATATGATTACTGACGATTCGATGGAACAAAACCAATAGAGCACAACTTTTTTCAATACGACAAAGAAAAAAAAAAATTTTCTAAAATTCAAAAAATCTCAATATTTGTAGTAAATTTGAGCTGACAATGACTATGAAACACGGTGGACATGATATGATTACTGACGATTCGATGGAACAAAACCAATAGAGCACAACTTTTTTCAATACGACAAAGAAAAAAAAAATTCAAAAAAATTCAAAAAATCTCAATATTTGTAGTAAATTTGAGCTGACAATGACTATGAAACACGGTGGACATGATATGATCACTGACGATTCGATGGAACAAAACCAATAGAGCACAACTTTTTTCAATACAACGAAAAAAAAAAAAAAAAACTCGAAAAAATTCAATATTCATAGAAATTTTTATCTGACGATGACTATGAAACACGGTGGACATGATATGATTACTGACCATTCGATAGAACAAAACCAATAGAGCACAACTTTTTTCAATACAACGACAACGAAAAAAAAAAAAATCGAAAAAAATCAATATTTGTAGAAATTTTCAGCTGACAATGACTATGAAACCCGGTGGACATGATATGATTACTGACGATTTAATAAAACAAAACCGATAGAGCACAACTTTTTTCAATACGACAAAGAAAAAAAAAAAATTCAAAAAAATTCAAAAAATCTCAATATTTGTAGTAAATTTGAGCTGACAATGACTATGAAACACAGTGGACATGATATGATTACTGACGATTTGATAAAACAAAACCAATAGAGCACAATTTTTTTCAATACGACAAAGAAAAAAAAAATTCAAAAAAATTCAAAAAAATTCAAAAAAATTCAAAAAATCTCAATATTTGTAGTAAATTTGAGCTGACAATGACTATGAAACACAGTGGACATGATATGATTACTGACGATTTGATAAAACAAAACCAATAGAGCACAACTTTTTTCAATACGACAAAAAAAAAAAAAATTCAAAAAAATTCAAAAAATCTCAATATTTGTAGTAAATTTGAGCTGACAATGACTATGGAACACGGTGGACATGATATGATTACTGACGATTTGATGAAACAAAACCAATCGAGCACAACTTTTTTCAATCAGACAAAAAAAAAAATCTTTTCAATTAAAAAAAAATCAATATTTGTAGTAATTTTTAGCTGACAATGGCTATGAAACACGGTGGAGTTGATATGATTACTGACGATTCGATGGAACAAAACCAAAAGAGCACAACTTTTTTCAATACGACAACGAAAAAAAAAAAAAATCGAAAAAATTCAATATTTGTAGAAATTTTTATCTGACAATGACTATGAATCACGGTGGACATGATATGATTACTGACGATTCGATGGAACAAAACCAATCGAGCACAACTTTTTTCAATCAGACAAAAAAAAAAAATCTTTTCAATTAAAAAAAAATCAATATTTGTAGTAATTTTTAGCTGACAATGACTATGAAACACGGTAGACAAGATATTATTATTGACGATTTGATGAAACAAAACCAAAAGAGCACAACTTTTTTCAATACGACAACGAAAAAAAAAAAAATCGAAAAAATTCAATATTTGTAGAAATTTTTATCTGACAATGACTATGAATCACGGTGGACATGATATGATTACTGACGATTCGATGGAACAAAACCAATCGAGCACAACTTTTTTCAATCAGACAAAAAAAAAAATCTTTTCAATTAAAAAAAAATCAATATTTGTAGTAATTTTTAGCTGACAATGACTATGAAACACGGTAGACAAGATATTATTATTGACGATTTGATGAAACAAAACCAAAAGAGCACAACTTTTTTCAATACGACAACGAAAAAAAAAAAAATCGAAAAAATTCAATGTTTGTAGAAATTTTTATCTGACAATGACTATGAATCACGGTGGACATGATATGATTACTGACGATTCGATGGAACAAAACCAATCGAGCACAACTTTTTTCAATCAGACAAAAAAAAAAATCTTTTCAATTAAAAAAAAATCAATATTTGTAGTAATTTTTAGCTGACAATGACTATGAAACACGGTAGACAAGATATTATTATTGACGATTTGATGAAACAAAACCAAAAGAGCACAACTTTTTTCAATACGACAACGAAAAAAAAAAAAATCGAAAAAATTCAATATTTGTAGAAATTTTTATCTGACAATGACTATGAATCACGGTGGACATGATATGATTACTGACGATTCGATGGAACAAAACCAATAGAGCACAACTTTTTTCAATACGACAAAGAAAAAAAAAATTCAAAAAAATTCAAAAAATCTCAATATTTGTAGTAAATTTGAGCTGACAATGACTATGAAACACGGTGGACATGATATGATTACTGACGATTCGATGGAACAAAACCAATAGAGCACAACTTTTTTCAATACGACAAAGAAAAAAAAAATTCAAAAAAATTCAAAGAATCTCAATATTTGTAGTAAATTTGAGCTGACAATGACTATGAAACACGGTGGACAAGATATGATTACTGACGATTTGATAAAACAAAACCGATAGAGCACAACTTTTTTCAATACGACAAAGAAAAAAAAATCGAAAAAAATCAATATTTGTAGAAATTTTCAGCTGACAATGACTATGAAACCCGGTGGACATGATATGATTACTGACGATTTGATAAAACAAAACCAATAAAGCACAATTTTTTTCAATACGACAAAGAAAAAAAAATTCAAAAAAATTCAAAAAAATTCAAAAAAATTCAAAAAATCTCAATATTTGTAGTAAACTTGAGCTGACAATGACTATGAAACACGGTGGACATGATATGATTACTGACGATTCGATGGAACAAAACCAATCGAGCACAACTTTTTTCAATAAGACAAAAAAAAAAAATCTTTTCATTAAAAAAAAAATCAATATTTGTAGTAATTTTTAGCTGACAATGGCTATGAAACACGGTGGAGTTGATATGATTACTGACGATTCGATGGAACAAAACCAATAGAGCACAACTTTTTTCAATACGACAAAGAAAAAAAAAAATTCAAAAAAATTCAAAAAATCTCAATATTTGTAGTAAATTTGAGCTGACAATGACTATGAATCACGGTGGACATGATATGATTACTGACGATTCGATGAAACAAAACCAATCGAGCACAACTTTTTTCAATAAGACAAAAAAAAAATCTTTTCAATTAAAAAAAAATCAATATTTGTAGTAATTTTTAGCTGACAATGACTATGGAACACGGTGGACATGATATGATTACTGACGATTTGATGAAACAAAACCAATAGAGCACAACTTTTTTCAATACAACGAAAAAAAAAAAAAATCGAAAAAATTCAATATTCATAGAAATTTTTATCTGACAATGACTATGAAACACGGTGGACATGATATGATTACTGACGATTCGATGGAACAAAACCAATAGAGCACAACTTTTTTCAATACGACAAAGAAAAAAAAAATTCAAAAAAATTCAAAAAATCTCAATATTTGTAGTAAATTTGAGCTGACAATGACTATGAATCACGGTGGACATGATATGATTACTGACGATTCGATGAAACAAAACCAATCGAGCACAACTTTTTTAAATAAGACAAAAAAAAAATCTTTTCAATTAAAAAAAAATCAATATTTGTAGTAATTTTTAGCTGACAATGACTATGGAACACGGTGGACATGATATGATTACTGACGATTTGATGAAACAAAACCAATAGAGCACAACTTTTTTCAATACAACGAAAAAAAAAAAAAAATCGAAAAAATTCAATATTCATAGAAATTTTTATCTGACAATGACTATGAAACACGGTGGACATGATATGATTACTGACGATTCGATGGAACAAAACCAATAGAGCACAACTTTTTTCAATAAGACAAAAAAAAAATCTTTTCAATTAAAAAAAAATCAATATTTGTAGTAATTTTTAGCTGACAATGACTATGAAACACGGTGGACATGATATGATTACTGACGATTCGATGGAACAAAACCAATAGAGCACAACTTTTTTCAATACGACAAAGAAAAAAAAAATTCAAAAAAATTCAAAAAATCTCAATATTTGTAGTAAATTTGAGCTGACAATGACTATGAAACACGGTGGACATGATATGATTACTGACGATTCGATGGAACAAAACCAATCGAGCACAACTTTTTTCAATCAGACAAAAAAAAAATCTTTTCAATTAAAAAAAAATCAATATTTGTAGTAATTTTTAGCTGACAATGACTATGAAACACGGTAGACAAGATATTATTATTGACGATTTGATGAAACAAAACCAAAAGAGCACAACTTTTTTCAATACGACAACGAAAAAAAAAAAATCGAAAAAATTCAATATTTGTAGAAATTTTTATCTGACAATGACTATGAATCACGGTGGACATGATATGATTACTGACGATTCGATGGAACAAAACCAATAGAGCACAACTTTTTTCAATACGACAAAGAAAAAAAAAATTCAAAAAAATTCAAAAAATCTCAATATTTGTAGTAAATTTGAGCTGACAATGACTATGAAACACGGTGGACAAGATATGATTACTGACGATTTGATAAAACAAAACCGATAGAGCACAACTTTTTTCAATACGACAAAGAAAAAAAAATCGAAAAAAATCAATATTTGTAGAAATTTTCAGCTGACAATGACTATGAAACCCGGTGGACATGATATGATTACTGACGATTTGATAAAACAAAACCAATAAAGCACAATTTTTTTCAATACGACAAAGAAAAAAAAAATTCAAAAAAATTCAAAAAAATTCAAAAAATCTCAATATTTGTAGTAAATTTGAGCTGACAATGACTATGAAACACGGTGGACATGATATGATTACTGACGATTCGATGGAACAAAACCAATCGAGCACAACTTTTTTCAATAAGACAAAAAAAAAAAATCTTTTCATTAAAAAAAAAATCAATATTTGTAGTAATTTTTAGCTGACAATGGCTATGAAACACGGTGGAGTTGATATGATTACTGACGATTCGATGGAACAAAACCAATAGAGCACAACTTTTTTCAATACGACAAAGAAAAAAAAAATTCAAAAAAATTCAAAAAATCTCAATATTTGTAGTAAATTTGAGCTGACAATGACTATGAATCACGGTGGACATGATATGATTACTGACGATTCGATGAAACAAAACCAATCGAGCACAACTTTTTTCAATAAGACAAAAAAAAAATCTTTTCAATTAAAAAAAAATCAATATTTGTAGTAATTTTTAGCTGACAATGACTATGGAACACGGTGGACATGATATGATTACTGACGATTTGATGAAACAAAACCAATAGAGCACAACTTTTTTCAATACAACGAAAAAAAAAAAATCGAAAAAATTCAATATTCATAGAAATTTTTATCTGACAATGACTATGAAACACGGTGGACATGATATGATTACTGACGATTCGATGGAACAAAACCAATAGAGCACAACTTTTTTCAATACGACAAAGAAAAAAAAAATTCAAAAAAATTCAAAAAATCTCAATATTTGTAGTAAATTTGAGCTGACAATGACTATGAAACACGGTGGACATGATATGATTACTGACGATTCGATGGAACAAAACCAACAGAGCACAACTTTTTTCAATACGACAAAGAAAAAGAAAAAAAATCCAAAAAAATTCAAAAAATCTCAATATTTGTAGTAAATTTGAGCTGACAATGACTATGAAACACGGTGGACATGATATGATTACTGACGATTCGATGGAACAAAACCAACAGAGCACAACTTTTTTCAATACGACAAAGAAAAAGAAAAAAAATCCAAAAAAATTCAAAAAATCTCAATATTTGTAGTAATTTTTAGCTGACAATGACTATGAAACACGGTGGACATGATATGATTACTGACGATTTGATAAAACAAAACCAATAAAGCACAATTTTTTTCAATACAACGAAAAAAAAAAAATCTAAAAAATTCAATATTTGTAGAAATTTTTAGCTGACAATGACTATGAAACACGGTGGACATGATATGATTACCGACGATTTGATGGAACAAAACCAATAGAGCACAACTTTTTTCAATACAACGAAAAAAAAAAAAGATAAAAAAATTCAAAAAATCTCAATATTTGTAGTAAATTTGAGCTGACAATGACTATGAAACACGGTGGACAAGATACGATTACTGACGATTTGATGAAACAAAACCAATAGAGCACAACTTATTTCGATAAGACAAAAAGAAAAAAAAAAATTCAAAAAAATTAAAAAAAATTCAATATTTGTAGTAATTTTTAGCTGACAATGACTATGAAACACGATGGACACGATATGATTACTGACGATTCGATGGAACAAAACCAATAGAGCACAACTTTTTTCAATACGACGAAGAAAAAAAAAATTCAAAAAAATTCAAAAAATTCGAAAAAAATTCGATATTTGTAGTAGATTTTAGCCGACAATGACTATGAAACACGGTGGACAAGATATGATTACTGACGATTTGATGGATCAAAACCAATAGAGCACAACTTTCTTCAATACGACAAAAAAAAAAAAATTTTTTAAATTTACAAAAAATCAATATTTGTAGTAATTTTTAGCTGACAATGACTATAAAAACGGTGGACATGATATAATTACTGACGATTTGATGGAACAAAACCAATAGAGCACAATTTTTTTCAATACAACGAAAAAAAAAAAAAATTCGAAAAAAATTCGATATTTGTAGTAATTTTTAGCTGACAATGACTATGAAACACGGTGGACAAGATATGATTACTGACGATTCGATGGAACAAAACCAATAGAGCACAACTTTTTTCAATACGACAAAGAAAAAAAAAAATTTTCTAAAATTCAAAAAATCTCAATATTTGTAGTAAATTTGAGCTGACAATGACTATGAAACACGGTGGACATGATATGATTACTGACGATTCGATGGAACAAAACCAATAGAGCACAACTTTTTTCAATACGACAAAGAAAAAAAAAATTCAAAAAAATTCAAAAAATCTCAATATTTGTAGTAAATTTGAGCTGACAATGACTATGAAACACGGTGGACATGATATGATCACTGACGATTCGATGGAACAAAACCAATAGAGCACAACTTTTTTCAATACAACGAAAAAAAAAAAAAAAAACTCGAAAAAATTCAATATTCATAGAAATTTTTATCTGACGATGACTATGAAACACGGTGGACATGATATGATTACTGACCATTCGATAGAACAAAACCAATAGAGCACAACTTTTTTCAATACAACGACAACGAAAAAAAAAAAAATCGAAAAAAATCAATATTTGTAGAAATTTTTAGCTGACAATGACTATGAAACCCGGTGGACAAGATATTATTATTGACGATTTGATGAAACAAAACCAAAAGAGCACAACTTTTTTCAATACGACAACGAAAAAAAAAAAAATCGAAAAAATTCAATATTTGTAGAAATTTTTATCTGACAATGACTATGAATCACGGTGGACATGATATGATTACTGACGATTCGATGGAACAAAACCAATCGAGCACAACTTTTTTCAATCAGACAAAAAAAAAAATCTTTTCAATTAAAAAAAAATCAATATTTGTAGTAATTTTTAGCTGACAATGACTATGAAACACGGTAGACAAGATATTATTATTGACGATTTGATGAAACAAAACCAAAAGAGCACAACTTTTTTCAATACGACAACGAAAAAAAAAAAAATCGAAAAAATTCAATATTTGTAGAAATTTTTATCTGACAATGACTATGAATCACGGTGGACATGATATGATTACTGACGATTCGATGGAACAAAACCAATCGAGCACAACTTTTTTCAATCAGACAAAAAAAAAAATCTTTTCAATTAAAAAAAAATCAATATTTGTAGTAATTTTTAGCTGACAATGACTATGAAACACGGTAGACAAGATATTATTATTGACGATTTGATGAAACAAAACCAAAAGAGCACAACTTTTTTCAATACGACAACGAAAAAAAAAAAAATCGAAAAAATTCAATATTTGTAGAAATTTTTATCTGACAATGACTATGAATCACGGTGGACATGATATGATTACTGACGATTCGATGGAACAAAACCAATCGAGCACAACTTTTTTCAATCAGACAAAAAAAAAAATCTTTTCAATTAAAAAAAAATCAATATTTGTAGTAATTTTTAGCTGACAATGACTATGAAACACGGTAGACAAGATATTATTATTGACGATTTGATGAAACAAAACCAAAAGAGCACAACTTTTTTCAATACGACAACGAAAAAAAAAAAAATCGAAAAAATTCAATATTTGTAGAAATTTTTATCTGACAATGACTATGAATCACGGTGGACATGATATGATTACTGACGATTCGATGGAACAAAACCAATAGAGCACAACTTTTTTCAATACGACAAAGAAAAAAAAAATTCAAAAAAATTCAAAAAATCTCAATATTTGTAGTAAATTTGAGCTGACAATGACTATGAAACACGGTGGACATGATATGATTACTGACGATTCGATGGAACAAAACCAATAGAGCACAACTTTTTTCAATACGACAAAGAAAAAAAAAATTCAAAAAAATTCAAAAAATCTCAATATTTGTAGTAAATTTGAGCTGACAATGGCTATGAAACACGGTGGAGTTGATATGATTACTGACGATTCGATGGAACAAAACCAATAGAGCACAACTTTTTTCAATACGACAAAGAAAAAAAAAATTCAAAAAAATTCAAAAAATCTCAATATTTGTAGTAAATTTGAGCTGACAATGACTATGAATCACGGTGGACATGATATGATTACTGACGATTCGATGAAACAAAACCAATCGAGCACAACTTTTTTCAATAAGACAAAAAAAAAATCTTTTCAATTAAAAAAAAATCAATATTTGTAGTAATTTTTAGCTGACAATGACTATGAAACACGGTAGACAAGATATTATTATTGACGATTTGATGAAACAAAACCAAAAGAGCACAACTTTTTTCAATACGACAACGAAAAAAAAAAAAATCGAAAAAATTCAATATTTGTAGAAATTTTTATCTGACAATGACTATGAATCACGGTGGACATGATATGATTACTGACGATTCGATGGAACAAAACCAATAGAGCACAACTTTTTTCAATACGACAAAGAAAAAAAAAATTCAAAAAAATTCAAAAAATCTCAATATTTGTAGTAAATTTGAGCTGACAATGACTATGAAACACGGTGGACATGATATGATTACTGACGATTCGATGGAACAAAACCAATAGAGCACAACTTTTTTCAATACGACAAAGAAAAAAAAAATTCAAAAAAATTCAAAAAATCTCAATATTTGTAGTAAATTTGAGCTGACAATGACTATGAAACACGGTGGACAAGATATGATTACTGACGATTTGATAAAACAAAACCGATAGAGCACAACTTTTTTCAATACGACAAAGAAAAAAAAATCGAAAAAAATCAATATTTGTAGAAATTTTCAGCTGACAATGACTATGAAACCCGGTGGACATGATATGATTACTGACGATTTGATAAAACAAAACCAATAAAGCACAATTTTTTTCAATACGACAAAGAAAAAAAAAATTCAAAAAAATTCAAAAAAATTCAAAAAAATTCAAAAAAATTCAAAAAATCTCAATATTTGTAGTAAATTTGAGCTGACAATGACTATGAAACACGGTGGACATGATATGATTACTGACGATTCGATGGAACAAAACCAATCGAGCACAACTTTTTTCAATAAGACAAAAAAATAAAATCTTTTCATTAAAAAAAAAATCAATATTTGTAGTAATTTTTAGCTGACAATGGCTATGAAACACGGTGGAGTTGATATGATTACTGACGATTCGATGGAACAAAACCAATAGAGCACAACTTTTTTCAATACGACAAAGAAAAAAAAATTCAAAAAAATTCAAAAAATCTCAATATTTGTAGTAAATTTGAGCTGACAATGACTATGAAACACGGTGGACATGATATGATTACTGACGATTCGATGGAACAAAACCAATCGAGCACAACTTTTTTCAATAAGACAAAAAAAAATCTTTTCAATTAAAAAAAAAATTAAAAAGGGTGCAAAGTAGAACCTTGCACATTGCTTCCTCATAGTTTTGTACCGTTTTTAAATTATTGAGATGTAAAGTAGAACCTTGTGTCGATCAATTTTGGCTTCCTCATAGAGGAAGCTTTGGCAAATGTGTAAGAAGATAATTCATGTGAAATTTGAAAAATTATAATTCGCATAAAATCTGAACTCCTTGTTAGATTTTATCCAAATTCAATAGGAAATCCCTTTGGATGGAAGTGCAACTTCGTACTAAATTTCAGCCGGATATCTAGAAAATTATGGAAGCTGGAGCACTTACATTGAATTTTGGAAAAATTTCAAAACGCCATAAAATCTGAACGTCTTGTTGGATTTTGTCCAAATTCAATAGGAAACCTCCTTCAATGGTAGTGCAACTTCGTACTAAATTCCAGCCAGATATCTCAAAAATTATGGAAGCTGGAGCAGTTACATTGATTTTTGGAAAATTTTCAAAACGCCATGAAATATAAATGGCTTGATGGATTTCGCTCAAATTCAATCGGGTTTCTCTTTGGATAATTGCTCAACTTCGTACCAAATTTAAGTCCGATATCTCAAAAATTGCTCCAGTTAGAGTGTAAAGATCGTTTTTTTCACATTGAAAAACGCTTTAAAAGTAAAGCAATGCGTGGATTTTTTCCAAATTCGGTATCGAGCATCTCCCTGTACTCGTACAACATTATACTGGATTTGAGCTCGATATCTCTAAAATTGTGGGAGCTAGAGACCAAAAATAATTTTTTGAATTTTGAAAAAATGATGTGAAAACAAAATAACTTGATAGATTTTTCCAAAAATTAAATTGTGCTATGCGCCGTGAACCCTTCACATGTGTGACAAATTTCAGCTTGATATCTCGAGCCGTTCTCAAGTTGTGAGCGGTCAACCATGACTACACACACACACACACACACACACACACACACACACACATACATACATCCGGACATTTTTTCTAAATGTGTTTTTTAGGTGTTTTGAGACATACTGAACACGTTTTCATGAACATCTCGAAAAAAAAAAATTTCACGAAAACAAAGCTTCCTCTATGAGGAAGCAAAAAGGGTGCAAAGTAGAACCTTGCACATTGCTTCCTCATACCATACATTTTGTACCGTTTTTAAATTATTGAGATGTAAAGTAGAACCTTGTGTCGATCAATTTTGGCTTCCTCATAGAGGAAGCTTTGGCAAATGTGTAAGAAGATAATTCATGTGAAATTTAAAAAATTATAATTCGCACAAAATCTGAACTCCTTGTTAGATTTTATCCAAATTCAATACGAAACCTCTTTCGATGATAGTGCAACTTCGTACTAAATTCCAGCCAGATATCTCAAAAATTATGGAAGCTAGAGCAGTTACATTGATTTTTGGAAAAATTTCAAAACGCCATAAAATATGAATGGCTTGATGGATTTCGCCCAAATTCAATCGGGTTTCTCTTTAGATAATTGCGCAACTTCGTACCAAATTTAAGTCCGATATCTCAAAAATTGCTCCAGTTAGAGTGTAAAGATCGTTTTTTTCACATTAAAAAACGCTTTAAAAGTAAAGCAATGCGTGGATTTTTTCCAAATTCGGTATCGAGCATCTCCCTGTACTCGTACAACATTATACTGAATTTGAGCTCGATATCTTCAAAATTGTGGGAGCTAGAGACCAAAAATAATTTTTTGAATTTTGAAAAAATGATGTGAAAACAAAATAACTTGATAGATTTTTCCAAAAATTAAATTGTGCTATGCGCCGTGAACCCTTCACATGTGTGACAAATTTCAGCTTGATATCTCGAGCCGTTCTCAAGTTGTGAGCGGTCAACCATGACTACACACACACACACACACACACACACACACATACATACATCCGGACATTTTTTCTAAATGTGTTTTTTAGGTGTTTTGAGACATACTGAACACATTTTCATGAACATCTCGAAAAAAAAAAATTTCACGAAAACAAAGCTTCCTCTATGAGGAAGCAAAAACAATATTTGTAGTAATTTTTAGCTGACAATGACTATAAAACACGGTAGACAAGATATTATTATTGACGATTTGATGAAACAAAACCAAAAGAGCACAACTTTTTTCAATACGACAAAGAAAAAAAAAATTCAAAAGAATTCAAAAAATCTCAATATTTGTAGTAAATTTGAGCTGACGATGACTATGAAACACGGTGGACATGATATGATTACTGACGATTCGATGGAACAAAACCAATCGAGCACAACTTTTTTCAATAAGACAAAAAAAAAAATCTTTTCATTAAAAAAAAAATCAATATTTGTAGTAATTTTTAGCTGACAATGGCTATGAAACACGGTGGAGTTGATATGATTACTGACGATTCGATGGAACAAAACCAATAGAGCACAACTTTTTTCAATACGACAAAGAAAAAAAAAAAATTCAAAAAAATTCAAAAAATCTCAATATTTGTAGTAAATTTGAGCTGACAATGACTATGAATCACGGTGGACATGATATGATTACTGACGATTCGATGAAACAAAACCAATCGAGCACAACTTTTTTCAATAAGACAAAAAAAAAATCTTTTCAATTAAAAAAAAATCAATATTTGTAGTAATTTTTATCTGACAATGACTATGAAACACGGTGGACATGATATGATTACTGACGATTCGATGGAACAAAACCAATAGAGCACAACTTTTTTCAATACGACAAAGAAAAAAAAAATTCAAAAAAATTCAAAAAATCTCAATATTTGTAGTAAATTTGAGCTGACAATGACTATGAAACACGGTGGACAAGATATGATTACTGACGATTTGATAAAACAAAACCGATAGAGCACAACTTTTTTCAATACGACAAAGAAAAAAAAAAAATTCAAAAAAATTCAAAAAATCTCAATATTTGTAGTAAATTTGAGCTGACAATGACTATAGAACACGGTGGACATGATATGATTACTGACGATTTGATGAAACAAAACCAATAGAGCACAACTTTTTTCAATACGACAACGAAAAAAAAAAAAAAAAAACTCGAAAAAATTCAATATTCATAGAAATTTTTATCTGACAATGACTATGAAACACGGTAGACATGATATGATTACTGACGATTCGATGGAACAAAACCAATCGAGCACAACTTTTTTCAATAAGACAAAAAAAAAAAAAAAATCTTTTCATTAAAAAAAAAATCAATATTTGTAGTAATTTTTAGCTGACAATGACTATGAAACACGGTGGACATGATATGATTACTGACGATTCGATGGAACAAAACCAATAGAGCACAACTTTTTTCAATACAACGAAAAAAAAAAAAAAAGAAAAAAAAATTCAAAAAAATTCGATATTTGTAGTAATTTTTAGCAGACAATGACTATGAAACACGGTGGACATGATATGATTACTGACGATTTGATAGAACAAAACCAATAGAGCACAACTTTTTTCAATACAAAGAAAAAAAAATCGAAAAAATTCGATAAAATTCAATATTCGTAGTAACTTTTAGCAGACAATGACTATGAAACACGGTAGACATGATATGATTACTGACGATTTGATAAAACAAAACCAATAGAGCACAACTTTTTTCAATACGACAAAGAAAAAGAAAAAAATCCAAAAAAATCCAAAAAATTCAATATTTGTAGTAATTTTTATCTGACAATGACTATGAAACACGGTGGACATGATATGATTACCGACGATTTGATTAATCAAAACCAATAGAGCACAACTTTTTTCAATGAGACAAAAAAGGATTTTGTTTTTAATTTCAATGTTTGTAGTAATTTTTAGCTGACAATGACTATGAAACACGGTGGACAAGATATGATTACTGACGATTTGATGGAACAAAACCAATAGAGCACAACTTTTTTTAATACAACGAAAAAAAAAAAAAAAAAAAAACTCGAAAAAATTCAATATTCATAGAAATTTTTATCTGACAATGACTATGAAACACGGTGGACATGATATGATTACTGACCATTCGATAGAACAAAACCAATAGAGCACAACTTTTTTCAATAAGACAAAAAAAAAAAATCTTTTCATTAAAAAAAAATCAATATTTGTAGTAATTTTTAGCTGACAATGGCTATGAAACACGGTGGAGTTGATATGATTACTGACGATTCGATGGAACAAAACCAATAGAGCACAACTTTTTTCAATACGACAAAGAAAAAAAAAATTCAAAAAAATTCAAAAAATCTCAATATTTGTAGTAAATTTGAGCTGACAATGACTATGAAACACGGTGGACATGATATGATTACTGACGATTCGATGGAACAAAACCAACAGAGCACAACTTTTTTCAATACGACAAAGAAAAAGAAAAAAAATCCAAAAAAATTCAAAAAATCTCAATATTTGTAGTAAATTTGAGCTGACAATGACTATGAAACACGGTGGACATGATATGATTACTGACGATTCGATGGAACAAAACCAACAGAGCACAACTTTTTTCAATACGACAAAGAAAAAGAAAAAAAATCCAAAAAAATTCAAAAAATCTCAATATTTGTAGTAATTTTTAGCTGACAATGACTATGAAACACGGTGGACATGATATGATTACTGACGATTTGATAAAACAAAACCAATAAAGCACAATTTTTTTCAATACAACGAAAAAAAAAAATCTAAAAAATTCAATATTTGTAGAAATTTTTAGCTGACAATGACTATGAAACACGGTGGACATGATATGATCACTGACGATTCGATAGAACAAAACCAATAGAGCACAACTTTTTTCAATAAGACAAAAAAAAAAATCTTTTCATTAAAAAAAAATCAATATTTGTAGTAATTTTTAGCTGACAATGGCTATGAAACACGGTGGAGTTGATATGATTACTGACGATTCGATGGAACAAAACCAATAGAGCACAACTTTTTTCAATACGACAAAGAAAAAAAAAATTCAAAAAAATTCAAAAAATCTCAATATTTGTAGTAAATTTGAGCTGACAATGACTATGAAACACGGTGGACATGATATGATTACTGACGATTCGATGGAACAAAACCAACAGAGCACAACTTTTTTCAATACGACAAAGAAAAAGAAAAAAAATCCAAAAAAATTCAAAAAATCTCAATATTTGTAGTAAATTTGAGCTGACAATGACTATGAAACACGGTGGACATGATATGATTACTGACGATTCGATGGAACAAAACCAACAGAGCACAACTTTTTTCAATACGACAAAGAAAAAGAAAAAAAATCCAAAAAAATTCAAAAAATCTCAATATTTGTAGTAATTTTTAGCTGACAATGACTATGAAACACGGTGGACATGATATGATTACTGACGATTTGATAAAACAAAACCAATAAAGCACAATTTTTTTCAATACAACGAAAAAAAAAAATCTAAAAAATTCAATATTTGTAGAAATTTTTAGCTGACAATGACTATGAAACACGGTGGACATGATATGATCACTGACGATTCGATAGAACAAAACCAATAGAGCACAACTTTTTTCAATAAGACAAAAAAAAAAATCTTTTCATTAAAAAAAAATCAATATTTGTAGTAATTTTTAGCTGACAATGGCTATGAAACACGGTGGAGTTGATATGATTACTGACGATTCGATGGAACAAAACCAATAGAGCACAACTTTTTTCAATACGACAAAGAAAAAAAAAATTCAAAAAAATTCAAAAAATCTCAATATTTGTAGTAAATTTGAGCTGACAATGACTATGAAACACGGTGGACATGATATGATTACTGACGATTCGATGGAACAAAACCAACAGAGCACAACTTTTTTCAATACGACAAAGAAAAAGAAAAAAAATCCAAAAAAATTCAAAAAATCTCAATATTTGTAGTAAATTTGAGCTGACAATGACTATGAAACACGGTGGACATGATATGATTACTGACGATTCGATGGAACAAAACCAACAGAGCACAACTTTTTTCAATACGACAAAGAAAAAGAAAAAAAATCCAAAAAAATTCAAAAAATCTCAATATTTGTAGTAATTTTTAGCTGACAATGACTATGAAACACGGTGGACATGATATGATTACTGACGATTTGATAAAACAAAACCAATAAAGCACAATTTTTTTCAATACAACGAAAAAAAAAAAATCTAAAAAATTCAATATTTGTAGAAATTTTTAGCTGACAATGACTATGAAACACGGTGGACATGATATGATCACTGACGATTCGATGGAACAAAACCAATAGAGCACAACTTTTTTCAATACAACGAAAAAAAAAAAAAAAAACTCGAAAAAATTCAATATTCATAGAAATTTTTATCTGACGATGACTATGAAACACGGTGGACATGATATGATTACTGACGATTTAATAAAACAAAACCGATAGAGCACAACTTTTTTCAATACGACAAAGAAAAAAAAAAAATTCAAAAAAATTCAAAAAATCTCAATATTTGTAGTAAATTTGAGCTGACAATGACTATGAAACCCGGTGGACATGATATGATTACTGACGATTTGATAAAACAAAACCAATAGAGCACAATTTTTTTCAATACGACAAAGAAAAAAAAAATTCAAAAAAATTCAAAAAAATTCAAAAAATCTCAATATTTGTAGTAAATTTGAGCTGACAATGACTATGAAACACAGTGGACATGATATGATTACTGACGATTTGATAAAACAAAACCAATAGAGCACAATTTTTTTCAATACGACAAAGAAAAAAAAAATTCAAAAAAATTCAAAAAAATTCAAAAAAATTCAAAAAATCTCAATATTTGTAGTAAATTTGAGCTGACAATGACTATGAAACACAGTGGACATGATATGATTACTGACGATTTGATAAAACAAAACCAATAGAGCACAACTTTTTTCAATACGACAAAGAAAAAAAAAATTCAAAAAAATTCAAAAAATCTCAATATTTGTAGTAAATTTAAGCTGACAATGACTATGGAACACGGTGGACATGATATGATTACTGACGATTTGATGAAACAAAACCAATCGAGCACAACTTTTTTCAATCAGACAAAAAAAAAAATCTTTTCAATTAAAAAAAAATCAATATTTGTAGTAATTTTTAGCTGACAATGGCTATGAAACACGGTGGAGTTGATATGATTACTGACGATTCGATGGAACAAAACCAAAAGAGCACAACTTTTTTCAATACGACAACGAAAAAAAAAAAAAATCGAAAAAATTCAATATTTGTAGAAATTTTTATCTGACAATGACTATGAATCACGGTGGACATGATATGATTACTGACGATTCGATGGAACAAAACCAATCGAGCACAACTTTTTTCAATCAGACAAAAAAAAAAATCTTTTCAATTAAAAAAAAATCAATATTTGTAGTAATTTTTAGCTGACAATGACTATGAAACACGGTAGACAAGATATTATTATTGACGATTTCATGAAACAAAACCAAAAGAGCACAACTTTTTTCAATACGACAACGAAAAAAAAAAAAATCGAAAAAATTCAATATTTGTAGAAATTTTTATCTGACAATGACTATGAATCACGGTGGACATGATATGATTACTGACGATTCGATGGAACAAAACCAATCGAGCACAACTTTTTTCAATCAGACAAAAAAAAAATCTTTTCAATTAAAAAAAAATCAATATTTGTAGTAATTTTTAGCTGACAATGACTATGAAACACGGTAGACAAGATATTATTATTGACGATTTGATGAAACAAAACCAAAAGAGCACAACTTTTTTCAATACGACAACGAAAAAAAAAAAAATCGAAAAAATTCAATATTTGTAGAAATTTTTATCTGACAATGACTATGAATCACGGTGGACATGATATGATTACTGACGATTCGATGGAACAAAACCAATCGAGCACAACTTTTTTCAATCAGACAAAAAAAAAAATCTTTTCAATTAAAAAAAAATCAATATTTGTAGTAAATTTGAGCTGACAATGACTATGAAACCCGGTGGACATGATATGATTACTGACGATTTGATAAAACAAAACCAATAGAGCACAATTTTTTTCAATACGACAAAGAAAAAAAAAATTCAAAAAAATTCAAAAAAATTCAAAAAAATTCAAAAAAATTCAAAAAATCTCAATATTTGTAGTAAATTTGAGCTGACAATGACTATGAAACACAGTGGACATGATATGATTACTGACGATTTGATAAAACAAAACCAATAGAGCACAATTTTTTTCAATACGACAAAGAAAAAAAAAATTCAAAAAAATTCAAAAAAATTCAAAAAAATTCAAAAAATCTCAATATTTGTAGTAAATTTGAACTGACAATGACTATGAAACACAGTGGACATGATATGATTACTGACGATTTGATAAAACAAAACCAATAGAGCACAACTTTTTTCAATACGACAAAGAAAAAAAAAATTCAAAAAAATTCAAAAAATCTCAATATTTGTAGTAAATTTGAGCTGACAATGACTATGGAACACGGTGGACATGATATGATTACTGACGATTTGATGAAACAAAACCAATCGAGCACAACTTTTTTCAATCAGACAAAAAAAAAAATCTTTTCAATTAAAAAAAAATCAATATTTGTAGTAATTTTTAGCTGACAATGGCTATGAAACACGGTGGAGTTGATATGATTACTGACGATTCGATGGAACAAAACCAAAAGAGCACAACTTTTTTCAATACGACAACGAAAAAAAAAAAAAAATCGAAAAAATTCAATATTTGTAGAAATTTTTATCTGACAATGACTATGAATCACGGTGGACATGATATGATTACTGACGATTCGATGGAACAAAACCAATCGAGCACAACTTTTTTCAATCAGACAAAAAAAAAAATCTTTTCAATTAAAAAAAAATCAATATATGTAGTAATTTTTAGCTGACAATGACTATGAAACACGGTAGACAAGATATTATTATTGACGATTTGATGAAACAAAACCAAAAGAGCACAACTTTTTTCAATACGACAACGAAAAAAAAAAAAATCGAAAAAATTCAATATTTGTAGAAATTTTTATCTGACAATGACTATGAATCACGGTGGACATGATATGATTACTGACGATTCGATGGAACAAAACCAATCGAGCACAACTTTTTTCAATCAGACAAAAAAAAAAATCTTTTCAATTAAAAAAAAATCAATATTTGTAGTAATTTTTAGCTGACAATGACTATGAAACACGGTAGACAAGATATTATTATTGACGATTTGATGAAACAAAACCAAAAGAGCACAACTTTTTTCAATACGACAACGAAAAAAAAAAAAGTCGAAAAAATTCAATATTTGTAGAAATTTTTATCTGACAATGACTATGAATCACGGTGGACATGATATGATTACTGACGATTCGATGGAACAAAACCAATAGAGCACAACTTTTTTCAATACGACAAAGAAAAAAAAAAATTCAAAAAAATTCAAAAAATCTCAATATTTGTAGTAAATTTGAGCTGACAATGACTATGAAACACGGTGGACATGATATGATTACTGACGATTCGATGAAACAAAACCAATCGAGCACAACTTTTTTCAATAAGACAAAAAAAAAATCTTTTCAATTAAAAAAAAATCAATATTTGTAGTAATTTTTAGCTGACAATGACTATGGAACACGGTGGACATGATATGATTACTGACGATTTGATGAAACAAAACCAATAGAGCACAACTTTTTTCAATACAACGAAAAAAAAAAAAAATCGAAAAAATTCAATATTCATAGAAATTTTTATCTGACAATGACTATGAAACACGGTGGACATGATATGATTACTGACGATTCGATGGAACAAAACCAATAGAGCACAACTTTTTTCAATACGACAAAGAAAAAAAAAATCCAAAAAAATTCAAAAAATCTCAATATTTGTAGTAAATTTGAGCTGACAATGACTATGAAACACGGTGGACATGATATGATTACTGACGATTCGATGGAACAAAACCAATCGAGCACAACTTTTTTCAATCAGACAAAAAAAAAATCTTTTCAATTAAAAAAAAATCAATATTTGTAGTAATTTTTAGCTGACAATGACTATGAAACACGGTAGACAAGATATTATTATTGACGATTTGATGAAACAAAACCAAAAGAGCACAACTTTTTTCAATACGACAACGAAAAAAAAAAAAATCGAAAAAATTCAATATTTGTAGAAATTTTTATCTGACAATGACTATGAATCACGGTGGACATGATATGATTACTGACGATTCGATGGAACAAAACCAATCGAGCACAACTTTTTTCAATCAGACAAAAAAAAAAATCTTTTCAATTAAAAAAAAAATCAATATTTGTAGTAATTTTTAGCTGACAATGACTATGAAACACGGTAGACAAGATATTATTATTGACGATTTGATGAAACAAAACCAAAAGAGCACAACTTTTTTCAATACGACAACGAAAAAAAAAAAAATCGAAAAAATTCAATATTTGTAGAAATTTTTATCTGACAATGACTATGAATCACGGTGGACATGATATGATTACTGACGATTCGATGGAACAAAACCAATAGAGCACAACTTTTTTCAATACGACAAAGAAAAAAAAATTCAAAAAAATTCAAAAAATCTCAATATTTGTAGTAAATTTGAGCTGACAATGACTATGAAACACGGTGGACATGATATGATTACTGACGATTCGATGGAACAAAACCAATAGAGCACAACTTTTTTCAATACGACAAAGAAAAAAAAAATTCAAAAAAATTCAAAAAATCTCAATATTTGTAGTAAATTTGAGCTGACAATGACTATGAAACACGGTGGACAAGATATGATTACTGACGATTTGATAAAACAAAACCGATAGAGCACAACTTTTTTCAATACGACAAAGAAAAAAAAATCGAAAAAAATCAATATTTGTAGAAATTTTCAGCTGACAATGACTATGAAACCCGGTGGACATGATATGATTACTGACGATTTGATAAAACAAAACCAATAAAGCACAATTTTTTTCAATACGACAAAGAAAAAAAAAATTCAAAAAAATTCAAAAAAATTCAAAAAAATTCAAAAAATCTCAATATTTGTAGTAAATTTGAGCTGACAATGACTATGAAACACGGTGGACATGATATGATTACTGACGATTCGATGGAACAAAACCAATCGAGCACAACTTTTTTCAATAAGACAAAAAAAAAAATCTTTTCATTAAAAAAAAAATCAATATTTGTAGTAATTTTTAGCTGACAATGGCTATGAAACACGGTGGAGTTGATATGATTACTGACGATTCGATGGAACAAAACCAATAGAGCACAACTTTTTTCAATACGACAAAGAAAAAAAAAATTCAAAAAAATTCAAAAAATCTCAATATTTGTAGTAAATTTGAGCTGACAATGACTATGAATCACGGTGGACATGATATGATTACTGACGATTCGATGAAACAAAACCAATCGAGCACAACTTTTTTCAATAAGACAAAAAAAAAATCTTTTCAATTAAAAAAAAATCAATATTTGTAGTAATTTTTAGCTGACAATGACTATGGAACACGGTGGACATGATATGATTACTGACGATTTGATGAAACAAAACCAATAGAGCACAACTTTTTTCAATACAACGAAAAAAAAAAAAAAAAACTCGAAAAAATTCAATATTCATAGAAATTTTTATCTGACGATGACTATGAAACACGGTGGACATGATATGATTACTGACCATTCGATAGAACAAAACCAATAGAGCACAACTTTTTTCAATACAACGACAACGAAAAAAAAAAAAAATCGAAAAAAATCAATATTTGTAGAAATTTTTAGCTGACAATGACTATGAAACCCGGTGGACATGATATGATTACTGACGATTTAATAAAACAAAACCGATAGAGCACAACTTTTTTCAATACGACAAAGAAAAAAAAAAAATTCAAAAAAATTCAAAAAATCTCAATATTTGTAGTAAATTTGAACTGACAATGACTATGAAACCCGGTGGACATGATATGATTACTGACGATTTGATAAAACAAAACCAATAGAGCACAATTTTTTTCAATACGACAAAGAAAAAAAAAATTCAAAAAAATTCAAAAAAATTCAAAAAATCTCAATATTTGTAGTAAATTTGAGCTGACAATGACTATGAAACACAGTGGACATGATATGATTACTGACGATTTGATAAAACAAAACCAATAGAGCACAATTTTTTTCAATACGACAAAGAAAAAAAAAATTCAAAAAAATTCAAAAAAATTCAAAAAAATTCAAAAAATCTCAATATTTGTAGTAAATTTGAGCTGACAATGACTATGAAACACAGTGGACATGATATGATTACTGACGATTTGATAAAACAAAACCAATAGAGCACAACTTTTTTCAATACGACAAAGAAAAAAAAAATTCAAAAAAATTCAAAAAATCTCAATATTTGTAGTAAATTTAAGCTGACAATGACTATGGAACACGGTGGACATGATATGATTACTGACGATTTGATGAAACAAAACCAATCGAGCACAACTTTTTTCAATCAGACAAAAAAAAAAATCTTTTCAATTAAAAAAAAATCAATATTTGTAGTAATTTTTAGCTGACAATGGCTATGAAACACGGTGGAGTTGATATGATTACTGACGATTCGATGGAACAAAACCAAAAGAGCACAACTTTTTTCAATACGACAACGAAAAAAAAAAAAAAATCGAAAAAATTCAATATTTGTAGAAATTTTTATCTGACAATGACTATGAATCACGGTGGACATGATATGATTACTGACGATTCGATGGAACAAAACCAATCGAGCACAACTTTTTTCAATCAGACAAAAAAAAAAATCTTTTCAATTAAAAAAAAATCAATATTTGTAGTAATTTTTAGCTGACAATGACTATGAAACACGGTAGACAAGATATTATTATTGACGATTTCATGAAACAAAACCAAAAGAGCACAACTTTTTTCAATACGACAACGAAAAAAAAAAAAATCGAAAAAATTCAATATTTGTAGAAATTTTTATCTGACAATGACTATGAATCACGGTGGACATGATATGATTACTGACGATTCGATGGAACAAAACCAATCGAGCACAACTTTTTTCAATCAGACAAAAAAAAAAATCTTTTCAATTAAAAAAAAATCAATATTTGTAGTAATTTTTAGCTGACAATGACTATGAAACACGGTAGACAAGATATTATTATTGACGATTTGATGAAACAAAACCAAAAGAGCACAACTTTTTTCAATACGACAACGAAAAAAAAAAAAATCGAAAAAATTCAATATTTGTAGAAATTTTTATCTGACAATGACTATGAATCACGGTGGACATGATATGATTACTGACGATTCGATGGAACAAAACCAATCGAGCACAACTTTTTTCAATCAGACAAAAAAAAAAATCTTTTCAATTAAAAAAAAATCAATATTTGTAGTAAATTTGAGCTGACAATGAGTATGAAACCCGGTGGACATGATATGATTACTGACGATTTGATAAAACAAAACCAATAGAGCACAATTTTTTTCAATACGACAAAGAAAAAAAAAATTCAAAAAAATTCAAAAAAATTCAAAAAAATTCAAAAAATCTCAATATTTGTAGTAAATTTGAGCTGACAATGACTATGAAACACAGTGGACATGATATGATTACTGACGATTTGATAAAACAAAACCAATAGAGCACAATTTTTTTCAATACGACAAAGAAAAAAAAAATTCAAAAAAATTCAAAAAAATTCAAAAAAATTCAAAAAATCTCAATATTTGTAGTAAATTTGAGCTGACAATGACTATGAAACACAGTGGACATGATATGATTACTGACG
The DNA here is from genome assembly GCA_963662125.1 of Diplazon laetatorius. Lineage (NCBI taxonomy): Eukaryota > Metazoa > Arthropoda > Insecta > Hymenoptera > Ichneumonidae > Diplazon > Diplazon laetatorius. Next base: position 19,565,932 of record OY759157.1, on the reverse strand, counting down.
ATTTGATAAAACAAAACCAATAGAGCACAACTTTTTTCAATACGACAAAGAAAAAAAAAATTCAAAAAAATTCAAAAAATCTCAATATTTGTAGTAAATTTGAGCTGACAATGACTATGGAACACGGTGGACATGATATGATTACTGACGATTTGATGAAACAAAACCAATCGAGCACAACTTTTTTCAATCAGACAAAAAAAAAAATCTTTTCAATTAAAAAAAAATCAATATTTGTAGTAATTTTTAGCTGACAATGGCTATGAAACACGGTGGAGTTGATATGATTACTGACGATTCGATGGAACAAAACCAAAAGAGCACAACTTTTTTCAATACGACAACGAAAAAAAAAAAAAATCGAAAAAATTCAATATTTGTAGAAATTTTTATCTGACAATGACTATGAATCACGGTGGACATGATATGATTACTGACGATTCGATGGAACAAAACCAATCGAGCACAACTTTTTTCAATACGACAAAGAAAAAAAAAAATTCAAAAAAATTCAAAAAATCTCAATATTTGTAGTAAATTTGAGCTGACAATGACTATGAAACACGGTAGACAAGATATTATTATTGACGATTTGATGAAACAAAACCAAAAGAGCACAACTTTTTTCAATACGACAACGAAAAAAAAAAAAGTCGAAAAAATTCAATATTTGTAGAAATTTTTATCTGACAATGACTATGAATCACGGTGGACATGATATGATTACTGACGATTCGATGGAACAAAACCAATAGAGCACAACTTTTTTCAATACGACAAAGAAAAAAAAAATTCAAAAAAATTCAACAAATCTCAATATTTGTAGTAAATTTGAGCTGACAATGACTATGAAACACGGTGGACATGATATGATTACTGACGATTCGATGGAACAAAACCAACAGAGCACAACTTTTTTCAATACGACAAAGAAAAAGAAAAAAAATCCAAAAAAATTCAAAAAATCTCAATATTTGTAGTAAATTTGAGCTGACAATGACTATGAAACACGGTGGACATGATATGATTACTGACGATTCGATGGAACAAAACCAACAGAGCACAACTTTTTTCAATACGACAAAGAAAAAGAAAAAAAATCCAAAAAAATTCAAAAAATCTCAATATTTGTAGTAATTTTTAGCTGACAATGACTATGAAACACGGTGGACATGATATGATTACTGACGATTTGATAGAACAAAACCAATAGAGCACAACTTTTTTCAATACAAAGAAAAAAAAATCGAAAAAATTCGATAAAATTCAATATTCGTAGTAACTTTTAGCAGACAATGACTATGAAACACGGTAGACATGATATGATTACTGACGATTTGATAAAACAAAACCAATAGAGCACAACTTTTTTCAATACGACAAAGAAAAAGAAAAAAATCCAAAAAAATCCAAAAAATTCAATATTTGTAGAAATTTTTAGCTGACAATGACTATGAAACACGGTGGACATGATATGATCACTGACGATTTGATGGAACAAAACCAATAGAGCACAACTTTTTTCAATACAACGAAAAAAAAAAAAAGATAAAAAAATTCAAAAAATCTCAATATTTGTAGTAAATTTAAGCTGACAATGACTATGAAACACGGTGGACATGATATGATTACTGACGATTCGATAAAACAAAACCAATAGAGCACAACTTTTTTCAATACGACAACGAAAAAAAAAAAAAATCGAAAAAATTCAATATTTGTAGAAATTTTTATCTGACAATGACTATGAAACACGGTGGACATGATATGATTACTGACGATTCGATGGAACAAAACCAATCGAGCACAACTTTTTTCAATAAGACAAAAAAAAAAATCTTTTCATTAAAAAAAAAATCAATATTTGTAGTAATTTTTAGCTGACAATGGCTATGAAACACGGTGGAGTTGATATCATTACTGACGATTCGATGGAACAAAACCAATAGAGCACAACTTTTTTCAATACGACAAAGAAAAAAAAAAAATTCGAAAAAATTCAAAAAATCTCAATATTTGTAGAAATTTTTATCTGACAATGACTATGAAACACGGTGGACATGATATGATTACTGACGATTTAATAAAACAAAACCGATAGAGCACAACTTTTTTCAATACGACAAAGAAAAAAAAAAATTCAAAAAAATTCAAAAAATCTCAATATTTGTAGTAAATTTGAGCTGACAATGACTATGAAACCCGGTGGACATGATATGATTACTGACGATTTGATAAAACAAAACCAATAGAGCACAACTTTTTTCAATACGACAAAGAAAAAAAAAATTCAAAAAAATTCAAAAAATCTCAATATTTGTAGTAAATTTGAGCTGACAATGACTATGGAACACGGTGGACATGATATGATTACTGACGATTTGATGAAACAAAACCAATAGAGCACAACTTTTTTCAATACGACAAAGAAAAAAAAAATTCAAAAAAATTCAAAAAATCTCAATATTTGTAGTAAATTTGAGCTGACAATGACTATGAAACACGGTGGACAAGATATGATTACTGACGATTTGATAAAACAAAACCGATAGAGCACAACTTTTTTCAATACGACAAAGAAAAAAAAAATCGAAAAAAATCAATATTTGTAGAAATTTTTAGCTGACAATGACTATGAAACCCGGTGGACATGATATGATTACTGACGATTTGATAAAACAAAACCAATAGAGCACAATTTTTTTCAATACGACAAAGAAAAAAAAAATTCAAAAAAATTCAAAAAAATTCAAAAAAATTCAAAAAATCTCAATATTTGTAGTAAATTTGAGCTGACAATGACTATGAAACACGGTGGACATGATATGATTACTGACGATTCGATGGAACAAAACCAATCGAGCACAACTTTTTTCAATAAGACAAAAAAAAAATCTTTTCAATTAAAAAAAAAACAATATTTGTAGTAATTTTTAGCTGACAATGACTATAAAACACGGTAGACAAGATATTATTATTGACGATTTGATGAAACAAAACCAAAAGAGCACAACTTTTTTCAATACGACAAAGAAAAAAAAAATTCAAAAGAATTCAAAAAATCTCAATATTTGTAGTAAATTTGAGCTGACGATGACTATGAAACACGGTGGACATGATATGATTACTGACGATTCGATGGAACAAAACCAATCGAGCACAACTTTTTTCAATAAGACAAAAAAAAAAATCTTTTCATTAAAAAAAAAATCAATATTTGTAGTAATTTTTAGCTGACAATGGCTATGAAACACGGTGGAGTTGATATGATTACTGACGATTCGATGGAACAAAACCAATAGAGCACAACTTTTTTCAATACGACAAAGAAAAAAAAAAAATTCAAAAAAATTCAAAAAATCTCAATATTTGTAGTAAATTTGAGCTGACAATGACTATGAATCACGGTGGACATGATATGATTACTGACGATTCGATGAAACAAAACCAATCGAGCACAACTTTTTTCAATAAGACAAAAAAAAAATCTTTTCAATAAAAAAAAATCAATATTTGTAGTAATTTTTATCTGACAATGACTATGAAACACGGTGGACATGATATGATTACTGACGATTCGATGGAACAAAACCAATAGAGCACAACTTTTTTCAATACGACAAAGAAAAAAAAAATTCAAAAAAATTCAAAAAATCTCAATATTTGTAGTAAATTTGAGCTGACAATGACTATGAAACACGGTGGACATGATATGATTACTGACGATTTGATGAAACAAAACCAATAGAGCACAACTTTTTTCAATACGACAACGAAAAAAAAAAAAAAAAAACTCGAAAAAATTCAATATTCATAGAAATTTTTATCTGACAATGACTATGAAACACGGTAGACATGATATGATTACTGACGATTCGATGGAACAAAACCAATAGAGCACAACTTTTTTCAATACGACAAAGAAAAAAAAAAATTCAAAAAAATTCAAAAAATCTCAATATTTGTAGTAAATTTGAGCTGACAATGACTATGAAACACGGTGGACATGATATGATCACTGACGATTCGATGGAACAAAACCAATAGAGCACAACTTTTTTCAATACAACGAAAAAAAAAAAAAAAAACTCGAAAAAATTCAATATTCATAGAAATTTTTATCTGACGATGACTATGAAACACGGTGGACATGATATGATTACTGACCATTCGATAGAACAAAACCAATAGAGCACAACTTTTTTCAATACAACGACAACGAAAAAAAAAAAAAATCGAAAAAAATCAATATTTGTAGAAATTTTTAGCTGACAATGACTATGAAACCCGGTGGACATGATATGATTACTGACGATTTAATAAAACAAAACCGATAGAGCACAACTTTTTTCAATACGACAAAGAAAAAAAAAAATTCAAAAAAATTCAAAAAATCTCAAAATTTGTAGTAAATTTGAGCTGACAATGACTATGAAACCCGGTGGACATGATATGATTACTGACGATTTGATAAAACAAAACCAATAGAGCACAATTTTTTTCAATACGACAAAGAAAAAAAAAATTCAAAAAAATTCAAAAAAATTCAAAAAAATTCAAAAAATCTCAATATTTGTAGTAAATTTGAGCTGACAATGACTATGAAACACAGTGGACATGATATGATTACTGACGATTTGATAAAACAAAACCAATAGAGCACAATTTTTTTCAATACGACAAAGAAAAAAAAAATTCAAAAAAATTCAAAAAAATTCAAAAAAATTCAAAAAAATTCAAAAAATCTCAATATTTGTAGTAAATTTGAGCTGACAATGACTATGAAACACAGTGGACATGATATGATTACTGACGATTTGATAAAACAAAACCAATAGAGCACAACTTTTTTCAATACGACAAAGAAAAAAAAAATTCAAAAAAATTCAAAAAATCTCAATATTTGTAGTAAATTTGAGCTGACAATGACTATGGAACACGGTGGACATGATATGATTACTAACGATTTGATGAAACAAAACCAATCGAGCACAACTTTTTTCAATCAGACAAAAAAAAAAATCTTTTCAATTAAAAAAAAATCAATATTTGTAGTAATTTTTAGCTGACAATGGCTATGAAACACGGTGGAGTTGATATGATTACTGACGATTCGATGGAACAAAACCAAAAGAGCACAACTTTTTTCAATACGACAACGAAAAAAAAAAAAAATCGAAAAAATTCAATATTTGTAGAAATTTTTATCTGACAATGACTATGAATCACGGTGGACATGATATGATTACTGACGATTCGATGGAACAAAACCAATCGAGCACAACTTTTTTCAATCAGACAAAAAAAAAATCTTTTCAATTGAAAAAAATCAATATTTGTAGTAATTTTTAGCTGACAATGACTATGAAACACGGTAGACAAGATATTATTATTGACGATTTGATGAAACAAAACCAAAAGAGCACAACTTTTTTCAATACGACAACGAAAAAAAAAAAAATCGAAAAAATTCAATATTTGTAGAAATTTTTATCTGACAATGACTATGAATCACGGTGGACATGATATGATTACTGACGATTCGATGGAACAAAACCAATCGAGCACAACTTTTTTCAATCAGACAAAAAAAAAAATCTTTTCAATTAAAAAAAAATCAATATTTGTAGTAATTTTTAGCTGACAATGACTATGAAACACGGTAGACAAGATATTATTATTGACGATTTGATGAAACAAAACCAAAAGAGCACAACTTTTTTCAATACGACAACGAAAAAAAAAAAATCGAAAAAATTCAATATTTGTAGAAATTTTTATCTGACAATGACTATGAATCACGGTAAACATGATATGATTACTGACGATTCGATGGAACAAAACCAATCGAGCACAACTTTTTTCAATCAGACAAAAAAAAAAATCTTTTCAATTAAAAAAAAATCAATATTTGTAGTAATTTTTAGCTGACAATGACTATGAAACACGGTAGACAAGATATTATTATTGACGATTTGATGAAACAAAACCAAAAGAGCACAACTTTTTTCAATACGACAACGAAAAAAAAAAAAATCGAAAAAATTCAATATTTGTAGAAATTTTTATCTGACAATGACTATGAATCACGGTGGACATGATATGATTACTGACGATTCGATGGAACAAAACCAATAGAGCACAACTTTTTTCAATACGACAAAGAAAAAAAAAATTCAAAAAAATTCAAAAAATCTCAATATTTGTAGTAAATTTGAGCTGACAATGACTATGAAACACGGTGGACATGATATGATTACTGACGATTCGATGGAACAAAACCAATAGAGCACAACTTTTTTCAATACGACAAAGAAAAAAAAAATTCAAAAAAATTCAAAAAATCTCAATATTTGTAGTAAATTTGAGCTGACAATGACTATGAAACACGGTGGACAAGATATGATTACTGACGATTTGATAAAACAAAACCGATAGAGCACAACTTTTTTCAATACGACAAAGAAAAAAAAAATCGAAAAAAATCAATATTTGTAGAAAATTTCAGCTGACAATGACTATGAAACCCGGTGGACATGATATGATTACTGACGATTTGATAAAACAAAACCAATAAAGCACAATTTTTTTCAATACGACAAAGAAAAAAAAATTCAAAAAAATTCAAAAAAATTCAAAAAAATTCAAAAAATCTCAATATTTGTAGTAAATTTGAGCTGACAATGACTATGAAACACGGTGGACATGATATGATTACTGACGATTCGATGGAACAAAACCAATCGAGCACAACTTTTTTCAATAAGACAAAAAAAAAAATCTTTTCATTAAAAAAAAAATCAATATTTGTAGTAATTTTTAGCTGACAATGGCTATGAAACACGGTAGAGTTGATATGATTACTGACGATTCGATGGAACAAAACCAATAGAGCACAACTTTTTTCAATACGACAAAGAAAAAAAAAAATTCAAAAAAATTCAAAAAATCTCAATATTTGTAGTAAATTTGAGCTGACAATGACTATGAATCACGGTGGACATGATATGATTACTGACGATTCGATGAAACAAAACCAATCGAGCACAACTTTTTTCAATAAGACAAAAAAAAAATCTTTTCAATTAAAAAAAAATCAATATTTGTAGTAATTTTTAGCTGACAATGACTATGGAACACGGTGGACATGATATGATTACTGACGATTTGATGAAACAAAACCAATAGAGCACAACTTTTTTCAATACAACGAAAAAAAAAAAAAAATCGAAAAAATTCAATATTCATAGAAATTTTTATCTGACAATGACTATGAAACACGGTGGACATGATATGATTACTGACGATTCGATGGAACAAAACCAATAGAGCACAACTTTTTTCAATACGACAAAGAAAAAAAAAATTCAAAAAAATTCAAAAAATCTCAATATTTGTAGTAAATTTGAGCTGACAATGACTATGAAACACGGTGGACATGATATGATTACTGACGATTCGATGGAACAAAACCAATCGAGCACAACTTTTTTCAATCAGACAAAAAAAAAATCTTTTCAATTAAAAAAAAATCAATATTTGTAGTAATTTTTAGCTGACAATGACTATGAAACACGGTAGACAAGATATTATTATTGACGATTTGATGAAACAAAACCAAAAGAGCACAACTTTTTTCAATACGACAACGAAAAAAAAAAAATCGAAAAAATTCAATATTTGTAGAAATTTTTATCTGACAATGACTATGAATCACGGTGGACATGATATGATTACTGACGATTCGATGGAACAAAACCAATCGAGCACAACTTTTTTCAATGAGACAAAAAAAAAAATCTTTTCAATTAAAAAAAAATCAATATTTGTAGTAATTTTTAGCTGACAATGACTATGAAACACGGTAGACAAGATATTATTATTGACGATTTGATGAAACAAAACCAAAAGAGCACAACTTTTTTCAATACGACAACGAAAAAAAAAAAAATCGAAAAAATTCAATATTTGTAGAAATTTTTATCTGACAATGACTATGAATCACGGTGGACATGATATGATTACTGACGATTCGATGGAACAAAACCAATCGAGCACAACTTTTTTCAATCAGACAAAAAAAAAATCTTTTCAATTAAAAAAAAATCAATATTTGTAGTAATTTTTAGCTGACAATGACTATGAAACACGGTAGACAAGATATTATTATTGACGATTTGATGAAACAAAACCAAAAGAGCACAACTTTTTTCAATACGACAACGAAAAAAAAAAAAATCGAAAAAATTCAATATTTGTAGAAATTTTTATCTGACAATGACTATGAATCACGGTGGACATGATATGATTACTGACGATTCGATTGAACAAAACCAATAGAGCACAACTTTTTTCAATACGACAAAGAAAAAAAAAATTCAAAAAAATTCAAAAAATCTCAATATTTGTAGTAAATTTGAGCTGACAATGACTATGAAACACGGTGGACATGATATGATTACTGACGATTCGATGGAACAAAACCAATAGAGCACAACTTTTTTCAATACGACAAAGAAAAAAAAAATTCAAAAAAATTCAAAAAATCTCAATATTTGTAGTAAATTTGAGCTGACAATGACTATGAAACACGGTGGACAAGATATGATTACTGACGATTTGATAAAACAAAACCGATAGAGCACAACTTTTTTCAATACGACAAAGAAAAAAAAATCGAAAAAAATCAATATTTGTAGAAATTTTCAGCTGACAATGACTATGAAACCCGGTGGACATGATATGATTACTGACGATTTGATAAAACAAAACCAATAAAGCACAATTTTTTTCAATACGACAAAGAAAAAAAAAATTCAAAAAAATTCAAAAAAATTCAAAAAAATTAAAAAAATCTCAATATTTGTAGTAAATTTGAGCTGACAATGACTATGAAACACGGTGGAAATGATATGATTACTGACGATTCGATGGAACAAAACCAATCGAGCACAACTTTTTTCAATAAGACAAAAAAAAAAAATCTTTTCATTAAAAAAAAATCAATATTTGTAGTAATTTTTAGCTGACAATGGCTATGAAACACGGTGGAGTTGATATGATTACTGACGATTCGATGGAACAAAACCAATAGAGCACAACTTTTTTCAATACGACAAAGAAAAAAAAAATTCAAAAAAATTCAAAAAATCTCAATATTTGTAGTAAATTTGAGCTGACTGACGAGTCCGGTACTTGAGCGAAAGCAGACGTGTTTACAAATAGCTCCGCGAGTGTACACACAAGCAAGTGACGGATTAGTGAGTGAGGTGTTTCGGTGTTGAAATGGATGGTGATGACTCGGAAGGCGAGGGCCTACCATGGGACTCCACCAATACCGAAGGGTTTACTCCAGCAATAACCGGTCGTAGTGCTCGAAAACGGAAAAAAAATATGGAAAATCGCAGCACATCGTTAGAGAGGCAATCAGGCTCGGAACAACAATCACTAGACCATACCCAACGAACGACTTCGCAATTACCGCTGCCAACACAAAAGCCTCACGTGTCGTCACGCAATATCAACACCAATGCTACAACAACACGTACAAAGAACATGTCAACTTTCAAGTTTCTATACTACATCGATGCGCCGGAAATTAAAACGCGAGTAGAAATGGCCCAGCAGTGGAGTCAAGTAGCACCACTCAACAGAGATATAATCCTACAAACGACCAAGGGTTTTTTATTGAAATCAAACACCTCGAAAGAAAGACTTTCACACATGCTAAATAAAATCAAGCAAGACAAAGTTATCGAAAGTTACACCGAGACAGTTGCTCATAATAACGAGCGCGCGCGTGCCCCCCCTCCAGAAACATTCGCGGCCGTTATAACACAGGTAGATTACGAGATTGATGATGACGAAATCAGCCAAGCGCTAAACACCAACAACATTACCCACAGATACTGTAAACGAATTATTTCGCGATCTACAGCGAAACCGACAACACTCATAAGAGTCATAACCGGCAATGCCGAAGCTTTCCATAAGCTAATGAACGAAGGGCTATATCTACTAAGCAAACATTTTCGAGCTTCGCCGAGCACTCCTCCCCCCCCGCTCCCACAAGCATGCGCTAAATGTACCCAATTCAACCACGTTACAGTAAACTGCCCCAACAACATCAGATGTAGCAAGTGTGACGGCGAACATAGAACCGAGAAGTGCACGTCAAACCTTCCGATGAAGTGCACAGCCTGCAACACATCTGACCACGTAGCCTGGTCGATAAAATGTCCCAAACGCCCGAAAAAACCAATCGAAGGCATTCCGAATACACAAATCAAAACACTCAATAAGAAAACTAAAAACGTAGATACGAATCTAAAACTAAATAACCGTATCCACGAGGCGATCTCCACTCACGACTACATAATCAACACATACACACGCAAAATCAACAAACAATCGACAATAGACAGATCGGAACTGATTCAAAAACTAAAATCAAGGTTCATCAAAGAATTCAACATAGACACCGTGGTGGTATTCTCAGGCAATTGGATATACATTCTGATGATGGACTTAGATAATCCACAAGACCCTTCACCCACACAACCAATTGCCCAAGCAAGTTGCTCCACTGTCCATAATGGCGCTTAAAATACTATATTCAAACGTAAACTGCTACCAGAATAAGAGCCACCTAATAAAAAACGTCATAGAACAAAACAAAATCAACTGCACAGCATTTGTTGAAACGAAGAACAAACCCGACACCAGCATTGGATACAGAAACTGGACATCAATAACACAATATGGGAACAAAATAAACCAAAACATAAGAGGAGGAGCAATTTTTCAACTACACCCAGACACCAACATGCGCAAAGAAAATCCCCCAAAAACCAACGACGCACATAACAACGCTCTACACGTCTCCGTTCCGTTTCTCAATGATAGACTGCACATTATACTAACATACATCCACCACAGCTCACCAATAGAACAAACGATTCTCAACAAAAGTAAGCTATATAAATACGTAATCCTACTAGGTGACTTCAATCCGAACCGGAGAAAAAAGGCGCAAATCAGAAACTTTCTCCAAAGCTCAAACTTTATTCAAATCCCCACCGCGCCAACGTTTATTATGCCTAATAACCGAGACACAACACCAGATCTTATATTTTGCACACAGAATATCAGAAACAACTTCACCAGCATCGAGGTTACACCAGATTTAGGTTCCGATCATCTGTCAATAATACTAACTATTGACACCGGCAGGCCAATAACTGTAACACCACCACCCGAAAGATATAATTTCCTCAAATCCGATATGGACCAAATTAACCGACAAATAAATATATTCCTCGACGCGCATGTAGACACACCTATTTCTGAAGAACATATTAAAGACTTCAATGCCGAACTAGCAAACAAAATAGCCGAAAATACACCGACATACAAAAATAACCCCTTTCTACACGAGCTTCCTCCATTTATTATTCGACAAATAAAGACAAAACGCCAATTATATAGGGAATATCAAAGGAACCATTGTAATATTTTTAAAGCAAAAATCAACGCATTTAATAAAAATATCCAAACCATGATAAACCAGTTCAGAACCGACTCATGGCTAAAAGCGTGCGAAAAAATCCAACAATCGAAGGGGAGAAACTACTGGCAAATAGCCAATAAGCTCACAAAATATAAACGAACCTCCAATATGCCCTCGGACATCACGGTGAACGGCAAAGCACTAACAACCAACGCAGAAAAAGCAGCGGCCTTTGCGGCCCACTTCAAGACTACATACAGCCTCTCTAACGACCCCAACTTCAGCAACGAGAACTTCAGAGACGTTTCGAATTGGTATGAGGATTACTTCAGTTTTAATCTGCAACCTCAAGAACAAGAGATCATTCCCGTAAGGATAGCTGAAATACGCAAAATTTTGAAAAAATGCAACAACACCTCTCCAGGCATAGACAATATACCTATCTGCTTAATCAAGAAACTAAGCGAAAGAGCTCTTAATTATATCACGGAAATGCTAAACTTCTGCTTAAAAAGTGCTCATTTTCCGGAGACGTGGAAAACTGGTATAATAATAACCATACCAAAGCCAAACCAAGACCACAGCGAAATTGGAAATCATCGACCGATAACCCTCCTTCCTACGATCGGCAAAATTTTCGAAAGAATAATAAAAAGCAGAATAGAAGCAGCTATAGGCCCAAGCATTCCACAATACCAATTTGGATTCAGAAGTGGAAAATCTACGTTAAACGCACTCACGGTACTAACCTCCAACGTGGAAGCCAGTAAAATAGCCAATAAAAAAACTGCAGCCCTTTTTTTGGATATCGCGAAAGCGTTTGATAGCGTCTGGCACAAAGGACTACTTTATAAACTCCACGAACTGAACTGTCCACAATACCTAATTCTCTTAACCAAAAAATTTCTCCATCAGCGCAAAATAATAGTCAGGACAGTAACCTCTTATTCGGACCCATTTTCACCAGAGCAGGGTGTGCCACAGGGCTCACCACTCTCACCGCTACTTTACAATATTTATTGCAACGATATGTATAACTTTAATCTACCGAACAAAGACACCATCAACCTCAACCAATATATACTGCAATTCGCAGACGACACGGCATTAATATCGCATGAAAACAATCTACAAAAAGCTACAGAATCGCTCCAAAACGCCACCGATAACATCTCAACCTGGTTTAAAAATTGGCGGCTCAAACCTAACCCACGCAAGTCGCAGCTAATTATCTTTAACCATAAAATCATAGCGCGGTCACCGAAAATTCATCTGTTCGATGTCGAAATACCAGCGGTCCAGCATGCAAAATACCTAGGCATTCACATAGACAGCAAATTAAACTTCAATCTTCACCTACAACAGTGCAAAAACAAAACCACACAAAGAGCATCACACTTCCGAAATATCACATTCAAAGACCGAAACATACATATAAAACACCTAGCTCAAATGTACAAATCTATATGCAGACCAATATTAGAGTATGGACACCCGATCTTCATTAATTGCAAGGAAACAGCAATCAAGAAATTAAAAACAGCCGAAACCTCCGCCATTCGGCGTATGACACGCATTCGACACCCAGAAAATCCCCTTTACAACCCCAGAAACACACTTCTTTACGAAAAAACCGGAATTACACCCATCAGAACAAGAACACATGATCTTACTAAAAAATTCGCTATCAATCAAATCGAAAACTTGAAACCACTATGCATACAACTCGACCCGAACCTTCCTCGGAAATGCAAATATCCCACACAAACAACATATCAACAACTAGAAATAATTAACGACGTAGAATACTGAGCAGAAAAATGTACCCATTAATCATTCTAAACCGGGCATGTAACCACGAAACGTAAAAACACAAAGTATCTCCGAAAACCAAGGGCTGAAGGACCTCGGTCGATGGCCCATTGGCAATGCACCTATTCAATCTGTAAAATTGTATTCAATGTGGCAAAATTGTATTCCACCATGTATTGTCAATAAATACACTACTACTACTACTACTTTGAGCTGACAATGACTATGAATCACGGTGGACATGATATGATTACTGACGATTCGATGAAACAAAACCAATCGAGCACAACTTTTTTCAATAAGACAAAAAAAAAATCTTTTCAATTAAAAAAAAATCAATATTTGTAGTAATTTTTAGCTGACAATGACTATGGAACACGGTGGACATGATATGATTACTGACGATTTGATGAAACAAAACCAATAGAGCACAACTTTTTTCAATACAACGAAAAAAAAAAAAATCGAAAAAATTCAATATTCATAGAAATTTTTATCTGACAATGACTATGAAACACGGTGGACATGATATGATTACTGACGATTCGATGGAACAAAACCAATAGAGCACAACTTTTTTCAATACGACAAAGAAAAAAAAAATTCAAAAAAATTCAAAAAATCTCAATATTTGTAGTAAATTTGAGCTGACAATGACTATGAAACACGGTGGACATGATATGATTACTGACGATTCGATGGAACAAAACCAACAGAGCACAACTTTTTTCAATACGACAAAGAAAAAGAAAAAAAATCCAAAAAAATTCAAAAAATCTCAATATTTGTAGTAAATTTGAGCTGACAATGACTATGAAACACGGTGGACATGATATGATTACTGACGATTCGATGGAACAAAACCAACAGAGCACAACTTTTTTCAATACGACAAAGAAAAAGAAAAAAAATCCAAAAAAATTCAAAAAATCTCAATATTTGTAGTAATTTTTAGCTGACAATGACTATGAAACACGGTGGACATGATATGATTACTGACGATTTGATAAAACAAAACCAATAAAGCACAATTTTTTTCAATACAACGAAAAAAAAAAAATCTAAAAAATTCAATATTTGTAGAAATTTTTAGCTGACAATGACTATGAAACACGGTGGACATGATATGATTACCGACGATTTGATGGAACAAAACCAATAGAGCACAACTTTTTTCAATACAACGAAAAAAAAAAAGATAAAAAAATTCAAAAAATCTCAATATTTGTAGTAAATTTGAGCTGACAATGACTATGAAACACGGTGGACAAGATACGATTACTGACGATTTGATGAAACAAAACCAATAGAGCACAACTTATTTCGATAAGACAAAAAGAAAAAAAAAAATTCAAAAAAATTAAAAAAAATTCAATATTTGTAGTAATTTTTAGCTGACAATGACTATGAAACACGATGGACACGATATGATTACTGACGATTCGATGGAACAAAACCAATAGAGCACAACTTTTTTCAATACGACGAAGAAAAAAAAAATTCAAAAAAATTCAAAAAATTCGAAAAAAATTCGATATTTGTAGTAGATTTTAGCCGACAATGACTATGAAACACGGTGGACAAGATATGATTACTGACGATTTGATGGATCAAAACCAATAGAGCACAACTTTCTTCAATACGACAAAAAAAAAAAAATTTTTTAAATTTACAAAAAATCAATATTTGTAGTAATTTTTAGCTGACAATGACTATAAAAACGGTGGACATGATATAATTACTGACGATTTGATGGAACAAAACCAATAGAGCACAATTTTTTTCAATACAACGAAAAAAAAAAAAAATTCGAAAAAAATTCGATATTTGTAGTAATTTTTAGCTGACAATGACTATGAAACACGGTGGACAAGATATGATTACTGACGATTCGATGGAACAAAACCAATAGAGCACAACTTTTTTCAATACGACAAAGAAAAAAAAAAATTTTCTAAAATTCAAAAAATCTCAATATTTGTAGTAAATTTGAGCTGACAATGACTATGAAACACGGTGGACATGATATGATTACTGACGATTCGATGGAACAAAACCAATAGAGCACAACTTTTTTCAATACGACAAAGAAAAAAAAAAATTCAAAAAAATTCAAAAAATCTCAATATTTGTAGTAAATTTGAGCTGACAATGACTATGAAACACGGTGGACATGATATGATCACTGACGATTCGATGGAACAAAACCAATAGAGCACAACTTTTTTCAATACAACGAAAAAAAAAAAAAAAAACTCGAAAAAATTCAATATTCATAGAAATTTTTATCTGACGATGACTATGAATCACGGTGGACATGATATGATTACTGACGATTCGATGGAACAAAACCAATAGAGCACAACTTTTTTCAATACGACAAAGAAAAAAAAAATTCAAAAAAATTCAAAAAATCTCAATATTTGTAGTAAATTTGAGCTGACAATGACTATGAAACACGGTGGACATGATATGATTACTGACGATTCGATGGAACAAAACCAATAGAGCACAACTTTTTTCAATACGACAAAGAAAAAAAAAATTCAAAAAAATTCAAAAAATCTCAATATTTGTAGTAAATTTGAGCTGACAATGACTATGAAACACGGTGGACAAGATATGATTACTGACGATTTGATAAAACAAAACCGATAGAGCACAACTTTTTTCAATACGACAAAGAAAAAAAAATCGAAAAAAATCAATATTTGTAGAAATTTTCAGCTGACAATGACTATGAAACCCGGTGGACATGATATGATTACTGACGATTTGATAAAACAAAACCAATAAAGCACAATTTTTTTCAATACGACAAAGAAAAAAAAAATTCAAAAAAATTCAAAAAAATTCAAAAAAATTCAAAAAAATTCAAAAAATCTCAATATTTGTAGTAAATTTGAGCTGACAATGACTATGAAACACGGTGGACATGATATGATTACTGACGATTCGATGGAACAAAACCAATCGAGCACAACTTTTTTCAATAAGACAAAAAAATAAAATCTTTTCATTAAAAAAAAAATCAATATTTGTAGTAATTTTTAGCTGACAATGGCTATGAAACACGGTGGAGTTGATATGATTACTGACGATTCGATGGAACAAAACCAATAGAGCACAACTTTTTTCAATACGACAAAGAAAAAAAAAATTCAAAAAAATTCAAAAAATCTCAATATTTGTAGTAAATTTGAGCTGACAATGACTATGAATCACGGTGGACATGATATGATTACTGACGATTCGATGAAACAAAACCAATCGAGCACAACTTTTTTCAATAAGACAAAAAAAAAATCTTTTCAATTAAAAAAAAATCAATATTTGTAGTAATTTTTAGCTGACAATGACTATGGAACACGGTGGACATGATATGATTACTGACGATTTGATGAAACAAAACCAATAGAGCACAACTTTTTTCAATACAACGAAAAAAAAAAAAATCGAAAAAATTCAATATTCATAGAAATTTTTATCTGACAATGACTATGAAACACGGTGGACATGATATGATTACTGACGATTCGATGGAACAAAACCAATAGAGCACAACTTTTTTCAATACGACAAAGAAAAAAAAAATTCAAAAAAATTCAACAAATCTCAATATTTGTAGTAAATTTGAGCTGACAATGACTATGAAACACGGTGGAGTTGATATGATTACTGACGATTCGATGGAACAAAACCAATAGAGCACAACTTTTTTCAATACGACAAAGAAAAAAAAAAAATTCAAAAAAATTCAAAAAAATTCAAAAAAATTCAAAAAATCTCAATATTTGTAGTAAATTTGAGCTGACAATGACTATGAAACACAGTGGACATGATATGATTACTGACGATTTGATAAAACAAAACCAATAGAGCACAACTTTTTTCAATACGACAAAGAAAAAAAAATTCAAAAAAATTCAAAAAATCTCAATATTTGTAGTAAATTTGAGCTGACAATGACTATGGAACACGGTGGACATGATATGATTACTGACGATTTGATGAAACAAAACCAATAGAGCACAACTTTTTTCAATACGACAAAGAAAAAAAAAATTCAAAAAAATTCAAAAAATCTCAATATTTGTAGTAAATTTGAGCTGACAATGACTATGAAACACGGTGGACAAGATATGATTACTGACGATTTGATAAAACAAAACCGATAGAGCACAACTTTTTTCAATACGACAAAGAAAAAAAAAATCGAAAAAAATCAATATTTGTAGAAATTTTTAGCTGACAATGACTATGAAACCCGGTGGACATGATATGATTACTGACGATTTGATAAAACAAAACCAATAGAGCACAATTTTTTTCAATACGACAAAGAAAAAAAAAATTCAAAAAAATTCAAAAAAATTCAAAAAAATTCAAAAAATCTCAATATTTGTAGTAAATTTGAGCTGACAATGACTATGAAACACGGTGGACAAGATATGATTACTGACGATTTGATAAAACAAAACCGATAGAGCACAACTTTTTTCAATACGACAAAGAAAAAAAAAATCGAAAAAAATCAATATTTGTAGAAATTTTTAGCTGACAATGACTATGAAACCCGGTGGACATGATATGATTACTGACGATTTGATAAAACAAAACCAATAGAGCACAATTTTTTTCAATACGACAAAGAAAAAAAAGGGTGCAAAGTAGAACCTTGCACATTGCTTCCTCATAGTTTTGTACCGTTTTTAAATTATTGAGATGTAAAGTAGAACCTTGTGTCGATCAATTTTGGCTTCCTCATAGAGGAAGCTTTGGCAAATGTGTAAGAAGATAATTCATGTGAAATTTGAAAAATTATAATTCGCATAAAATCTGAACTCCTTGTTAGATTTTATCCAAATTCAATAGGAAATCCCTTTGGATGATAGTGCAACTTCGTACTAAATTTCAGCCGGATATCTAGAAAATTATGGAAGCTAGAGCACTTACATTGAATTTTGGAAAAATTTCAAAACGCCATAAAATCTGAACGTCTTGTTGGATTTTGTCCAAATTCAATACGAAACCTCTTTCGATGGTAGTGCAACTTCGTACTAAATTCCAGCCAGATATCTCAAAAATTATGGAAGCTAGAGCAGTTACATTGATTTTTGGAAAAATTTCAAAACGCCATAAAATATGAATGGCTTGATGGATTTCGCCCAAATTCAATCGGGTTTCTCTTTGGATAATTGCGCAACTTCGTACCAAATTTAAGTCCGATATCTCAAAAATTGCTCCAGTTAGAGTGTAAAGATCGTTTTTTTCACATTAAAAAACGCTTTAAAAGTAAAGCAATGCGTGGATTTTTTCCAAATTCGGTATCGAGCATCTCCCTGTACTCGTACAACATTATACTGAATTTGAGCTCGATATCTCTAGAATTGTGGGAGCTAGAGACCAAAAATAATTTTTTGAATTTTGAAAAAATGATGTGAAAACAAAATAACTTGATAGATTTTTCCAAAAATTAAATTGTGCTATGCGCCGTGAACCCTTCACATGTGTGACAAATTTCAGCTTGATATCTCGAGCCGTTCTTAAGTTGTGAGCGGTCAACCATGACTACACACACACACACACACACACACACACACACACACACATACATACATCCGGACATTTTTTCTAAATGTGTTTTTTAGGTGTTTTGAGACATACTGAACACGTTTTCATGAACATCTCGAAAAAAAAAAATTTCACGAAAACAAAGCTTCCTCTATGAGGAAGCAAAAAATTCAAAAAAATTCAAAAAAATTCAAAAAATCTCAATATTTGTAGTAAATTTGAGCTGACAATGACTATGAAACACGGTGGACATGATATGATTACTGACGATTCGATGGAACAAAACCAATCGAGCACAACTTTTTTCAATAAGACAAAAAAAAAATCTTTTCAATTAAAAAAAAAACAATATTTGTAGTAATTTTTAGCTGACAATGACTATAAAACACGGTAGACAAGATATTATTATTGACGATTTGATGAAACAAAACCAAAAGAGCACAACTTTTTTCAATACGACAAAGAAAAAAAAAATTCAAAAGAATTCAAAAAATCTCAATATTTGTAGTAAATTTGAGCTGACGATGACTATGAAACACGGTGGACATGATATGATTACTGACGATTCGATGGAACAAAACCAATCGAGCACAACTTTTTTCAATAAGACAAAAAAAAAAAATCTTTTCATTAAAAAAAAAATCAATATTTGTAGTAATTTTTAGCTGACAATGGCTATGAAACACGGTGGAGTTGATATGATTACTGACGATTCGATGGAACAAAACCAATAGAGCACAACTTTTTTCAATACGACAAAGAAAAAAAAAAAATTCAAAAAAATTCAAAAAATCTCAATATTTGTAGTAAATTTGAGCTGACAATGACTATGAATCACGGTGGACATGATATGATTACTGACGATTCGATGAAACAAAACCAATCGAGCACAACTTTTTTCAATAAGACAAAAAAAAAATCTTTTCAATTAAAAAAAAATCAATATTTGTAGTAATTTTTATCTGACAATGACTATGAAACACGGTGGACATGATATGATTACTGACGATTCGATGGAACAAAACCAATAGAGCACAACTTTTTTCAATACGACAAAGAAAAAAAAAATTCAAAAAAATTCAAAAAATCTCAATATTTGTAGTAAATTTGAGCTGACAATGACTATGAAACACGGTGGACAAGATATGATTACTGACGATTTGATAAAACAAAACCGATAGAGCACAACTTTTTTCAATACGACAAAGAAAAAAAAAAAATTCAAAAAAATTCAAAAAATCTCAATATTTGTAGTAAATTTGAGCTGACAATGACTATGGAACACGGTGGACATGATATGATTACTGACGATTTGATGAAACAAAACCAATAGAGCACAACTTTTTTCAATACGACAACGAAAAAAAAAAAAAAAAAACTCGAAAAAATTCAATATTCATAGAAATTTTTATCTGACAATGACTATGAAACACGGTAGACATGATATGATTACTGACGATTCGATGGAACAAAACCAATCGAGCACAACTTTTTTCAATAAGACAAAAAAAAAAAAAAAATCTTTTCATTAAAAAAAAAATCAATATTTGTAGTAATTTTTAGCTGACAATGACTATGAAACACGGTGGACATGATATGATTACTGACGATTCGATGGAACAAAACCAATAGAGCACAACTTTTTTCAATACAACGAAAAAAAAAAAAAAAAGAAAAAAAAATTCAAAAAAATTCGATATTTGTAGTAATTTTTAGCAGACAATGACTATGAAACACGGTGGACATGATATGATTACTGACGATTTGATAGAACAAAACCAATAGAGCACAACTTTTTTCAATACAAAGAAAAAAAAATCGAAAAAATTCGATAAAATTCAATATTCGTAGTAACTTTTAGCAGACAATGACTATGAAACACGGTAGACATGATATGATTACTGACGATTTGATAAAACAAAACCAATAGAGCACAACTTTTTTCAATACGACAAAGAAAAAGAAAAAAATCCAAAAAAATCCAAAAAATTCAATATTTGTAGTAATTTTTATCTGACAATGACTATGAAACACGGTGGACATGATATGATTACTGACGATTTGATTAATCAAAACCAATAGAGCACAACTTTTTTCAATGAGACAAAAAAGGATTTTGTTTTTAATTCCAATGTTTGTAGTAATTTTTAGCTGACAATGACTATGAAACACGGTGGACAAGATATGATTACTGACGATTTGATGGAACAAAACCAATAGAGCACAACTTTTTTTAATACAACGAAAAAAAAAAAAAAAAAAAAAACTCGAAAAAATTCAATATTCATAGAAATTTTTATCTGACAATGACTATGAAACACGGTGGACATGATATGATTACTGACCATTCGATAGAACAAAACCAATAGAGCACAACTTTTTTCAATACAACGAAAAAAAAAAAAAAAAAAAAAAAAAAATCGAAAAAATTCAATATTCATAGAAATTTTTATCTGACAATGACTATGAAACACGGTGGACATGATATGATTACTGACGATTCGATGGAACAAAACCAATAGAGCACAACTTTTTTCAATAAGACAAAAAAGAATTTTTTTTTAAGTTCAATGTTTTTAGTAATTTTTAGCTGACAATGACTATGAAACACGGTGGACATGATATTATTACTGACGATTTGATGGAACAAAACCAATAGAGCACAACTTTTTTCAATAAGACAAAAAAAAAAAAAAATCTTTTCATTAAAAAAAAAATCAATATTTGTAGTAATTTTTAGCTGACAATGACTATGAAACACGGTAGACAAGATATTATTATTGACGATTTGATGAAACAAAACCAAAAGAGCACAACTTTTTTCAATACGACAACGAAAAAAAAAAAAATCGAAAAAATGCAATATTTGTAGAAATTTTTAGCTGACAATGACTATGTAAAATAAAAACATCAAACGTGTTCTTCATGAGAAAAGAAACCATAACCAAACCATAATTATATACGCTTATATCCCAACAAAAAACCCAATGGGTAAAAAAATTGAGACAAGTACATTTACGCGAGCGCGTTCCAACAAAAAGGCGTAAGATCAACTGGAAACATTAAACGCATGTATTCGCATCAAGATGATTTTTGAATTTATAAATTCCAATTTTTTTGAAAATCACAGCAGTATTTGGCGAGTTAATATGTTACAGCTACTATCCAATGATAGAACATGTAACTTTATTTCGTAAAAATGGACAGACTATATCTTTACACTATTATTGAATAATTAAATATCTGTATTGACTTTGAAAAAAACTCGCCAAGTACTGCTGTGATTTTCAAAAAAATTGGAATTTATAAATTCAAAAATCATCTTGATGCGAATACATGCGTTTAATGTTTCCAGTTGATCTTACGCCTTTTTGTTGGAACGCGCTCGCGTAAATGTACTTGTCTCAATTTTTTTACCCATTGGGTTTTTTGTTGGGATTTAACTACTTTTTGCAAAAATAATATATAAACTTGTTAAAAACGTTTCATCTTACTCCAGCCCACAAACGAATGCGTTTTGAATAATTCGTTACCAGTTTCCTATATCATGCGTGGTTTTCAGTTAATTCTTCAAAAACACCGCGAACTGTCATATTCGATCGTCCTCAGTGATTGTAACCTGTGAAGACTGCGATGACAGCGATATGTCAGGGAATAGACGCGTCTGATCTGACAAGCTGTGACTACTGGAAAGTGTGCGACAGCTCTGAAAACGATTTTGGCGAAAAACGTCGGAAACACGATTTTAATCATGAAAATAATTCGATATTTCCCGCATAACAGCACCCACAGCACTGGTGTTGGTTCCAATCGAAATATAAAAAAATTACGCATGTAATTGCAATTAAACGTTTATAAATAGCGCGGTGTATCTATAAAAATATTTTAAAGTGGGGTTATAGTTAGCTCGGTTCACAGAATAAGAGAGTGCAGTCGCGTCTCGAGAGAAGGCCGGTAAGGTAGGTAACTGAATAGGTGAATGTACTTGTCTCGAGACGCTACCGCGTCTCTTGATGAATGGAATTTTGATTTCATACCTGCGTAAAACCTTATTTTGCATTCCTTTTTCTTGATCTGCGATACATGATTTTGTGTATTGCATCTCATTCGCAGAATATAATTCGAGTTGTAAAGCTGAAAGACCATTAATCAATGATTTGTTTCACTTGCGTATAATTAGATGAATGGAGTTTCAACTTGTTACCTGCGTTGAATTCATTTTCGATAAATGATTTTGTTGCGTCACGTACTTTTGAATGACTGGAATAACTTTATATTAAAACTTTGGTTATAATATGATTTATGATGCGCAGTGCTATCAGATGAATAAAGTTTACAGTTTTTACAAATTCTAGAGTTGAATTGACATGTAATTTCATTTTCGTTCGTACATTTTACGTACCTCAACGATTGAAAATTATTCCAGGTTCCTTGAAAATACACCGATCACAGATCCATTCAATTTCATTGTGCTTTCTATCAATTTCACCAGACATACCACTCGTCCGTCTCGAACATTATCGAAGAAAATTCTCACCGATATAGAATAAATATAATATGTCTATCATCAGTTTTATTCGCCATTTCTTCTTGGTTATTAACTGGTTAACCGCAACGAACTGTCAGATTCTGTACGTATTCGCTATCTCTATCTTCATGTCACAGCTGGTTTCGTATCGAAGGTTGACTGATCATCAGTGACCGTCATCACTAGCCGTGGTCAATACTCGTATGAATGAGTGAATGTTGAGATGTCAGTGACGGTAGAATAATCATGTCTGATCTGACAAGCTGACTGACGCTATGACTACTGAAAAGTGTGCGACAGCTCTGAAATCGTTTTTGGCGAAAAACGTCGGAAGCACGATTTTAATCATGAAAATAATTCGATATCTCCCGGATAACAACACCTACAGCATTGGTATTGGTCCCAATCGGAATATAAGAAAATAACGCTTCAAACTGTAATTAAACATTCATGAATGGGGCTCTGAATTTTAAAAAATAGTACAAAGTTGGGTTAAAATTCATTCGGTTAGGAGTAAATGATACTGCGGTCGCGTCTCGAGATGAGGCCGGTAAGGTAGGTAACTGAATAGGTAGGGGTAAATGTACTTGTCTCGAGACGCTACCGCGTCTCTTGATGAAACACGGTGGACATGATATGATTACTGACGATTTGATAAAACAAAACCAATAAAGCACAATTTTTTTCAATACAACGAAAAAAAAAAAATCTAAAAAATTCAATATTTGTAGAAATTTTTAGCTGACAATGACTATGAAACACGGTGGACATGATATGATTACTGACGATTTGATGGAACAAAACCAATAGAGCACAACTTTTTTCAATACAACGAAAAAAAAAAAAAAAAAAAAAAAAAATCGAAAAAATTCAATATTCATAGAAATTTTTATCTGACAATGACTATGAAACACGGTAGACATGATATGATTACTGACGATTCGATGGAACAAAACCAATCGAGCACAACTTTTTTCAATAAGACAAAAAAAAAAAATCTTTTCATTAAAAAAAAAATCAATATTTGTAGTAATTTTTAGCTGACAATGACTATGAAACACGGTGGAGTTGATATGATTACTGACGATTCGATGGAACAAAACCAATAGAGCACAACTTTTTTCAATACGACAAAGAAAAAAAAAAATTTTTTTAAAATTCAAAAAATCTCAATATTTATAGAAATTTTTATCCGACAATGACTATGAAACACGGTGGACATGATATGATTATTGACGATTTGATAGAACAAAACCAATAGAGCACAACTTTTTTCAATACAAAGAAAAAAAAATCGAAAAAATTCGATAAAATTCAATATTTGTAGTAACTTTTAGCAGACAATGACTATGAAACACGGTAGACATGATATGATTACTGACGATTTGATAAAACAAAACCAATAGAGCACAACTTTTTTCAATACGACAACGAAAAAAAAAAAAAAAAAAACTCGAAAAAATTCAATATTTGTAGTAATTTTTATCTGACAATGACTATGAATCACGGTGGACATGATATGATTACTGACGATTCGATGAAACAAAACCAATAGAGCACAACTTTTTTCAATACAACGAAAAAAAAAAAAAAAAAAAAAAAAATCGAAAAAATTCAATATTCATAGAAATTTTTATCTGACAATGACTATGAAACACGGTGGACATGATATGATTACTGACGATTCGATGGAACAAAACCAATAGAGCACAACTTTTTTCAATACAACGAAAAAAAAAAAAGAAAAAAAAATTCAAAAAAATTCGATATTTGTAGTAATTTTTAGCAGACAATGACTATGAAACACGGTGGACATGATATGATTACTGACGATTTGATTAATCAAAACCAATAGAGCACAACTTTTTTCAATGAGACAAAAAAGGATTTTGTTTTTAAATTCAATGTTCGTAGTAATTTTTAGCTGACAATGACTATGAAACACGGTGGACAAGATATGATTACTGACGATTCGATGGAACAAAACCAATAGAGCACAACTTTTTTCAATAAGACAAAAAAGAATTTTTTTTTAAGTTCAATGTTTTTAGTAATTTTTAGCTGACAATGACTATGAAACACGGTGGACATGATATTATTACTGACGATTTGATGGAACAAAACCAATAGAGCACAACTTTTTTCAATACGACAAAGAAAAAGAAAAAAAAATCCGAAAAAATTCAATATTTGTAGTAATTTGTAGCTGACAATGACTATGGAACACGGTGGACATGATATGATTACTGACGATTCGATGGAACAAAACCAATAGAGCACAACTTTTTTCAATAAGACGAAAAAAAATATATATATATATATTAAATTTCAAATTTTAAAAATCTCCCGATTGCTAAAAAAACCTCGGACGCAAAAAATAATAAAACATTTAATTAGAAATTAAAAAAACTCCTGACTACAAAAATCTGGGACATATAAATAAAAAGGATGAAATAATCCAAGCTATAATCTTAGTTTATTCATCGTTTGAATTATGATCGGTGCAGTCAATATTTCGAATTATAGTAATCTTGTTACTCCCCTCTATGCAGTCGGGAGACGTCCTTTTCCGCATCCTCGAACAATTAATGACGTCTCCCGACTGCATAGAGAGGAGTAACAAGATTACTATAATTCGAAATATGGACTGCACCGATCATAATTCAAACGATGAATAAATTAAGATGATAGCTTGGATTATTTCATCCTTTTTATTTATATGTCCTAGGTTTTTTTTAGTCAGGAGTTTTTTAAATTTTTTATTTAATATTTATTTCATTCTTTTTAAATCTTCTGATTGTATCTAACTGCCGCGGCCGAGTGCTTTTGAAATTCTTAAATTCATATATTCTCCACACGAGAAAAATAAATTTGTTTATAATCGTGATTTTTATTTCAATATTAATTTGTTCATAAATTTGTTTATAATCGTGATTCTTATTTCAATATTCATTTGTTGATAAATTTGTTTATTATCGTGATTTCCATTTCAATATTAATTTGAACTGAACCCTCGGTCCAACTCGTGGGTCACCAGTGACTTATAGCCCCGTACAATTTAGCTGGGTGCCGAAAAAGGGTCGTGACCGGAGGGTTAATCAAGTTTGATATTGTTGAAAATTGATAAATTCATTTTATACGTTTCTTTGTTTTGTTTGAAGAATGATTGAATAATTAATTCATGAAATTGATTTATAATAGTAACTCTAATGTTGAAAATCGATGTATAAGATTTTCTCTGAACAATTTTTTGATAAATTCGTTTATAATCGTGATTATTATTTCAATATCAACTCGAATTAACCCTCGGGTCAACACCTGGGTCACCAGTGACTCATAGCCCCGTACAATTTAGCTGGGTGCCGAAGAATGGTCGTGACCAGAGCGTTGATCAAATTTCATATTGTTGAAAATTGATAAATTAATTTTTATACGTTTTTTTGTCTTGATTAAAAAATTATGAAACGTCGGCGTTGCTCAGTCAATAATTTTGATGATCCACTGCTTCCATCCCACCAATGATATGGTAGTTCGTGGAGTCAATGTCAGCGCTCTACAGTTATTGTAGAACGCGGCTGAGATCAGCCTTGACCACAATTTAGCGGAACATCCTTCATGTTTAACAAGGCTCAGATCAGCCTTGACCACGATTCACTGGTACATCAGCGAATTCAATTTGTGCTTGACGATGACTTGACGTCGACGATTTGTCCAGCCTATGTTGACTTGACATCAGAAATTGTTCATACCGCTCCAAACCGTACCTGCTATTGTGAAATTAGAAAAAAAAAAAATTTATTAATACATGTCAAACACCACAGAGAGAAAAAAAATATATAAATACGTGCCGAACACCATAGAGAGCACCAATTTATCCTGAAAAAAATGACAGATTATCCTGAAATAAGGTAGATCGTCATGTCAATTAATATTTCAATTTCGATCGAACTGATACTTGTTTCGCTAACAATACGGATGAGATTTGAAAACGAAGCTACAAACTTAGAATTCTGATTGAACAATATTAGAGAAGAAAAATTATTATACAGAAGAGCAAGGGTTATCCGAGTTTTCAATCAGAGTGAACATCGAATGAAGATTGTTGACTGAATAAACCTTATCGATAAGGATGACTGACAACGTTAATTAGGAATTGATTAGAATTCAGCTATTCTCCATGCATGTAAATTCGAAATACTTATTTCACTATCAAAGATGAGATTTGAAGACGAAGCTTCAAACTTAGAATTCTGATTGAATAAATTAATATGAAGAAAAAAACCTTATAGGTTATGGTTACCGTAAAGCCGGCTAGACACCTTGTAGGTTATGTTTGCCGTTATGTCAACTGATGAAGATTTATTTTTTCCTTATCGCAGCAAGAGTACACTGTCACAAATGCCGAAACCGATGGATACCGCCAACAATGAATTAATTTTTTTTTCAATAACTTGGTTAAATCAATCAACCAGGAGTTAATATTAAATAAATAAAAAATAAAGAACGACGTACGGTTTTCAACTATATATATATATAGATAGATAGGTGTATGTGAAGCCGTCCCGTTAAACGCGCCAGCCGCATGCGGCGCTAGTTACATTGCGCGCGGGTCACGTGGTTACTCCCTCTCCTCCCTCTCCTGGTATCGGCGCCAAGCGGTTGAAAATTTGAAAAATGTTTTATTCCTCCGACATGGAAAAATAGTTACATTCATGTGTTATGTGTTAATTATGAACCATACATAAAACTTCAATATTTATTATATCACATCAGTTATTTTTTGAGTTGGTGCCGATATGCATTGGCGTTGTCGTTGCCTTGGCTGGCACCAACTCCAAAAATAACTGATTGGATATAATAAATATTGAAGTATCAATATTGTTGTGTATGTTGTTATTCAATTGTATTTGCTTTCAGGTAATAAAAAATATTATTTCCATCTTTTTCAAGTGTTAACGATAAATAACTACATCAATCACATGTGCGACTCGCCAGGTTATACCAATTGTCAACTGTTCCAAGTGTCGTCGGGCCGCGGGCGGCGAGCGGGCCGAGGGGAAAGCCAGCACGCAATAGTACTAGCGCCACCGCGGGCGAACTAATATTTGCTAGTTTAAGCGGCCAGGCTGGCCCACGGTCTTATATACAGGTCTGGAAACGAAGCCCGTATCACGGTCTTATATACAGGTCTGGAAACGAAGCCCGTATTTCACTGATGCCGTGAGGCACATCAACCGTTCTCGCTTTTTTTTCCGTCCGCCGCCACATGCGTCGCTGCCATCGGAGTGTGATATTGTCACGGTCTTATATAACCGTGGGTTGGATTCCGGCTCGAACCGTCGTTGAGTTCGGACGTGCTTTCTTGAATACTCGAGTTCAGATGGTCCATAGTTTCTCTGTGTGATTCAAATCAAATCATTTCACCGGTTAATTTTCAAACGTATTATTTCTAACAAATTACGTATTATCGGGCTGTGTCCTCATCACATCTGCGGATGCATATCACCACCTGCTCAGCACCAGGATCAGCGGCGTAACTGTCTGGGTTTTTGTTTTTTTGTTTTTGTATTTTTTTTCCCCCTCTTGTACGTTTCATCGAACCCATTGCCGGTGTTGTGAGTACGATTAATATTCAATCAAATTCTATTTTATTTTAGTTATACCAACCACTGCTTTTACTAGAATATCTTTTTTCCTGTGTTTTTTTTTTCAAATGGTTTTCTTGTTTTGTTTTTGTTCTTTTTGTTTTTCTTAATATTTAACTAGTTTTCGCCTAGTCTTCTCGTTTTTTTTTCTTTTTCTTTTTCTTCTTCTTTTTTTTCTCTTTCTTCTTCCTTTTTTTTTCTCTTTCTCATTTCTCTCGATTTTTTCTCTTGAGTGCGATGGAGGCGGGCACGGGTTCTGAATCGGAGTCGGAACTCGAGATTCATTCGGTTATCGAGAATTATAATGCGGAGCCCATCGATACATTAATTAACTCGAGATCAAATTCTCCACTTGCTGAATCAAAGAGTTATTCAAAGCGTAAATCGAGATCTAACCGTGGTAAATCCCCTGCTAAGCGGTTGAATATGAATGATTCAAACGAATTAAAAAATATTGCTACTTCGGCATCGGTCGACAAGGCCGCTACCGGTACCACCGAGCTTGCTAATCCCTCGGTTAATCCGACCAACAATAACACCGGCCCCGCGTCCGGACTTGTTGTTGATTCGGCCGATGTTTTTTCTATGCCTGGCACTTCTGTAGCTCCCGCGAAGCCCGGTAACGACATATTTTCGTCGCGTGAAACCCGTGTTATTTCCGAATTGAAATTAAATCGTTACAACGCGACCCACCTCGGGCCGTACACAGTCCATATACAGGGCAATGTGTCCGGCAAAGAGGTGGGCCGCATCCCGCCGGTGTCGACCGGCATGAAACTTTGTCGGAAATTTAAACACATTCAGGATGTCCAGAAAATTGGTTTCAACAAACTTGCAGTTGATTTTAGCGTCGCGGCCTCTGCGAATAAATTTTTAGACAGTAAATTTGCAGAATCAAAAAATTGGGATGCATTTATCCCTTCGTTTAAAATTATGCGCAAGGTAATTATTAGAGGGGTCGATACTGATTTATCGGTTGAGGATATTAAAGCGGGTCTCGAGTCCCCTGTTACAATTAATAAGATCGAGAGAATCACGAGAACGGATAGGAGAGATCAGGGCATCGTCGCGACTCGGTCGGTGATCATGTTCTGCAGTGGCCAGCATATCCCGCAATCGATTAAAATCTACAAAATGCGATTTGCAGTCGAACCATTCGTAGACAAAGTGAAGCGCTGCTTTCAATGCATGCGCTTCAATCACTTCCGAAATCAATGCAAAGGTCACCTTTGTTGCAGCAAGTGCAGCGCACGGCATAATTCGAACGAATGCACTTCTGAGGTCCTGAGGTGCGTCAATTGCGGTGATAACCATGAATCTCTCGATAGAGAGTGCCCCGAATATATTTTCCAATCCGGGATTAAAAAATTGATGTCTTACCAGGTTTTAGATTATAAATCAGCCAAATTGATTATCACTCGTAACCCTGCGATACTAGAAAACATTCAGATTGTCAATCAGGTCCCTGGCTTGACCTTGGGAAATTTTGCGGATGCTGTTTCCAACCACAGCCCGAACCCCAAAGAAAAATTATATCGCGAACTTTTAAATTTACCGTTAGTTCGAGCGATGAAAAAGAAAACCAGGAAAGGCTCATTACCGGTAAATAATGCCAAAATTCAGTTAAACTCGAACGGTATTTTTTACCCCACATCGAACGAAAGAGACGAAACTCCGATAGACCCTACCCCGGTTTCCCTGACCGACAAAGACCCCGACCCCCCCGCACAGGAGGTTGTGGAGGAGGGTTCTATGGAGTTAGATGAAAGTATTAATGATATTATTAATGGCATCGATAGCCTTGAGGAACCGTCTGTTTGTCGGGTCCCTTATGGTTCGGAGTTCGTGAGCTCTGTTATCGAATCAATGGCTGAACGTTTTAGTGTTGTCGGGGCTCCGGTTTTCGATCCCGAGCAACTTAATGCAGTGGTGGGTACCGTCTACGCAGACATGCGGAAAATGCTAGAAGGTTTTGAAGAAACGGTAAAGCCTACATCCTGAAGACTATTCTCTTCATTGCTTCTTTTTTCAACATTCAGGGATTTTCTTTCTGTTTTTGTCGCTAATTTAAAGGTTATTTATCGGTACCCACACACATATGGCTCTTGGTAAAAAAATTAAGATTATTCAGTGGAATGCTCGTAGTATAAGGAGCAAACGACAGGAAATTCCTAGACTCACAGATTCTACTGATATAATATGCCTTAGCGAGACGTGGCTTCAAGATTCTAATCACTTTCAGATTAACGGATTCGAAGTCATTAGGAGAGACAGAACCAACAATCGTGCTGGAGGGGGAGTCGCTATAATAATTAAAAACAACCTCCCTTTCAAAATTTTAGATACCCTTGCCGTCTGTAATTTAGGTTTCGAATGCGTTGGCGCATCGATCAGACTATCAAAAAATAATTACATTAATGTGTTCTCACTGTATAAGGATCCGGGCTCTAACGTTTCAGCTGCTTCGTGGGCCCAATTTACACATCTTTTCGATAGCTTTAACAACATTATTGTTTGCGGGGATCTTAACGCCCACCATCCTAACTGGTCTGGATTAAGTAATTACCACGGCTCTCATCTGTTTAACAATCTTTTACACTCTAACTTGATAATTATGAACGATTGCAGTGCCACCATGGTCAGTCGTCCTGCTGCTCGGTCGTCCTCTCCGGACATATCCTTGTGCAGTCGGGATATTGCGCTGGACTGTCACTGGTCTGTGGGAGAGGATTGTCTTGGCAGCGACCACCTACCCGTTTTTATTGAGTTTGGCGCCACTGTCTCATACACTGAAGAGCCCCAATCAAAACTGGCAACTTCAAAAGTGGACTGGGCCCTATTTGGTACCGTCTTAAGCAACAACGTCGAAGCTATCGCGGCTACTCAAGGTTTGAGCCTGGAGAATACTTATTCGCAATTTATCCACTCCGTCATTTCAGCCTGTACCACGGCTGGTGGTACTTTGATGTCCAGCCAAAAGGCCCGCAAATCCCCTCAGTGCCCCTGGTGGAATGAAAATTGCTCAAAAGCAGTCAACAATAGAATCACTGCATTAAAAAAATTTAAGAGTGACAAATCGGTTCGGAATTTTAACGAACTTCAGAGGATTACGGCGATAACTCGTCGAACCCTTCGGACAACTAAAAATGAGTCTTTCAAATCCTTCTGCAACTCAATTAATAATTCAATGCCGATCAAATCCGCTTGGAACATCGTCAAAGGTTTCAAAGCGAGAAATTCTACGGGTTCTCAGGATTCTCCGTTGGATCCTGAAGACCCCCTTATCTCAGATACTATAAACAGCTTATGTCCTCCTTTTGCAGCTCCATCATTGATGCCTTTGCCGGTAAAATCTATAACTTCTCTTGATTCTCCGTTCCGCATTTCTGAACTAACGTACATACTGGCTCGCTTAAAGCTTCGATCTGCCCCCGGGCCTGATCTTATAAGCAATCAAATTATATCCAGATTCCCTCCCGACGTTGTTCTTTGCCTGCTCCGATTGTACAATAGAATATACGTTTCAAATTCAGTACCAAAAGATTGGTCATATTTCAACGTTTGTCTCATTCCTAAACTTGGAAATAAAGGTCTCCGTCCTATATCTTTGGCAAATAACCTGATGAAAATTTTCGGAGGTCTTATTAAGAATCGCCTCGAGTGGTGGATAGAAAATGATCGGTGCATCCCGCGTTGCCAATTTGGTTTCAGAAAAGGGAAATCTTGTACCGACAATTTAACCATCTTATCCACGGATATTCACCTAGCCTTCGGAAGGAGGCAATTCTGCGGAGTAATATGTCTGGATATAAAAGGTGCTTACGATGCTGTTATCCCAGAAATCCTCATCTCCAACCTCAGTGCCGATGGAATGTCGTCCCAAGTTTGCAAGGTCATATACAGTATAATTTCTTGTCGTAATCTTAATTTTACGCTACGGAACCAATTAATCGTCTCCAGACAAACTAGCGTTGGACTCCCTCAGGGCTCGGTGTTGAGCCCTATTCTTTTCAATATTTATGTTAAATCTATTCTACACTGCCTCCCGGCTGACACAAAGTTCATTCAATACGCTGACGACTGTGTAATTTACTCAGCCTCTAATAATCTAGAACACGTCAAAT
This sequence comes from Diplazon laetatorius, assembly GCA_963662125.1. NCBI lineage: Eukaryota > Metazoa > Arthropoda > Insecta > Hymenoptera > Ichneumonidae > Diplazon > Diplazon laetatorius. The sequence goes on along the minus strand of OY759157.1, from coordinate 19,532,740 downwards.
TCAACCTAAATCTCGCTCTTGAACGAATCTCCAATTGGCTTGCAACGTTGAGTTTGTCCCTCTCCGTCCCTAAGACCCAATTCACCATTTTTTCCCGGAAACAATTCTCTCCTGAAGCTCATTTTCTAACCCACAATAATACGATTATCCCATTCTCTCGTTACTGTACCTTGTTAGGCGTAAAACTAGATTACAAACTTAACTGGGGCGTTCACATTAAATATATCACTCATCGTGCTACGCAAGCCTTAGACATTCTTAAGGCTATTTCCTCCCGATCATGGGGTGCGTCCCCGTCCATACTCTTTACTTTTTTCAAAGGCTATGTTCGTGCTATTATAGACTGGGGTAGTTGGCTATATGGTAATGCGGGTAAAAATCTCTTAGTCAAGCTGGAACGCATACAGTACGAGGCAGTTCGAGTATGCTTGGGTTTACTCAAGACTACTCCTCGTAGCCTAATCCTAGCAGAGGCAGGTTTACACCCACTGAAATTTCGAAGAAACTACCTCATTAATCGATATCTTTGCAGAGTTTTTTCTCTGGAAAATCACCCGCTTATCAGCAAATTGAAATTGCTCGATAATATTCTTATTCGGTCTAACCTAAGCAGTACACGTTATGTTCCAGACTTAATTACTTGCTATCGCAACTTAGCTCCGAAGATGAATGCCGTATACAAAGCAGAAGAACCCGTTTGTTTCCAGTTTTCACTATCCTCGCAACTTCGTATTATCTCTCCTGACCTTTCCCTGGGCAAAATTTTACAAAGCGCTGATAACCCGGAGATGGTCCTCCAAAACACGATATCATCCAGATGGCCGAACGCGACATTGATCTATACAGACGGCTCCAAGTCCGAAAACCACGTAGGGGCTGCTTTCTTCAGCATTTCTCGCAACATTTCTATATCATATTCGTTTTCTCTGAACCCTCAATTTTCATCTTTCTCCGCGGAAGCGGTGGCAATTTGGCGTGCAATCTACCATTGCCGTAGAAACAACATCAAACAGCTTACACTTTTCTCAGATTGTCTTGCGGTATTAGTCGATATTTCCAGACAAGAAATCTCCCCGTCGCGGAATTATTTAATCCTGGAAATAAGGCTACAAATACATCTTCTGCTGAACGATGGAGGCTCGATTGAGCTTATATGGATCCCGGCTCACCGGGGCATTGTAGGTAATTCTGTTGCGGATGTGCTGGCTGCTGAGGGTCCACGGGTTTCCGTCGGCCCTCTCCAGCTCGACTTGCGGGTTCCGATTTCTGACCTGGTCTCTCTTTATTGCCTTATCGATCAATCTGCAGTTTTAAACTCTTTGAAATCCCTTCAGGTATCGAGTAGTGCTTCGAATTATTTTAATTCCCTCGATCATTGGAAAGGGATACCTTGGTGGCTTAAATCTAAAGCAAGCAGAAGGCTTATATGCTCTGTAGCCAGAATTCGAACGTCCCATTGTAAAACCAAATCGTATCTATTCCGATTCAACATGACTGAATCGGCTATGTGTACGTGTAATCAGGCTCTGCAGGATATCCATCACCTGTTCTGGGTTTGCCCGTTAAATGACGGTGCCAGGGAAGCCCTCCTGCAGGAGCTTGGTAGGCTAGGCTCGCTTCCTCCGTACTCAATTCAGGCCTTAATCAGATCAGGCCACAACCATCTGACTGCAATTATGCGATTTCTCTCTGATGTAACGTCCTTGCCCTAACCTTTTTTTCTGTTTTTTTTTTGTTTTGTTTTTGTTTTTTGTTTTGTTTTTTTTTTTTTGTTTTCTCTTCAACTTACGCTACTTGAAACTCTATGTATAAATACTCATTTTGTTGTGTTTTCGCCCATGTGACTGTATTGTTTTCCCTTGCACCTTGTGCATTTCCCCCATAACAGGGTACGTGTTGGTTTCCGAATTATTGCCGCTGATCGTCCGCACGTGGATGAAAAAGTGGAGCATTGCGACCGCCTGAGTCGTTCGAAGTTGCCGCGCCTCCACTCGGACTCTCGGCATGTGCGCCATCTGTACTAAGAAGATTAACCCCGCTAAATCATGAGTGTGGTACAGGTTCCATATAGGAACGAGCCAATCAAGGCTTAAAAAAAAATAACCGTGGGTTACCCTGGGTTACCGTGTTATTGTTTCCATTCCCGCGCAGAGCTGCCAGATTTGCAGGATTTGTCCTGCAGGGGCGGCGCTTAGCTACCCTCTCCACAGACCACGTCGGGCCAGGCGGCTTGGCCTTGAGCTACGATCAGCGGCCGCAGCCAGGCGCAGCCAATAGCGTCCCCTTGATTATCCGTTAATCGGATTGCTTTTCGCGACCGGTTTCGTTTGCGCGGCAAGATATGATTTAGATTAAACTTGTGAAAATACGATTTATGTACAATTATTTGCAAATAAGTGGATCTTTATTCCAATAAATGTTGTATGATTTGATGGTTGAGTTCGAGATTACTATCACAAGAGTTTTATAGTGTCATAGCAATTAATTATCGATGAATGGTTGGAAAACTCCATATTGTAGTGAAATATTCAAAAAATTACGTGGTATATCATTTTATAAATTAACGAAATAATATTAAAATGACGGTGCAATGTGAAATTGCTATGGCCACGAGAATTCCAGCATACATTGTAAGTATGTGCCCGGATCGCGGGCGCACACTTACAATATCTGCTGAGATTCTACCGAATACGAGTGCGAAAAAGCGAGATGCGCTCATTGTGGCATTGTCATTCGGTTAGGTCGGCTCGCGCGAGACGTCGAAACACGTAAAATTTTGCTTTGATCGTTGTCAACCGGGTAGTATTCGTTATTATTAATCAATTAGTGACCCGGTAAAATCGAAAATGAACCTGACGAAATTAATGGTGCATTACAGTTTATTCCCTTAATATAAGTATCATTTTCTATACAGAAACGTAATGCACCGTTTATTTGCAAACAGCTGCAATGGTATGTAGCTATAATCAATCATCATCTCTAGGTTCATGAGACCCATCCATTTGACAAGGACAAATTTGACTAATGAAAGTAGCAAAATTGTTTGAAGTAATAGTGAAGTGATCATGCATTTCAGAATTTTAAATCTGTGACTCGTCGAATCAACGGGCTTTTACAAGCGAAATCTTCGATTCAAATTGCGCGCCGCGTACGTGAGAGAGGCGGAGCGTGAGAGTTACGCGATTGGCCGAGACGCTTTCGCAGCGCCTTTTGCCGCGTGCCTCTCCTCACACGCTGTTGCGCTGAAAACCGTGTGGAGAGGGCACCTCGAAAACTTCGCTTCCCCTCAATCTGGCAGCACTGTTCCCGCGTGGTGAGTTCCGATGGAAGACGTGCGAACCTGGTGGCGAAACCCGAAAGTTGGAGGTTAACAATGGTAATCAACCAAGCAATCTCGGGCGCTCGTCGAATTGCGCTCGCGCGCACACAGTCAGCGTGTATAATCCAACCGGCAAATTACCGACGGAGTCGATCGATACTTGATATAGCACGCGCGCACGTAAATGCTTGTGGATGACGGCTTCGGTTCGGAGAATTTTTTCGCCGTTTGCGTCTCGTTTGCGACAATCCAGTCGCGCGTTTCGCTTACATTGTAGCTATGTTTACCAGGCTCTCTCGCACCACCGTTATCTCCAATTAGCACCTGCTCACTTGGATTCCGTCTTTCTCATTGCATGAGGTCTACTGCATATTTATATATATATCATTTGGGCAGGCCCAAATATCATTTGGGCAGGCCTAAATTTCCTTTGGGCAGGCCCAAATATCATTTGGGCAGGCCTAAATTTCCTTTGGGCAGGCCCAAATATTTCTTTGGGCAGGCCCAAATATCATTTGGGCAGGCCCAAATATCATTTGGGCAGGCCCAAATATCATTTGGGCAGGCCAAAATATCATTTGGGCAGGCCTAAATTTCCTTTGGGCAGGCCCAAATTTTTCTTTGGGCAGGCCGAAATGATATTCGGGCCTGCCCAAATGATATTTGGGCCTGCCCAAATGATATTTGGGCCTGCCCAAAGGAAATTTAGGCCTGCCCAAATGATATTTGGGCCTGCCCAAAGGAAATTTAGGCCTGCCCAAATGATATTTGGGCCTGCCCAAATGATATTTGGGCCTGCCCAAATGATATTTGGGCCTGCCCAAATGATATTTGGGCCTGCCCAAATGATATTTGGGCCTGGCCAAATGATATTTGGGCCTGCCTAAATGATATTCGGGCCTGCCCAAAGAAAAATTTGGGCCTGCCCAAATGATATATGTATATATATATATATATATATATATATATATATATATATATATATGTATAAATATGCAGTAGACCTCATGCAATGAGAAAGACGGAATCCAAGTGAGCAGGTGCTAATTGGAGATAACGGTGGTGCGAGAGAGCCTGGTAAACATAGCTACAATGTAAGCGAAACGCGCGACTGGATTGTCGCGAACGAGACGCAAACGGCGAAAAAATTCTCCGAACCGAAGCCGTCATCCACAAGCATTTACGTGCGCGCGTGCTATATCAAGTATCGATCGACTCCGTCGGTAATTTGCCGGTTGGATTATACACGCTGACTGTGTGCGCGCGAGCGCGATTCGACGAGCGCCCGAGATTGCTTGGTTGATTACCATTGTTAACCTCCAACTTTCGGGTTTCGCCACCAGGTTCGCACGTCTTCCATCGGAACATTCGGAACCACTAAAAAGGCCTCCTCCAGACATCTCCCAACTCATCTCTGCCTGTATATAAGACCGTGGGCTGATCTCCAGCACCGGCGGAAAATCGGCCCAATTACGGCAGCACTGGCTGAAATCCCGGCGGTGGTAGACATCCGCACTGACCCAAACCGCGGCAATAAATGCCGTAAGAGGGCCAATCGTACCAAGCGAGTAATATTGGAAACATCGTAAAAGCGAGTTCACAATCTTGGCCGGCACGTTATTACTGTGGCCAGGTTGGGGCTCCCTCTGGACGCCAAAGGCCCAACCAAACTGGAAAGACGAAGAAGAAGAAGAAGGTCCATCAGACATCTCCCAACTCCCAACTCATCTCTGATATGCAATCAAGGAAAATGAAAAAAAAATTCCACTCGACGCACCAATGGTCTCGCATGATCTCGTACATTGTACGGCGATTCACTTAAGGAGATCAAAGGAGATATCCTCGCGAATCAGTTGGTCAATACGAATCCCAGCATGACATCGGTGCTTCTTATTTTGCCTATGAATTTCCACATTCTTTTAGTTCTGAATTCTCTTGGGCCATCCCTCAGCGTAATTAAATCGCAAGGTCATTAGAAAATAAATGAAAACAATTAGGAGAGAAAAAATGCTGGCTTCAAAGATTCTATAATCGCTGCTTTGGAATTAAGTTATAAAAAATTAAGGTGATGGAAGACCTATTCGAGTGCGAGAGAGACAGCGCCATCGGCGCTCACAGCGGAGCGAGCGAGAGGGAGAGGATTTTTGTCTTCCATCATCTTAATTAAGACAATAAAGCAAACAACTATAATTTCTAATGATCATTCGATACAGTTCTGTGTGCATTAAATGTCTTATAAGTTTTTGACTATTCTTATTTGTGATATTTAAAATTTTTACTCAAAAAATTTTACCATATCGTAAAATCGTTGATTGCAGAATATGCAGATATTCAACTGGAAACAAGAAAAACAACCCGGTGGTCGATCTACATGGAAAATTCTCGTCTGAGGGATAAAAACTTTCAAGATCGATATAGCCACAATTCGTTCCTCGATGGATCATCACAGATCATTGATAAACCTGACCCTCGACAAACCGTCAACTTCACGGCTATTGTCAACGCAACATCCAATCCCAATATTACAATAGTGGTATTCAACGCTGGTTATACAAAAATTCCGAGCCCCACTCAACCATCAACATTGCGGAATAATTTGGGAAAAACTTACGCATCTCAATCCGAAGCTGGTATGTTCCTTCCGCAAAAATCCTTGTAACTTGAAATTCAGCAAGACACCTTCGATTCAATTTTTCATGAAACAATCAAAGATAAATTAAAAAAATAATTCAGGAATTAAGGGGGGGTAAGGTTAATTCGATAAAAAAAAAAAAACATATTTTCGTTAATTTTTTTTGACGACACAGTTGATATATATTCATTTCTATAATAACTGCATGATAGAGTAACGTTTGAAGAATATTCTGTGAAATTTTCATTAATTTTTATGATCTTCGCGGACGTCTGAAAAAAAAAAGTTTCATTGCGGTGCCCCTCATAACTCATCACTGGATCATCCGAAATAAAAAAACCAAAATAATTTCATTAGTTGATGAGTTTCTGCAGGTAACACCGTCGAGATATTTTTTAAAGATAGATTTTTCAATTTTTTACAGCACTTGGAAGTCGAAATACTGATTTTTCGTCAAATTTTTTTTTCAGTATTACGACTTCCAAGTGCTGTAAAAAATTGAAAAATCTATCTTTAAAAAATATCTCGACGGTGTTACCTGCAGAAACTCATCAACTAATGAAATTATTTTGGTTTTTTTATTTCGGATGATCCAGTGATGAGTTATGAGGGGCACCGCAATGAAACTTTTTTTTTTCAGACGTCCGCGAAGATCATAAAAATTAATGAAAATTTCACAGAATATTCTTCAAACGTTACTCTATCATGCAGTAATTATAGAAATAAATATATATCAACTGTGTCGTCAAAAAAAATTAACGAAAATATGTTTTTTTTGTATCGAATTAACCTTACCCCCCCCCCCCTTAAACGAACAATCTGATTAGTGAGTGACTTTGAACTTCCATAATTTTACCATACTTGCCGAATGATTCATTATCGTTTTTCATATGCGATAAAGTATCACAGCCATCGACTACTAATATTTTGAAGAAACATAAAATAATGAACGAGTAAATATTGCAGGAATAATGAAAAAAAAAAAAAAAAAATAAATAAATAAATAAATAAAGTTAGATTTATTCATTTATAGAATGCAAGAAGTACTGTGATGACATTATTAATTTCAAACCGAGGACGAGTGATCCAGCTGGAAAAGCCAACATATCATTAACAAAGTCTCGTACGGAGAGAACAAATTCTCATTTGACCGTTCGCAGACTCGTTGTAGGCGGAAAACGAGCAGCTCCGCACGAGTATCCTCACGTCGTGGCTCTTGGCAGACGTAACAAAGGAAACGCTTTCGTTCTTCTGTGCGGGGGTACGCTTATTTCACCGAAATGGATTTTAACGGCGGCGCACTGCACTCACGGCATTTCGTGAGTATCTTTGTGTTAAAACAAAAGGAAGAATGTAGATCTGCTTGGAAAATAAATGTTGTTAATTTTTTCTCCGACAGGGAACATAGAAAAAAAAAAAAAAGCAAGCTGCAAGTTGAGCATTGCAATTTGCTTCCTCTGAATCGTAGGTATAGTGAACGAAGAATCCTTTATGAGGAAGCAATGTGATGCTTATGGGAGCGCTATGAGGAAGCATTTTTGTTTTGGCTTCCTCATTAAGGATTCTTCGTTCGCTACCTACGATCGAAAAACTTGAATTCCTGTCAAAACCGAACTATCCAACTGATCTTCGCCAAATTTGAGATACATCACGGCCGAATGATTTTCTATACTTTTGTGAAGTTTGAGCTTGATTGGTCAAAGTTCACAAAAGTTATAGCGACAAATTTGATTTTTGGAAAAATTCAAAATATCATAAAATGAAAACTTATTGATGGATTTGGCCCAAATGCAATACCAACTAACCTTGGGTACGTATCTCTTTGTCAATAACTATTTGGACGAGTATCTCAAAATTTGCGATCTCTAGAGTGATAACGCCCTTTTTTTTGGGAATTTGAAAACGACATAAAATCTGAGTCGCAGCTTCAATCATTTCAAAAATCATAGTCAAAGAAGTGATTACGGAGCTGCACATGTCTGCAAAATTTGAGGGCTGTAGCTCAAACCGTTCTCGAGTTATGCAAGTTTGAATTTTGAGAGGCCATTACACACACACACACACATACATACATCCGGACATTTTCTCCAAATGTGTTTTCTCGACGTTTTGGAACATTCTGAACATGGTGACATGAAGATCTCGAAAAAAAAATTTCCCACTGTCACAAAGCTTCCTTTATGAGGATGCAAAAACATAATTTTTCAGAGGAGGTGTAACCATTGCCCGACTGGGAATCAAACGGTTGAGCGCAAATGATGGATCGACGATTGCTATAAATCGAACTGTACGCCATCCGTCGTACAAGCCCCCGGCGATGTACACGGACATAGCTCTTCTGGAACTCGTTGAATCAGTTGCTTTGGGTATAACGATCAAGCCGGCTTGTCTGCATCAGCAATATGACAATGTTCCAATTACCGCGTGGGTATGCGGATGGGGTGCCACGGAATTCGGTAAAAAAAATTTTCTTCCGTTATGAAAACTTTGACTCGCGTTAGATTTATCAGGTTATAAATTATTTTATCCATAACCGGCCGGCTGATGATTTTTTTTTTTTTTTTCAGGCGGAAACGAGAGCGATACGTTGCAGAAGGCACGGCTCGATATCGTTGACAACGTACAGTGTGCGTTGAAGCACAACAGATCGATTGCAGTACCGGATGGAGTTGTGCCGAGCATGATCTGTGCCGGAACCCCTCGTAACCAATGGCACCGGGATACTTGTCACGGTGATTCCGGTGGTCCTCTGTTCGTCGACGATCCGGCTCAAACGTGTGGTCAGCGGATAATCGGAATTACGAGTTTCGGAGCGGGTTGCGCATTCGCAGATTCACCGGGTGTTTATACGCGGGTATCGCACTATCTCGATTGGCTCGAGAGCATTGTGTGGCCGAACAATGGCTAATGGATTTGAAGCATATTGGGTGGATTATTTGGTCCATCAGCTAAACCAAGACCCGTTATATTCGAAAGGTAAAAAAAAAAAAAAAAATTATTTTTATTACTTTTTAATCATCGAAGATTACGACAATTTTCCACACGGATTTTCCAGATTGAAATACCAATTGACCGTTTGCCGATAATGTTTTTCGATGATCTTTAAAATATGGGCATTATTTATGATAATCTTGATTTTATAACAATTCCGTCTTTAAATTTTAAAAAGTTGAGATTTTTTTTCTAGAAGATCCGCGAGCTGAGAAAATAATCTACAACGCGGTTCGTTTGGGTAATCGTTGATACAGCATGATACCATATGCGATTTTACAATAATTTCACTGTGTTTGTTTTGCGAGATACATATCAATTCGATATTGTCGTTGACTAGTAGCGCCCCCCCCCCGTCTACCATAACGTTCGACGTATCTTAGCTCCACTCGTAAGTCTGCGCCGTGCGATCGTCAACGGTTTGCCAGGTAAGTCCGTCGCCGTACGGTCCGTGACTCGATGGAAACAATATTCGCCACCAACTTCTGAAAACGAAATGTAAATCCAGTCATAGCTCGCCTCATGTAACACGTCGGTTAAATTAAATGGTGATTTCGCATCATGATTGCCACAAAGTGTGAAAAGTTTGAACTTGCGATTTGCAATTTTCTTTTTAATTGTCTGGCTCTAAACCGAAGGCGAGGAAGCCTTTTATAAGATAATTATTTGGCTTCTTCATAGAGCAATCTTCGTTCACTACTGACGATTCATAGGAAGAAAATTGCAAGTTTCGAATTTACAGCATGTTTTGATATTTTAATATTCAACAGTTGGTTTATAAAAGTTCAATTTCTCCTCAGATTTAAACGTGTAAGCAGATATCCACCGAATTTAATGTTGAACAACCCTAACCGTTAATTCACGTAAATCCATGAAATTAAAGCATGACAAGTTAAATTTTTTATCTTTTATTTTTGAATCGGCAGAGGTTGAAAATTGAAAAACTTGGATATCTGTGAAATTGATAAATTTAATTTTTTGGGAAATTCAAAATATCATAAAGTCAAAACTTCCCGATGAATTCGGTTCAAATGCAATACCAACTGACCTTAGGGCTAAATTATTTAGACAAATATTTCAACATTTGCGATTTCCATAGCGTAAACATCTTTTTTTTTTTTTGGAAATTTGAAGGCGCCATAAAATCCGAGTCACAGTTTGAATCATAACGAAAATGATAGTGAACGAAAGTATTATAGAACTGAAAATGTCTGCGAAATTTCGGGACTGTAGCTAAAACCCATATCGAGTTATACACGTTTGAATTTTGGAAGGCTACCACACACATAAACACATACACCTGGTAATTTTCTCTAAATGTTATTTCTCTACGGTTTAGCACATTCTGAACACGGTGACATGGAGATCTCAAAAAAAAAAAATGTCACGGTCACATAGCTTGCTCGATGAAGAAGCAAGAAATGAACGATAAGGTTTTTCAACGTAGTAAACGCGACTCTTTCATTGGTCAGTTGTTTGCAAATTTTGAATAGATTATACGATTGAACGTGTGACGCAATGAGAATTTATTTTCTATCGTGTGTTAGCCTTAGCGCGCGTACCTGCCCCGGAGACCCAAAAATAGTCTCCAATTTTCTCGCGGACCGAAATCGTAAGGATTTCGATGAACCTGGCCCGTAATTTTGCACTTTGCCGACTCGGTGCAGTTTATTCTCGCTTCGATGCTCGTCTCTCCTCTGGCAATGAGGCCCGCGTGCCACCAGGTTAAAGATCCGAGAGCGGCGAACGTACCGACGCATATCAATCCGGTGAATATGATTACTCGTCGTCTCCAATCTTTTTCCTTAGTTTCTTCCGCCTGCTTCGCTATAAGAGCCACTTCGTCCGGGCTGAGGTGATCAAACGATTCCGTCTGAAAGTAATTTTCAATTATCATTTGAGATCATGAAATAGGTACGATTTTTTTTTTATAAATAATCAAGCACCATCCGCACATAAACGGTTCGTACCGTAAGTTGTTGTTAATTATCATGTCAATACAAACCATAGGTACAATTTGTGAGTTGTTAAGTTGCACCGGATAACCATCCAAATCGGGATCCTCGTCGGGAAAGAATTCTTGATATGCTATTTCCACACCAAATATCATTATAAAAGTTATTCCCAATACTGTGAAGGCCATATATTGAAGAAAGTGTCGGTGATTGTAGTGACCGACGCAATTATTCAGCCACGCTGAATTTCGAGCTAAGGATTATCGAGTTCATATAAAAATAATAGTGTCCCTGCTACATAAATTCAACTCTCCACAACTCAGGTACAAAAACTCGTCGTCTTGAATACAAAAATTCTTTCTTTACCAAATCGGATGGGACATTCTAAATTACCGTAGATGACTGTCAGTGTGGATTGTTTGGGTTCTCATCCGGGAACCCTCATAAATTTTGGCAATATCCCTATATTTCAGTTTCGATAGCAAGATTTCCTGTTATTTATGCCCTTTCTTTCGAAAAATGGAATAATTTCATTGAAATTTTACGATAAAAACCAAACGTTTTGTAAATTTTTTATCTTCGTTGCACACTGACCAACAAGATGATGTTACGATTGCTGCGGCGATGGAACAGAACGTGCTTGCAAACCGTTCAACGAATTACTGTTGCATCGCTAATAAAAAAAAAATGGTTTTGCAGATGGAATTGTGTTTAAGGTAGTATCACACAAACCGTAAGCGTCAAAGCAGGCCTTAAGATATACCATCTCCAAATGAGTTACGTAGTACCTGTGTGTGACAAAGACGCGTGGTATGACGTCGATTAGAGAGAAAAAGAGAGAGACGATATTTTCCGATGTTTATTTGCTTATTATTATCATCACCGTCTCCTGATCTCTACTGTCAAGTGCCCAAAATGTTCTCCGAATATTCAGCTTGCAGCTCAAGTGTTTCCAATAAAATCTGACGGCGACTTTTTGTATTATATCAAATTGAGCGTGATTCTCCATAAGGCTCCATGTTAAATGTGTGAAAATTAAAGTGTTGATATCTTTTTTCTCGCGCTACGGAGAGCCATAAAAATTTAACTGTACCTTTTTCTCATCAATACCTATAAGTATGCAAAGTTTCATGAAAATCTGACGGTAAACTCTCGTATGGAGGGTACTACCTTAATTTTACAACAAGAAAATCAAAGGATACGACAGTGATGATCCATCTTGAGTACACACTTGTTGCAGATAGAACAGTGATGGGTTCTAGGTGGCTTTGGTTTTATGCATTTTTTACAAATGCTCACAGCTTCCGGAATAAGGCAGCCTTGGGGCGGATAGCCCGCCGGGACGTTGACGCCCATACAATAGTGAAAGCATACATTGGCTAGCAGCCAGTTGCCAATTATCAGTAATAACACTGTTGCAAGAGGGCTCTTGTCCCACCAGTAAGGCAACCCTATCCAATAGGCAATGTAGACGACGGTTGCAGTCAGAAGAGTCACCATTAAAACGAATACCTGTAAAATGTATTGGTAACCATGAGTAATATGACTACAACATACCTCATACGGCTATAATTATCAGTACAAACTGTATTAGTAATGATTGTTATATAGTTTGTGGTTACATTATAAAGAAAGGTTCGTACAAAAGTCAAAGGAAACCGATCGCACAGAGAAACTTGAAAACGCATCGTATCGCCTCGAAATGGAAACCCTCTCCGAGTTCTCCATGGAATATAACCTTTGCGACTGCTGTATATTTGTTCGTTCTGCGATGAATTTTCAGTCGAATGGATTCGAAATATCAAAAAAAAAAACTTAGTAATTACATGCATTCATTTTCTTCAAACTACCGGTCTCAATTTACATGACCATTTTGATGGTCTTGAAAATCTAAAAGTGGAATTTTTCGAAAGAATCAAAGCTTCATCCATGAGAATTATGATAAACATCAAATATGCTCGAACGCTATGATAATAATCATAATAATATTACAAACATCAATTTAATCATAATTTATACTTACAGGTCCCAGACAAGCTGTAAAATTTTCGACCAACCAAAAAATCGGTTCCATGAGTATGTCACAGACGTATGCCCAGCTTAAGAAATCATTGTAAAATAATGATTTTACGACAATTCTCAACCGAGTCCATTTCTCATCGATATTTGATCTGTATATGTTTCAAATATCTTTAACGGTCAATAGCAGTTTGTATTATTCTCATGCAAATATTATTAAATATTAACCTAGTTGAATATTTACCTGAGAATCTTCGGTACTGCGGACAGTGTCCACCGATATCTCGTCATAATTGCTTTTATTTTACGAACAACAATTACCAATAGAATTCTAATAATGTGTAATGGTGTTATTGTACTTTATTGCTTTTACATAGCGAATTATTTTTTTTTTTTCGTGCATATCCATGGAAAATAACTACACCATGAATGTTTATCGTTTTCCAAATAATGTTATATTCCTTCGATTGGTCAAAACAATGTGCTGAGGACTGACTGGCGAATCGATTATCATCATGGCGAACTCTGTGAGACATTTTTGGAACCCAGTCGGTTGTTCGTCGATAAAGTAGGCATCTAATTGAAATAAAGTTGAACGTTCGGAAAGAAGCGCGCGAAAAACGACGACATGAATTTATATATTAGGGGCATAGTAATTACTCCACTTCGAAACTATCATGAGCCTTCCACAGCACGTAGTACATATCGCTTATGCTTTACCAACGTCCAGCAACTTCCTGTTATTGTATTTTGTAATATGAAAAGAAGAAAAAACGAAATAGTTCGAAGCGCGGTGATTCAAAATGTCATTCATATTTTATTATCATATATTTCAAAGTTGTACCGACGAAACGAGCGGATAAAGTTGGCGTCGAATAGTTTAGAGATGAGACTTTCTTTGGATTGTTTTTTTTTTTTTATTTCGCTCATGGATCGATAGAAGACTGACAGGACTTTGTCGAAAAACATTTTTTTTTTTTTTTCGAAAATATTCAATATGGTAAATTACAGTTTATGAAAGATAGAAAAAAGGGGTCAGCTAGACTTCGTGAAGACTTTGGTAGGCAAAATCAATGTAAAGCGAGCTCCAAATGCCCAGGCGTAGTTATGTCGGGCAAAGTAAGAAATGAATATTAAATATTTAAGTTTTGATGGAGATAAAGTAAATAACCATAATTTATCGTATGATAAATTGTTTTTTTGATTTTTTTTAGCGCGAATGTATTTCCATCCACGTGGGCCAAGCCGGAGTGCAGTTGGGTGCAACGAGCTGGCAACTCTATTGTCTGGAACACGGTATTCTACCGGACGGTCAGATGCAGGAAGATGCATCCCGTGCACAGGATGACAATGGTATAGATGCGTTCTTCGTGCATCCAGCTGCGGATAAATATGTACCGCGTGCGATAATGGTCGATCTTGAGCCGTCGGTTATCGGACAGTTTCAAAATTCTTCGTATCGTCATCTGTTCCATCCGGAGCAGTTGATCTGCGGTAAAGAAGATGCTGCTAATAATTACGCCCGTGGGCGTTACACCGTTGGCAAGAATCTCATCGAGATCGTCGCCGAAAAGCTGAGACTTATAGCTGAAAATTGCAACAGTCTGATCGGTTTTCTGGTCTTTCACTCGGTTGGCGGAGGTGCGAAATAACCAGTCACTTTTACCCAACATTCTAAACCTTGTGGTTAAAAATGATTATCAAGTTTTTAATTGTCATTGATATTACAGGAATAATCGTTTTATTATCATTATACAAACGAAGGTTTTGCAACGAAGCGGGAAATATTTCTAAAATTTTAGAGCTGACTTTCGAATATTTTCTACTTACTTATTATTCATCGATTCTTTTTTTATTTGCCAGTTTACATATCTTTAACGTTTATATTTCAGCTATTATTAATTTGGATTTTTTTTACAATTATAAAATATTCATGAAAAATATTTCCATGCAGGCACCGGATCTGGTTTTAATACTCTGCTGATGGAAAATATCTGCAACCATTTTGGAAAGAAGAGTAAGTTGGAATTCACAGTTTATCCATCGCCGACGATAAGCACAGCGGTCGTGGAACCGTACAACGCGATTCTCACGACTCACACGACGCTTAACGATTCCGACTGCTCGTTCATGGTGGATAACGAGGCTTTGTACGACATATGCCGAAGAAAACTCGACCTTGACCGTCCGACGTACGCGAGTTTGAATCGCGTTATCAGCCAAGTAATATCATCGATAACAGCGAGTCTGCGGTTCAGCGGTTCTCTCAACGTCGATTTATCGGAATTTCAAACGAATCTCGTGCCCTTTCCGCGCATACACTTTCCTCTTTGCGCGTACGCGCCGATATCAAACGCCGCGACGGTCGATCATAATACGATGACGGTAAACGAGCTGACGACCGAATGTTTCGAGCCTAAAAATCAAATGGTCAAGTGCGATCCACGAACGGGAAAATACATGGCGTGTTGCTTGCTTTATCGTGGCGATGTCGTGCCAAAAGACGTAAATTTCGCGATAGCTTGTATAAAACAAAGACACGGTGTACAATTCGTCGACTGGTGCCCCACGGGATTCAAGGTAAGGTGTAGGCTCATTACCAGCGTTAAAAAAACCGAAATATTTAATATTCGCGTTGTTTCAATTAATTATATTTGCAGGTGGGAATAAATTGTGAGCCACCGACGGTGATACCGCGCGGTGATCAGGCAAGAGTTCACCGGGCAGTTGCGATGCTCACCAACACAACTGCGATATCCGAAGCTTGGAAAAGATTGAATCGTCAATTTAATCTTCTGTACGCCCGGCGAGCTTTCGTTCATTGGTATCAGAATGAAGGCATGGAATTGGATGAATTTACAGAGGCCAGCGAGAACATAGCCGCTCTCGAGATGGACTACAAAGAAATGGCCAAAGATACGGATGTGATAACTGATTACGACAACAACAATGACGATGAATACTAAATTAATCAATTAAATCAATTATTACGTCTAAAAGCGACGTGAAATTGATGGTGATGATTTTTTTATTAACCGCGAATCAGAGTGATCCAAATAATAAAAAACACTGGGCTGACGAGCGTGTATACCTTTGTGTTGTAAAACTCCTGTATTTACGATGGGATTCCATTGATTGGTACCAGGACAGAGCCATAGGGTTAAAACGAGTTTAAACAGGTGACTAAAGATATAGCCCCTGTCGACATGAATCACCACTCTACAATAAGTAGCGAAACACAACCTAAATGCCGATTACTAAACCAAGGGGCCCTGGCGGATTCAATTATACCGATTATTCTGGTATATTTTCGGTATATTTATCGGTTGGTATAATATCCCTGAAAATCAGGGTATTATTCGGTAATTATAATACACCCTGTATTTGTGAATTTTTCCTATGAAAAACATACCCAAATTATACAATTATACAATTACGGTATGATTTTGGGTTTTTTTTTTCAAATTGACAAGGAAAATACCCATTCCATATTAATTTTGTGGTATAATTTGCGTTTTAACTCATATACTACCGGGAAAATACTACATCTTATACCGTGGGGTATATTTTTCCAATGAATGCACGAGTAGACGTCCACATGCATGCACACGATACTGCTTACACAAGTATCATTCGGTCCTTCGATATAGTTCGTGCAAGTATGAATTTTGTTCTACTTCGATATTCTTAATTACTAAAATCTTATCAAATTATGCAATTTCTTGTAAATGTTTGCTTATAATTTCTGAATTTAGTTTTGACATCCATTTCAACAAACTTTATGTGGTTTCATCATTTCAGTTGGCAGTCTCACTTCACTTTCAAATGACGCATGTGTGAGCTGCGCGTATGCGATTCGTCGCTGCAGATGGAGTTCAAATGTAATATTCTATTCCATATTTTTCTATCGCATTTATTATGTTATATCACGTGTTGCTATAATAACGTTGGTTGCAATAATACCTAAATATGCCAGAATAATCCTCAATTTCTGCCGTGAGTATACCAGAATGATACTCAATTTATACGAAAATACAACGGTAGTTACGACGGATACTCAGGTATTTCTTCGGTATGGGAAGATTACACATTTTTTGACCGTTGTGTTTGGTATAGATTGAGTATCTCGGAAACCGTCAGGGAGGCCGATGAATCCGGATAATTGGAATATAATTTACAGCAAGACAATCACATATGATTTCGGAAAGATTTTTTTCTGACGGGTGTGAGTTTGAAGCACGAGCCGAAGGCGAGTGTTGCAATCACACGAGTCAAAAAAAGTTTTTCGGACGGGTATCGTACAAATTTTTATGTCACGCTGTCCGTAAAAGTGCGGTTTTGCGCTCACTTCATTCGCTTCAAACCGCATTTACGGACCTTGTGACGTAACAGAACGTGCCGAAGGCGAGTATTATACTCGAATTCGGCTCGTTCTGCAAAATCACACTCGTCAGACATTTTTTTTTCGTACTAGTGTCATAATATACTATTATGTCACAAGGTGTGTAAATGCGGTTTGAAGCGAACAAAGTGAGACTAAAACCGCACTTTTACGCACAGCGTGACATAAAAAATAATCTTGATCGCTCTCCGAGCATGGTCCCCCAGTTCTCTGCAGTCCCAGTTTCCACCATGGCAAGTGGGACTGGAGGAAACTGCCACGGTGGAAACTGGGACTGGAGGAAGCTAGGACCATGCCGCGCTACCTTCCGTCAGATTCGACCAATTTAAGGTAGTATCACACAAACCGTAAGAGTCAAAGCAGGCCTTAAGATATACCATCTCCAAATGAGTTACGTAGTACCTGTGAGTAGATCTCTACTGTCAAGTGCCCAAAATGTTCTCCGAATATTCAACTTGCAGCTCAAGTGTTTCCAATAAAATCTGACGGCGACTTTTTGTATTATATCAAATATCTTTTTTCTCGCGCTCCGGAGAGCCATAAACATTTAACTGTACCTTTTTCTCATCAATACCTATAAGTATGCAAAGTTTCATGAAAATCTGACGGTAAACTCTCGTATGGAGGGTACTACCTTAACCGCCATTCGCTAACAGTATAGAATATCTTTAGGTTCTTACCATGGAGACTAGAGGTAAGGATCCCTCTAATCTCCATGGTAAAAGTGTTCCCCAAACAGTGTACAATTTCTGGGGACTGAGCACCACTGAAATAGCATGGGTACCGAAGTGAAGTGAGCGATAAGTTGGTAGTCTCCATGGTGATTGGTCTAGCCCCTCACGACGCTAACTTCATCCCGGTACCTATTCCATTTCAGTGGTGCTCAGTCCCCAAAAATTATACACGGTTTTGGTCACGTTTCTGACCGGTTCGTGCGGACTCCTTACCTATAGTCCACTATAGTCTCCATGGGTTTTTACCTAAAAATATTCCAAGCGGCCAAAGCAACTTAACACGAGCAAACACACGAGTATAGAATATCAGTCAGCCGTGATACGTATGATATTTGGCGAAGATCGGTCAAAGGGATCGGATTTCAAAACAATTCGAGTTTTCCAATTTTTAACCTCTGTCGATTCGACAATACTGATCGAATCGTGGTTATAATTCAGTCGATACACGTAACTTCATGTTTAAGGAAACTTAGAACTAAATTTTGGCAACATTGACGGCCACGTTCGAATTTTTACGAAAAATTACATTTTTATAAACGGTCGAATCTAGTTCCATGCTGTAGATACGTTCTACAGAACAACGTACACCCCCGGCAGAAAGTTTGGGTACACCTCACGAAATTCCGAGCCGCACGAAAAGTTCGATAACTCAGTGAAAAATGAAGATAATCGAATTTCCAAAGTGGCATTTCAGAAAGGACATATCCATGCTTGATTTTGCTTCCTTGGAAATTTTTTTGCGATTCTTTTTTAGCACGGTTATCGAACTTTTCGTGCGGCTCGGAATTTCGTGAAGTGTACCCAAACTTTCTGCCGGGGGGGTGTATGTATATAAAACAAGCTACAGATTGAAACCTGCATACTACTTCTTCCGAATTCTAGGTAGTGCACGATACTTCCTTTACGAGGAAGCCAAAAATTAACGAAAATCCTTTTTTTCGTAGAGGAATTTCGGGTAATCCCGAGGATTCGGAGGTAGCAGTAGTAAGTTTCAACTAGCAGCTTATTATATACCGGCACAATTTTTTGTTTTTTTTTTCTTCGATCACCGTTGGTACCTCTATGTCAATAAGTATATTGTAAAGTAATAAAGAGGGAAGAAAAAAAATGTATTATATGATACAGATGTGTTTGCCCTTATAGCGAGCATCAGCGTCGATACCAAACGCCCAAGCGCTCCATTAATCTAAATCGTCGTTCAGATCTTCATTTCGCGTAGACTCGCCACCATTTCTTGAAGAAGTTTCCTTCTCTACTCATACATAGATATGTAAGTCTTTTAGATTTCATATCCATATACATATATATATATATATATATATATATATATATATATATATATATATATATTCACAGTAGTTATTCTAATGGACAATTCATATAGTCATTAACATAGATACGGTAGATTTTAATAGTTCAAACAGCAATGAGGTACAGGAAGATCACACGAGGCGGGGCCACCCAAGCCCGCAGTTCACTTATTTGGTCGGCAGCAACAATTGCGAGTTGTAGCGCACTCTCTCGCTTCAATATGATTCGAATATTCATTCTTTTTCGGTGACGAAGAATTTTCATTTTGGCGTATTTAAATAACTGGCAAAACAAATGAGATACTTAAAAAGCGAGGATCATCGAGCCTTATTCTCTTCGTCCGAAATTGAAAATCTTAATACAGAAGAAACGGGACGACGCAGAATGGCTGTAAGGTTAATTGTAAGAATGATCTTGAATCGACCATAGGTAACGAAAATTCGGTTTCCTTTAATAAGCGACGCCGGGTATTTAGTACCTTGCGATACTATTACTTTGAGTGACTTTTACATATCATATCAATATGACGTTGATTCAACGTTAATTCAAAATTCGGCGAATTGGGCTCTAAATTTCTAATTTATTTTATAATACTTTGATAATACTGTGTTTTCTGTTCTGTCTTTTGCTATTTTTTTCCTGATGTTCATGATGTGTTCGGTCGCAAAATTGTGGGACGCGATCGTAATCCCGCGCTTGAAAGACGGGGTAGGCGATGTGTGAGGTAAATACTTACAAGGACAATTGCTCTTCGATTAAGAATACATTGGGGAGTTGCATAATTTATTCAACGATCAATATATTCTTCCGATGTCCGTCGTCTTCTAGTGGCTTTCGCGACGACCGATGGGCTTTAAAGAAACGTCGATGACGTCGATCCTCATGACGATTTCGAAAGCATTTCTCCGTCCTCTCAACGGTATTGGCCGAAGGGGACTCATAACACGGTGTCTAGCGTGTCGAGACTCTTCAGGAGTTGCTCGTCCTTCGAACACCACTGGACCAGTTCTTCGATCGTAACCATGCCATCTCTGTTTGCGTCGATCAACTGGCAACCCCAATTTAGTGAAACATAATTAATATAGGTATAATATGTATGAAATATAAAAATATGTATTATTTAATTTCCGTATTATCATTGCAGATTATGGTAAAACTTTATCGGTCGTATGCTATGACATAATTGAATTACAAATTTTTTCACCGAGTTTTTATTGCAATGTCCGTTAAGCGCGATGAAAGCTGCATCTTACGTGAAAAATTCTATCGACGTGTTCCCTCGCTGCAGTTTGAGGTTCCGCGATTTGTGGCTGAGTGTAACGACCCAACATCTCGTAGATCGAGCCAACAACGTCCAGCATTTCCTCCTTACTAATGAGACCATCGCCGTCGAGATCGTACAGACCGAAGACCCACTGGAGCTTTTCCTCGACCGAACCTCTTGACACTTTCGACAGAATCGACAGAAACTCCTGCGGGCAAGCAGCCGAACAAAAATAAGACACTCCTTTTACATTCAACTGATAATAATTATTCTACCTCATATTGGGTATACGTACGTACGTCCCGAGAACTTTAATAGTTTAAACAATTGTTATTGATCCATTGTATTCCTCAACGATCGAAAAAGAAGAGACTATGCAGATTTGATGGGTTTTCACGTGTGCTGCGCTGATTCCAGCAAAATGCAATGTTATCCGAGTTTGGCTTAACAGATTGTTCAAATATTGTCCTCATACACAGGGATATATACATATTTCAGGTAATCTGTGCCGACGGTTAACCGAAAAATGTAGGGTGTACATTTAGTTTGAAAACAAGCGACAAAAAAAAAGTTTCTTTCAAAATATGGCCACTCGAAAGAACGTCATTGTAATAAGGGGATGATCGCAGTCTGACTTCCGCCAGTCTGGTTCGTCCCAGTCGCAAATGCTGACGCTCGATATAAAATGCAGTAGGGTGTTTCAAATGAAAACAAAATTTGGATTTTCCGGGGGGGGGGGGCAAGCTGAAATAGTAAACTTGAATAAAAAAAAAAAATTTTGCAAAAGATGAGAATTTTAGGTTTAGTTTTAGATCCCCCTCAATCAATTTTTGTGTTTTTTTTCCTTTTTTAAAATTTAAGACAGATTATTTTTAACGAAAATTTTTTTTTGTGCCTACAGCTGCCAGGGGATGAACTTATGTCTTGTAACGAATTTCCTTGGTTGAAAAGTAACGTTGTGATGTTTCGAAATGAAAAAGATGATTCGGACAGGATTAGAGTCGAATTTCGGGCATAATTGATTAATTGATACATTATTATTTTTATCTTTATTCGTTCTTATTATATTTTATTTCAAAGCATACGACACATTAGTTTATTTGAATCATCAGAGTCCTTTTTCGTTGCATGAGTCAAGTCCGCAAATTTATCATTTTAAATAAACAGGAGCACATTACAATTTACTCAGAATCAATTTCATTATCCATAGTTCGTTGCGAGTGTCGAGTCCACAAAGATATCATTTTTAATTCACCGGATCACATTATCATTTTCAAATGAATTATTTTTCACGACATTTTCATTTATTATTCATTGGATTATTCATATCGTCATTTCATACGACGATTTTACGCCTATTTTAAATAAAGAGGAGCACATTACAATTTACTCAGAATCAATTCCATTATCCATAGTTCGTTGCGAGTGTCGAGTCCACAAAGATATCATTTTAAATTCACCGGATCACATTACTCGTTAGCTATTAGGTTTAGGGCTAATAAAGGTCTATATTTTTTTACTCAGAATTCGCTATTCTACCATATTACGCTATAAAAATGGAGTGTTCCATTTAAAAAAACATAGTTGACCTTCAGATCTTCGAAGCGCTTCCACCTATAAAAAAAATAAATGCACTACATAGTGTAGTCTTATAAACCATGTAACTTTTGTGTATTACATTTTTTCGTGCAACGCATATTTTGGTCGTAAAAGAGGTACACACGTTACCACCCTGTATAACTCCCCTATTAGATTCAACTGACGAGTTAAAATTCTAAGAGAAATTTATTTAAGACATAATGATCCCCTGACAGCTGTAGGTACAAAAAAAATTTTTTGCTAAAAATAATCTGTCTTAAATTTAAAAACAGGAAAAAAAATACAAAAGTCAATTGAGGGGGATATAAAACCCAACCTAAGATTCTCATCTTTCGTCAGAAATTTTTTTTTTTATCTAAGCTATTTCAGTTTGGGCCCCCCGGAAAATCAAATTTTTTTTTCATTTGAAACACCCTAATGCATAGGTAAGTTGCCATCATCTCGACAACGAGCTAGACTGGGATCGGGCAGACCGGCGGCAAGCAGACTGCAACCAAGCCCTAATCAGCTTTTTACATTATCCTTTTGGTCTCCGTTTGGACATTAAAAGCCATCCCAATATAATAGTGACAAATACTAAAAATCGAATTTAGCGACAGCATGAAGGCTGAATAAAAATATTTTTGGTCTCCTCCTGAAGGGGTTACATCACCTTGGCGCTCTGAAAAATGGGCCTAAAAATAATTCCTTTTTTTTTTTATTTTGCGAAATTATTAAATATAATTAAAATAAAATAATTTTTATTTTACATGGATACAATATAGCTTATGGATGATTAAAGGAAACAAAAAGAAAAAAAATTGGAAAAAAGCGGAGATATGAGCCATCAAGATCCTCTTTTGAAAATCCTTGTCGATGGTGGAATTTTTTTCTCTGTCAGGCATCGTTTGAGAAATTGAAAAAAAAAAAATCTTATCCAGAAAAGTACGGCCTACAATGTAGCATAGAGAAAATTAGAGGAAATTCATAGAAATCGCAGCTGTTCGAAAAAATAAATAAAATTCTTATCAAAACCTTGAGTTAAATAAATTTATAAAAAATTAACGCGGAATCCAAGAAACAAAATCCTAAGCTATACTGTAAATAATATTATCAAGAATGTGTAGTATAAATTTTATTAAAATTGGTTGAGAATATTTCGAGATATCTTGCCCACCAGTTTGAAAAAAGCAGTTTCGTGAAAAAGGCAAAATTCGGGCGTACCTGAGATGCAGGCAAATTGTATTGTGCTTAGAATTGCTATAACTCCGAAAATACTTTGAATTTTGATGTGGTTAAACGCTCAAAATATTCTTAAAAGTCTCAACTATAAATCTATGTCTGCTTATCATCGTTGTCTGCTTATCTCGATGTATTGCTTATCATCGAGTCACGCGATGAGTTTCGAGGAAAGTAAGGATATTGCAGAGGATTGCTAGGAATGCAAAGAAGTCAGAAGCAGAAGACCCAGTTTCCGAAATTAGAGCATTTTAAGCAAGGTGAACCCATTTCATACTTTTAAGAGTACAATTTCTTTTGGATCGGTGATTTTCAGGATTTTTTTTTTACAAAAAATCCCGATTTTGGGTTTACGGCAATGAAGTTATGTGAATATTTTTATCGATACATGAGATACTGCATGCATTTTTTTGTAACAAAATATTAAATCACAGCGCGGGTGCCCTGTACGACTGCTCCTTCCATTTTAAAACAATTTGTTGACAAAATTGTGGGACAATTGAAAAGATTTTCAAGTTTTGCATTAAAAAATCTTATTAGTCCCTACAAATCGTAATTTTCGAATTTAGAAATCTTCTGTAGTTCGGACGATAACAAGATGTAGTCTTGAAATGTCCTCTAAATTTCGAAGTCAATCTGTGAATGGATTGCTTAGATATCTTCGTGGCAAGTTGCAAAAAGGTATTTTCGAGAACAATGCGTTTAACCCTTTGAGGTCACCCGGGGGTCAGGGCAACTCCAACCGCAACTTTAAGTCGAAATTACTATATGTTCTTGGTGGCCGAGAAGTCTGCCCCCCCCCCGTCTAACGATGCTTTGGGTTCCCTTTGCAAGTGAAGACTAGGATCGGCAGAATCGCGTCAGGAGTTTCTTCGTGGTAGTCGATTCGACAGGACGGTGCGTGAGCTTGGGGTCATTTTGACCTACCGTGTGTGCTGAACGTTATTATTTCGTGAAAAGTGGTATTTTTTTTCTTTGTGAAATTACTTGAAGTAATGTGAGTATTACTGAGAATCATACATTTTTTAGTTAATATTTTTAATTATATTTTGCAGTCGTTTGTGGTGTATAATTTCGATATATATATATATATATATATATATATATATATATATATATATATCGATGTCGAATAGTATATTATAACACTAGTACGAAAAAATGTTTTCTGACGAGTGTGAGTTTGCAGAACGAGCCGAAGGCGAGTATTGCAATCACACGAGTCCAGAAAACGTTTTTCGTACGAGTGTCGTACGAATTTTTATGTCACAAGGTCCGTAAATGCGGTTTGAAGCGAACGAAGTGAGCGTAAATTTTATTTTTTGCCGGTGCGATTTTTTTTTCATGTGATATTATGCCAGTGTGATATTTGATATCGTAATATTTTTTCATGTGATATTTATTATTGTGATATATTTCCATATGATATTTTGTCCATGTGCTATATTTCTATATGATATTTTGTCCTTGTGATATTTTTCCATGTGATATTTTGTTGTGTGATATTTAGTCGTGTGAAATTTTCACTGTGATATTATGTCGTGTCACCGTGCGAAAGGGGTCATCAAATGCAACCTTTTTTTTTATTTCAGTGGAGGCGCTGACGCACAGTGGCGGGCACCTCCACTTTTTTAAATGGTACGGTACATTGTTTATTAGATATCATGTTACGCACATGAATTCAAAAAAAAATGTATTACAATTATAAATAAATAAATATTGGAATATTCACCGAGAACCTCACTCAGAGTGGCCATTATATCGTTTTCGAAATAATTCGAATAGAAAAGTATCTTAAGGAGGCTCCGTCGCTTACGTCTAACCAACAGAAAAAAATAATTTTTCAGTATATCATAGATAAAGTACCCATATTCACGTATGCAAAGTTTCAGATAAGGTCATCGACTAAATAAAAGAGATAAAAATAGTTAAACTTGGGATTTTTAACATAGGGCTTATGGAGGAGGCACCCTCGAAAGACCTGCTTCGAGTGATATTTTTGCACTCACCCAACAGATATTGATGAAAAACTACAGTAACGTTAATTGGGACATGACGATTCCAAATACAATTGAAAAGTTTTGGGTCATCGACTCATCTAAAAAGATATTTGATGTTAAAATGTCGAAATATTTGAATATTCGATAGCTTTCGCGACCATGTGAACATTCGGCAGCATTGCAGAAATCATTTGTTATGTATAAACATCGACATATCGATATGAACTTCTGCTAGAAAGAGATAGGTCTGGCATCGGCGTCGTCTTTTCTTGCTCTTTCGGCCATTAGCGCATGCGCGGGAATTAGATTGTCAGTTATCTAACCTCAGAGCCAACCTCAAACCAACAACTACGACTGCTACCTAACCGTAATTTTGTTTGTGATCGGTGCACATCAGGAATAATAACCACAAATAATAAAACGGTCAGATCGCGCTGTCAAAACAAATCAGAGGTGAGAGGGGAATGGAGAATTGTGACGTTGCCGTACTTCCTTGGGCAGTACCGTAACGTAAAATTGTGCTTATACTACGATATTTATTTATCGACGTACAATTCAATGATTTCCATAAAATTATCAATAATACGTTTATGATCGATCGTATTATGATAAGAATGCATATTACTGAAAAAAAAATGGGCCCTGCTTATACGCCCACAGAACCCACCCCTTTGTGACGGAGCCTCCTTTTAAATACTCACATCCGGATGGTTTTCCACTGATTTGCCGGTATAAAAACAAATACTGCTCGGCCTTTACTCGGCGTCACAGTAAGGTTCGAGTGACGAACCATTTGTGAATAAAACACCGGCCGAGTGGTTATGTATCTCGTATTTTAGTCCGGAATAAATACCGAGTGGTTTTTCACTCATCAGTATTTATTTCCAATTTGAATAACGAGTAGCTTTTCACTCGGTATTGAAATTCGGCAAAATCATGAGTAGTTTTTCACTCATGAGTAGATTTTAATGACGTGTGGTTTTTTACTCATTGTCAGTATTTAAACTCGACAAAATAATGAGTGAAAATTCATTCGTTATTTAAATCGGAAATAAATACTGAGTAAAAAACAAATTTGTATTTGTTTTTCTGTAAATATATTATGCCCATCCCGGACACACACCAAAATCACACACACACATACACACACGAAAATGTGATTTCTGTATGTTCTAGGACATTTTTAACATGATTGACATCAAATTTATGGAGAACCAATATGAAAAACCTTGCTCATGGCTTCCTTATCATTTTATTTTTAATTATTGAGATGTAAAGTAGAACCTTGCTCATGGCTTACTTATCATTTTACACATTTGCCAAAGCTTCCTCTATGAGGAACCATGTGTTGATCAATTTTGGCTTCCTCATAGAGGAAGCTTTGGCAAATGTGTAAAATGATAAGTAAGCCATGAGCAAGGTCCTACTTTACATCTCAATAATTTAAAAACGGTACGAAATCATAAGGAAGCAATATGCAAGGTTCTACTTTGCACCTTTTTTTGACTTTCGTGGCGTTGAGAGCACCATGTCAGTGTAATGTGAGTCGAAATCAATTTACATATGTATATAGGGCAATTTGTGTCAAATTTGAAAAATTATAATTCCCATAAAATCTGAACGTCTCGATGGATTTCGCTCAAATTCGATATCAAACATCTTTCGATAGTAGTGCAACTTTGTCCTAAATTTTCGCCCGGAATCTCGAAAATTGTGGAAGCTAGAGCACTTACGTCGATTTTTGAAAATTTTCAAAACAACATAAAAATGAATGGCTGGATGGATTTTGCCCAAATTCAATCCGAAACACCTTTTGATAAGAGTGCAACTTCGTACCAAATTTTAGTCCGATATCTAGAAAATTGCGCCAGCTAGGTTGCGCACACCGTTTTTTTACACCTTTTAAAATTTCTTAAAACAAAAGCACTTCATGGATTTTTTTCAAATTCAGTAACAAGCATCTCCCTGTAGTCGTTCAACATTATACTAAATTTGGGCTCAATATCTCTAAAATTTTGCTAGAGATATTGAGCCCAAATTATATATATAATTATATATACATACTATATATATATACTAGCTCCAAAAGGAGCTAGAGACAGAAAATAAATTTTTGAATTTTTTTAAAATCGCGTAAAATCGAAAGATCTGCATACATTTTTCTAAAAAATTAATTGTGCTATGCCCCGAGAACCCTGTACATGTGTGACAAGTTTTAGCTTGATATCTCGAGCCGTTCTCAAGTTATGAACGCTCAACCAATGTTACACACACACACACACACATCCGGACATTTTTTGTGAATGTGATTTTTCGATGTTTTGGGACATTCTGAACACGTGTTAATGAACATCTCGAAAAAAAAAAATTTTTCACCACAACAAAGCTTCCTCCATGCGGAAGCAATAAGAAAAGTCGAAAAATCTAAATGACTACCGTGGTGTACCCATGGTATGTGTAACCGAAAAAATGTTCTGCATGTGTAAAGCAATGTGAGCCATGATGTCTCACCGTAGCGACAAAAAGTGAATGTATAACGGAGGTTTGTATAAATTTGTCTCACTACAAGCAGCAAGCATTTTATCGTCGCTAAATTATCTTTGTTTCAAAAATCAAAAGACTATAATCGTTCTTTCAATTGAACGATATATTTTAGAAATATTTAACAGAAACATCCGATTATTTGTATGACTCAATTATTTTACAATAATCGAACTAGGTGAACAATTGAAAAATTTCAGGTCACTTGGTAATTTTTCATAACATTTTATGACTTTTCAGGTCGTCAGACATCCTGATGGATTGGTTCGTTAACATTGCAACCGAATAAAGAAATAACCACGACAAAATAACTTGTTAAAAAATATTAATTTCTAGAAACAATATCATAAAAATCGATTTTTTTTCATATAATATTGCAATATCTAATTAATGATTAATAACAATAATACGTTAACATAGATAAATCATATTTACAAATTTCAAAACGCAGGCAATATTTTTAAATAACCCAAAATGTTGTCTGGTCTATAATAATTATTGGCGGTGCTGGCCCGCCAATAATTATTTGCAAAAATTTCGACACAGAGCCCTCTACCTCTTTTTCGTGATTCGATAAATATGAAACTCAATAAATACCCTACGACTACATTTGCCAACGAACAACAATCTTCAAACTTACCTCGAAACTAATTTTTCCGGACGGTTTTCTCTTCATAGTGTTGAATACGTAGTGCGCGTACTGACTCGCATCTAAGAAAACAGTGTATTAGTTTGATTGTTGCCAAAGAAAAATCTAAAAACAGCGGTTCTACAATTAGTTTTGAAACGAACGGCGAAAAGAGAAGCCAGTTTATGAAACTGAGTAATCGGTAATCTACGACAAACATGCTTGGAAATAATTATGTCAAACCGAAAAGACTCCAAGTTGAAGAAAGTTGGAGGCGATGAAGAGCGATAATACATTTTTGGAACGTCGAACAGGGATGATACGTCTTCGAGCAATTCATACGTAGAACACGGAAGAATGGAAGCAAAGTTGATGAGGCGTTGATGTCTGATATCATCTCGGACAGGTAAACGTACGATTTTCGTACCAACAATTACATGATCGATAAAAACGCGAAATTCTCAAAATGATATAACAACAATGTGGTAACTATGAACGTTATTTTTTCCGATTGTTATGTTATAGTTACGATACAGACGGATCTAACTCACCGCCCTGAGGAAAGAATTGCGAAAATATTCGCTTGAACGCTTCCTCGTCGACGAGGCCGGTCGGGCATTCCTGCTTGAAACCGCGATAGATGAGTTGTATCTCCTTGCGAGTGAATCGCGTCGTAGCGGCGAGGGTCGCCAGTTCTTCCGGTCTGTGTCGACCACCTAGGGCAAGACTGGCTGCTGCAGAACCCCCCAAAACGCCCCCGACATCCTCAAGCTCGACCTCTGCAAGAGTCAACGATCCTCAACTCCTTAAGACTGCTTCGTACACGTTCGAGATATATGCTCTTCCCATAAAAAATGTTCATCCCAGTCGCAGACGGGATGACAATTACGTGACAATTTACTTACATTAAATTATTACAGTGTGCAGCCGTTGCCATTCACGTTTTCGATAGAATTTGAGTCGATGATCGAGAGCTAACAAATAGTCTTTCGTCGCGGGGGACACGTGCGAGTGGGTCTGCCAGAGGTAGTGCAGAGATGCCAGGCAAGAGATTTATTCATATTTTTATCTACATATATAACTACTTATAGAAAACAAGGTACGCTCGTATATATATATATATACATGCCGCGGATAATGTATCCGTTCTGTCGGCAGTTCGGTAATCGTGCTACGGGATCGTATTATCGTAGGTTGGCCATTTTATTCCCTGCATTGCAATTTTATGTCACTGCATTGCAAGGATTTCTATATCATGTCATTATTCTCAGCATAACACTATACTTGGTTTATTTTATTATTATTCGTTTTTCATTGAAAGTTCGTGCTCTTTTTACACTCGTTATTTCGCTGCTCCAGAGTTAAAAATTAGTTATGGTATTTAAGCGTCTGTAAATCCCAGCGCTCCAGTCAGTCATATTGTCAATTACATAGAACGAGTAGAGTGGCAAAATCAAACCACTAGTAAACTATCCACTAGTAAAAACATCAGACCTGTATACATACGATTCAGGTACGATTTTTTCTGCGATTTAGTAATTATTCGTTCATAAAAGAAAAGTAAAATACATCGATATTTGCATGCAGTTGCTTTCTGTTTGACAACCGTTCATTCCTTTGGTACTTTATTGTGTGATGAGAGTGGTTAGAAAATAAAGTGACAAGAACATTTTAAAATGTAAAAATTATCAAATTTTAAAAATTCAAAAGGGTGACCATAACGGCTAAACTCTTTGAATCTACTCTACGGGGTTAGGGACGCTGAATACAATTTTAGTGCATCTATAAAAGGATTGATCAAAGTAAATTGTCAAAAAACTGACAAGTCAGTTCAGTCGTCAGTTGAAAAGATTAGGCAGCGAAACCTCGATAGTTATGAATAATATACTAAGAGCCCTAAAAAGTGTCACGGGGGACTTCGACACGATAAAATTTGTGACATTGAAGGAAGTTTTCCATCGGACGAAAGGATGATATTTCACCACGCGTTTCGAGGTGAGTAGGTCAATGGTACGAGGAATGACTTTGTCGTCGCAGACGTACATACACTTTGGATGGTACGTAATTACTTGCAGATGACTACGTGTATGTAGATCGATTGGAACGAGCACGTTGGTTATTTCAATGCTATCGTTGATCGAGTACCGAGAATGTTTGTTCATAAAAGGGCAATGTAGTCCTATCTAATTCGCTAAGTATTGATACATACTGCAGATGGGGCATATTATTCCTTAACTGTCCCAATTTAAGAATTCATATTTTTGAATCGCTTTCAAATCTACAGGGTTTCTTCGCTTATACGGCGAAATATTATCCACCATTTATTAGAGATTTATTGCGATAATCTCTTCACAAAATATAGGGGATAGAGTTGCGAAAATATAATTTTTTTTCGCCTGCCACCGGTATCTTTCAATGACCGTAAGTGCTTTCCTCCCAAGCAAAAGAAACTTTTAAGGGGTTATTTGGAAAGCAATTTCCATGCTCTTTCAGACTCTGAAAGCTATTTCGCATTTTTTTATATTTCCATTAACAAATAATATTATATATAATGTTCATTCGACTTTTTTTCGCTCTTCGGGCGTTTTTGATTTGGTTGAAAATATTTTTAAAAAAGAAATTGGCTCGATTTGCATTGCAAACATTTTTTGATCGTGGATGACGGAGAAGTGTGCGGGTTATAGGTACGGTTTTATCCAAGCGGAGGTCATACTCGGGCGGACCGAGAGGCTCAGATCTGGTTTCCTGTTTAATTACCAATATTATTATTTACAAACAAATTGTAAATAATCATCGAAGATTTGTAGTAATATGACAGCGTGAATTCTTTTTAATGAATTTCAGGTAAATTTTGAATCATGAT
Source organism: Diplazon laetatorius (assembly GCA_963662125.1). Classification (NCBI taxonomy): domain Eukaryota; kingdom Metazoa; phylum Arthropoda; class Insecta; order Hymenoptera; family Ichneumonidae; genus Diplazon; species Diplazon laetatorius. Next base: position 19,501,264 of record OY759157.1, on the reverse strand, counting down.
CGAAGGAAAAATATTGCTGAAAACTAATTGTTGGTAGAATTACTTGTTTGCTTGTTAGATATCAAATTTAAAAGAATTCACATTGTAATATTACTACAAATCGTGATGATTATTTGCAATTTGTCTAACAATCTGGAAGACGTACAATGAAAAGGACTTTGATAATTTCCAAAAAAAAAAAATAATAATTCAATGACTATAATTCATATCAATAATGTTTCTAAAATAATTAATTTCACGTTTTTCATAAATTCTTCCATTGTACGATCGATTTGCGAATATTTGTGAAAATTTTTGTTAATGGGAAACTTTTTTCTGTCGTAAGAAAGCTGGAACAATATTATTCACTGAATTTGTTTGTGACAATGAAAATTGTGTACACTTTTGTTATCTTTAAGGTACTTCGACGGAATAGTTTTCTATGGAAGTATAACTTGGACACTTTTCCGACATCCATGTTCGAAGAATATTTTTTGACGCAAAGACCCAAGCTTTCTATTAAAATTATTTGTTTTAAATCGGAGGTGCTCGAGGAGCAAAACAAGTCGAATAAACACTTTATGATTTGTTTATGGAAATACATCAATTTTGGAAAATAAATTAAATGGTCTAAAGAAGCATAAAAACAGCTTTCCAAATTACGCCTCACATTTTATTTTGCTGTTTTAGAACGGGTTAGTAACGGCCTTTGGAAGCAGGGATGGGCGCATTTGAGTGGAAAAAGTATTTAAATACAGGTTTAAATACAAAATGCTTCTTCACTCAGTATTTATTATCGATTTAAATAACGAATGAATTTTCACTCATTATTTTGTCGAGTCTAAATACTGAGTGAAAAACCACTCGTTATTTAAATCGAAAATAAATACTGAGTGAAAAAAAATTTTGTATTTATTTCTGAAATAAATACAGAGTGAAAAAGAATTTTGTATTTATTCTGGAAATAAATACTGAATGAAAAAAAATGTTGTATTTATTTCGGAAATAAATACAGAGTGAAAAAGAATTTTGTATTTAAAACGGAAATAAATACAGAGTGAAAAAGAATTTTGTATTTAAATCGGAAATAAATACAAGATACATAACCACTCGGCCGGTGCTTTGTTTACAAATGGTTCGCCACTCGAACCTGTCCGGCAAACGAGTGGAAAACCACTCGGATGTGAGTATTTAAGATACTTTTCCATTTTAAATTCTTTCGAAAATGAATTAATGCCCACTCGAAGTGGGAATCCCGTCGATTATTGCAACAAAAATTTATTTATAAAAATAATTTTTTTTTTTTTATTTTTTTTTTTTTTATGGACACATGGAAATTATTATTTATATTCTATTTCTGTATTTATATTTCACATTTATAGAATATAAATAATAATTTCCATGTGTCCATGAAAAAAATATATATATATATATATATATATATATTTTTATAAATAAATTTTTGTTGCAATAATCGACGGGATTCCCACTTCGAGTGGACATTAATTCATTTTCGAAAGAATTTAAAATGGAAAAGTATCTTAAATACTCACATCCGAGTGGTTTTCCACTCGTTTGCCGGACAGGTTCGAGTGGTGAACCATTTGTAAACAAAGCACCGGCCGAGTGGTTATGTATCTTGTATTTATTTCCGATTTAAATACAAAATTTTTTTTCACTCTGTATTTATTTCCGTTTTAAATTCAAAATTCTTTTCCACTCTGTATTTATTTCCGAAATAAATACGAAATTCTTTTTCACTCTGTATTTATTTCCGAAATAAATACAAATTTTTTTTTCATTCAGTATTTATTTTCAGAATAAATACAAAATTCTTTTTCACTCAGTATTTATTTTCGAAATAAATACAACATTTTTTTTCACTCGCAGTATTCATTTTCGATTTAAATAACGAGTGGTTTTTCACTCAGTATTTAGACTCGACAAAATAATGAGTGAAAATTCATTCGTTATTTAAATCGAAAATAAATACTGAGTGAGTGAAAAAGAATTTTGTATTTAATTTTTTTTTAAATACATTATGCCCATCCCTGTTTGGAGGGTACCAGTGCGGGCGTAAAAATTTGATTGACCGGAACTTTCATTCCTAGTAGCTGAAGAAAGGATTGTCGCAGATGTCTGAAAGTTGATAGCTGACCTTCTGTCGTATAGACGCTAATGAAAAATCATAACTCTCAAAATTAGGACAATTTAGGAATAATGCATCATACAAAAATCGGCAGTTTTCGTTACATTCAAATATTTCTTTCTTATTAATTTATTGTTCGAAGTAAGAAGACTTGCGTGGTATTTTCATGTTTCTAATTTTTTAACATTTCATACCCGTTAACTCCGTACAGTAATGGATTTTTTTAAACAATCGTCCCTTCAATATAATAACCAACGTATAGAAAAATTGCATGTATTTTTAATGAGAAACTTCACCTGGCCTTCGGTGGTGATTGGAATTGGACTGGGAAGATCATGATAGACTCAACATTTTTCAAAAAAATTTTCGGATCGATTGAGCCTCTGGCAAAATCAACATTCGGACATGACCCAAATAAGAACCACCCTAGTGCACATATTTCCGCGATTCGATGAGAAGGGCGTATACGTGTGTCACGTCCGCGCACGCGTTTGTATGTTTACGCTCAAACATATATAAGGTTTTTGTAGCCTGGCGTATATGCGACGAAGGCGCCGACGTGCACAGATATATGCCTCGGATCCCGGGCAACCGGTTGTCATGACAACCGGACCGCGCTTAACCCGTGGCCTGCATATTCAACTGGCGAGCATCAACACACAAGCCAGAACTTTTTCGCTATCAGGCGGCGATCCTTGAGCCAGGTTCTCGAGGCGAGAAAGAGCACAAGGACGAGAGGGGCGACAGAAGGCGAAGTGGATGCAGGCATGAGGGTGAGAACGCAGAGGAAACGAAGCGAGAAGGGAAAATCGTATTAAGAATCAGCGGCGATAATACCGCCCGAGTACTTGTTGGATACAGTAATTCCTACCTATCTGACTACTCGGTGTTGAGCCTAAAACGTAGCCAGTCAAGCGGGCTCTTGCCTATTCCTTCTATGTATATAAAACTTACCAAATTAAGCTTATAAGGTTATCGCGCTGGCAATGGAATATCGACATGGAATAGCTTATACAACATATGACTGTGCAATATATTTAAACAAGAAGAAAGTTAAATCGGAGGGAGGCACAATCTCAAGGAAAGACTTCCGGTCTCTGAGGCTTGTCGTACGAACGAATTTCAACGGCTTAAGGTAGTATCCTACAAACTGTAAGAGTCAAAGCAAGCCTTAAGATATACCATCTCCGATTGAGTTACGTAGTACCTGATGTGTGTGACAAAGACGCGTGGTATGATGTCGATTAGAGAGAGAGAGAGAGAGAGAGAAGATATTTTACGATGTTTATTTGCTTATTATTATCATCACCGTCTCCTGATCTCTACTGTCAAGTGCCCGAAATGTTCTCCGAATATTCAACTTGCAGCTCAAGTGTTTCCAATAAAATCTGACGGCGGCTTTTTGTATTATATCAAATTGAGCGTGATTCTCCATAAGGCTCCATGTTAAATGTGTGAAAATTAAAGTGTTGATATCTTTTTTCTCGCGCTCCGGAGAGCCATAAAAATTTAACTGTACCTTTTTCTCATCAATACCTATAAGTATGCCAAGTTTCATGAAAATCTGACGGTAAACTCTCGTATGGAGGGTACTACCTTAAGCCGTTGGTCGTTGTCGAGATAATTTAGATTCGCAAGACGAATCTATAGATTGATCCGATTATCTCAATGATGCAACAGAAAATATCCGCATCTGTCTGACCATCGACATAGAGATATGGACTGCTAATGGTCCGGGGGAAATTGTAATCACTTAGAAGACAAATAAGCAAATAGTCAGGCGTGAACGTATCTCTTTCTGGATAAGCTGATAAGTCAAAAACATTCCTGACGAAAGGGGGTACAAAACCGTGCCGACAATATGTGAATTCTCCTATAATCTTTGCCATTTGGAATGTTACGTTGTGTCCGTATATTCTCCAAATACTTGTGTTTAATTCAGAAAAAAATAAATAAAGCATGGTGATTACGTGCTACGTTTGTTAAAGTCGTAAGTGAAGTTGTCGAAAAGTAACATCCAAATTCCAACTTCGAAATTGTGTGCTGTCATGCGGAAACATTGTGCCGTTTATGTTCTTCTATATTTCATCTATTAAATTAAGAAAGAGTGAATGAAAAAGAAATTCGTTCACATCCAAATATTTACTTCTTTGTCTCATGAGCGATTACACTTTTCCTTACAGCATTAGCAGCTCGAATCTCCATGTCATCACACAAAAATTCTTGTACGGTGAGTTTTGACGGTGTGAAACCTAGAGTATCGTGCTCGGCAAATCCGGATAAATGTGACTATTTCCAGCTCGCTATGCCGCTGTATCTATTCCTGATTAGTGTAAGAGTAAGTTAATTTGATCATCACGTGTGACTTTTTTTGTATGCGTGTTCGCACACGCCATTACACCTGCTCAGCGTTAGGTAAATGTCCCATGGCCGATCATGCTCCCTCTAACGACCACTTTCACGTAAAACGTTGTTTACGAGGCTGCTGGTTAATCGACACGTTCATTAGTGTCGTGAGAAAATCGACGAAATTCGTGCAGTATAAAAGATTGTAACGTGCGGAGTAATTACAATTGTCAGATATAATTGTTTCTGCATTTTTCACCGTACGTCACCATTCGAGCGTGTTCTCAAGAGAGAGGTTAAGAATTGTCGATCGCCCAAGTAGCCCGTATTTTGTTGAATTCAGTTTGTAATGAATACGAATTGCGTACATGAGAATAATTTTACGCAGATTACATTACGCGGAGGTAGAACAAAAAATTATGGTCGACAATGGGGGCATGATGGGCGGTCGGATTTGGGCACAACTGGTTGGTAGAGGGGGCATACACCAGTACGGCTTTATCTAGCAATAATTCAGTACTGACTTGACGAAATGGATTGAGTCTACGATTTTTAAAAAGTTTATCGATAAAGCTATCCACCAGTGTAAAAATATTACTCCAATTTACTCTTGTTACGCTTGAAAACTAAAAATGATTTTTAAGACATTCCTTTCAAGACTTCAGAGTGGACGATCGAGTCAAATCCCGGGTGGAGCTAAGCAGTGATACTTTTGTCATAAAAATGACGAAGCAAAAGTGTGTCATGATCGTTCGCAGTCGTGTGTGCAATGCAACCTAACGCACACAAATATATATTGTTTCATAATTTTGTTGAGCAGTAAAACAATGGCAGAATAAAGGCACGCTGTAAGATGGCAAAACAAGATGACTTTCTTTGCTGACTAAAATTGCACTATTTTATACCTCGTTTCCCGGCACCCCTCTAGCTCACCAAACGGACATTCGCCTACGTTAACGTTACATCGTCTTTGGAATCATTATTATGTATTATATTGCTGGCACCCTGTCGGTATTGAGGACCAAGATCCACACGGCTATGCGGCATTCCCGTCAACGTTGTTTCGAGGATCTAATGGTCTATCGAATCGACTAGTACAATTACTTGGTGAGGAAGTTCTCGAGCGAGCACTACAGTCAAGAGGGAGTGAGAGAGCGATGCGAAGAGACGAAGAGCGAGAGGGTCATATACATATGAGCCATTCTTCCAAATATGGACGTCGTTGTAGATAAGCTCGGAAGTTTGTGAAAAATTGTTAGGATATTGTCCTTGATACGATATATTGATAAGATGTACCTGATTTTTTAAAGATTTTTTAGTCCATTATTTTGGCTACAATTATACAGGGCATTCCGTGACATTTCCTTTTTTTTCAACTCAATGTGACTAGTATTTTATCGCAAAATAAAATTTACACCCATAGGCATTTCTATGTGAAATCGTCTCAACTTTTCGAATAAATATTGATTTTCGATTTGGACTAACAAAAAGTTCTTGGAATCGGGATTTAATTATAAAAAGCTATTTTTCGGGCATTGCCGGTAAATACTTTTTTTGAAAATATTGTTATCAGAAAGCTGAGAAAATTTTAGAGGTCCTGTGTATTTTTCGAGTTGGGCTGTCCGTAAGTTTTTTAGTATTAATTGAGAAACAAAAATTCAATATATTATAATTTGGTTTTCCAATCTTACTTTTTTCCCAGGTATGTTATCTACGAAAGTAATGGACGAAAAAATATTTAAAAAATTAGGTAAATATATCTTATCAAGAACAACATCTTCAAAAATGTTCATAAATTGCCAAGTATAGTTTATCTTAAACGACGTCCATATGTAGGTGAATGGCTCATATACATATATGAGTGGAAACACCAATAATCAGACAACTTTGAGGATCGACATCTGGGATCTTTATGAAATTACGTAGCTTGAATTCCCAATTTTTTTCGGATTTCTTTGTTTATTATTGTGGCAGCTATGAATTCAGGTTTCTTATTGTTTTCAAGATTTTTTTCCACATGTTTGCATCGATAATACAATATATTAAAAATCTGTTTGGACATGAAATTGTATAAAAAATTAGGGAATTTGTTTCTCAACATGCGCTTAAAGCTGCGTAAATTTCATGAAGATCTCCGATGTCGATGGTCGAAGTTGTCCGACAATTGGTGTTTTTACTCGTATATATTATACTAAGCATTCCACTAAATTTCAGTCAACTCTACCCGTCGACTCAAAATTTTCAGCCCATAATTTTTTATATCAATGTATGTCAAAAAGGAAGGGACCCCTCTATGAGCGTTTTCGATTTTGAGTCCCTGCTATTGAGATACAATTAAATTAATTTTTAAACTATTGAATGACGCTGAAGCTAGCAGCCAGACCAGCAGCCAGGTCGCCGCGCGGGCAGCGGTTCTCATGCGCGACCGAATAGCTTGCGCCCATCGCGATTTCGGTGGTAGTATTGAAGCCCTTGGGCCCGCAGAGGTGTAAAATTAGAAAAAATAACTCGCGTACGTTTAGCCTGACGAAGTCCGAGGTGAAGAATTGGTGTAGACCTATATGAGCAGGAATAACAATTACTTATCGTAAATTTTAGCAATACGTCGGCGTCTTATTACATTATGCGAGAGTTTGAAGGGTCTTCATCGGTTGATAATTTTTGAGATGATCTAACACATTTGTCAGGACATACTTGCCAAATTTGAAAAATATTATATCTCGAAAAGCTATGATATAAATTATTTAATAAACATTTTTATCGCACAGCTTCCTCTTACGCGATGCAACAAAAGTTAGAGAACGGTTCATTTGCTGAAAACAATTTTATATCATCCGGAACATCTGTCCGAACGTACTTGCAAATTTGCGCAAAATGAACCGGACTAGAAGTCGAGATATAAATTGTTTATTGCTATTTTTCAGTGAATTTCTCAGTTTTTTGTTTATAGCACCGGTAAATATGGAGATGCTGTCTTCGCTGATTGATACAAGGTTCCTTATATGAGTCCGAACATACTTGCAAATTTGCACGGAATGAACCGGAATAGAAGTCGAGATATAAATTGTTTATTGCTATTTTTCAGTGAATTTCTCAGTTTTTTGTTTATAGCACCGGTAAATATGGAGATGCTGTCTTCGCTGATTGATACAAGGTTCCTTATATGAGTCCGAACATACTTGCAAATTTGCACGAAATGAACCGGAATAGAAGTCGAGATATAAATTGTTTATTGCTATTTTTCAGTGAATTTCTCAGTTTTTTGTTCATAGCACCGGTAAATATGGAGATGCTGTCTTCGCTGATTGATACAAGGTTCCTTATATGAGTCCGAACATACTTGCAAATTTGCACGAAATGAACCGGAATAGAAGTCGAGATATAAATTGTTTATTGCTATTTTTCAGTGAATTTCTCAGTTTTTTGTTCATAGCACCGGTAAATATGGAGATGCTGTCTTCGCTGATTGATATAAGGTTCCTTATATGAGTCCGAACATACTTGCAAATTTGCACGAAATGAACCGGAATAGAAGTCGAGATATAAATTGTTTATTGCTATTTTTCAGTGAATTTCTCAGTTTTTTGTTTATAGCACCGGTAAATATGGAGATGCTGTCTTCGCTGATTGACACAAGGTTCCTTATGTATGTCCGAACATACTTGCAAATTTGCAGGAAATGAACCGGAATAAAAGTCCAGATATAAATTGTTTATTGCTATTTTCCAGTGGAATAGCAATAAACAATTTATATCTCGACTTCTATTCCGGTTCATTTCGTGCAAATTTGCAAGTATGTTCGGACTCATATAAGGAACCTTGTATCAATCAGCGAAGACAGCATCTCCATATTTACCGGTGCTATAAACAAAAAACTGAGAAATTCACTGACAAATAGCAATAAACAATTTATATCTCGACTTCTATTCCGGTTCATTTCGTGCAAATTTGCAAGTATGTTCGGACTCATATAAGGAACCTTGTATCAATCAGCGAAGACGGCATCTCCATATTTACCGGTGCTATAAACAAAAAACTGAGAAATTCACTGAAAAATAGCAATAAACAATTTATATCTCGACTTCTATTCCGGTTCATTTCGTGCAAATTTGCAAGTATGTTCGGACTCATATAAGGAACCTTGTATCAATCAGCGAAGACAGCATCTCCATATTTACCGGTGCTATAAACAAAAAACTGAGAAATTCACTGAAAAATAGCAATAAACAATTTATATCTCGACTTCTATTCCGGTTCATTTCGTGCAAATTTGCAAGTATGTTCGGACTCATATAAGGAACCTTGTATCAATCAGCGAAGACAGCATCTCCATATTTACCGGTGCTATAAACAAAAAACTGAGAAATTCACTGAAAAATAGCAATAAACAATTTATATCTCGACTTCTATTCCGGTTCATTTCGTGCAAATTTGCAAGTATGTTCGGACTCATATAAGGAACCTTGTATCAATCAGCGAAGACAGCATCTCCATATTTACCGGTGCTATAAACAAAAAACTGAGAAATTCACTGAAAAATAGCAATAAACAATTTATATCTCGACTTCTATTCCGGTTCATTACGTGCAAATTTGCAAGTATGTTCGGACTCATATAAGGAACCTTGTATCAATCAGCGAAGACAGCATCTCCATATTTACCGGTGCTATAAACAAAAAACTGAGAAATTCACTGAAAAATAGCAATAAACAATTTATATCTCGACTTCTATTCCGGTTCATTTCGTGCAAATTTGCAAGTATGTTCGGACTCATATAAGGAACCTTGTATCAATCAGCGAAGACAGCATCTCCATATTTACCGGTGCTATGAACAAAAAACTGAGAAATTCACTGAAAAATAGCAATAAACAATTTATATCTCGACTTCTATTCCGGTTCATTTCGTGCAAATTTGCAAGTATGTTCGGACTCATATAAGGAACCTTGTATCAATCAGCGAAGACAGCATCTCCATATTTACCGGTGCTATAAACAAAAAACTGAGAAATTCACTGAAAAATAGCAATAAACAATTTATATCTCGACTTCTATTCCGGTTCATTACGTGCAAATTTGCAAGTATGTTCGGACTCATATAAGGAACCTTGTATCAATCAGCGAAGACAGCATCTCCATATTTACCGGTGCTATAAACAAAAAACTGAGAAATTCACTGAAAAATAGCAATAAACAATTTATATCTCGACTTCTATTCCGGTTCATTTCGTGCAAATTTGCAAGTATGTTCGGACTCATATAAGGAACCTTGTATCAATCAGCGAAGACAGCATCTCCATATTTACCGGTGCTATAAACAAAAAACTGAGAAATTCACTGAAAAATAGCAATAAACAATTTATATCTCGACTTCTAGTCCGGTTCATTTTGCGCAAATTTGCAAGTACGTTCGGACAGATGTTCCGGATGATATAAAATTGTTTTCAGCAAATGAACCGTTCTCTAACTTTTGTTGCATCGCGTAAGAGGAAGCTGTGCGATAAAAATGTTTATTAAATAATTTATATCATAGCTTTTCGAGATATAATATTTTTCAAATTTGGCAAGTATGTCCTGACAAATGTGTTAGATCATCTCAAAAATTATCAACCGATGAAGACCCTTTAAACTCTCGCATAATGTAATAAGACGCCGACGTATTGCTAAAATTTACGATAAGTAATTGTTATTCCTGCTCATATATGTCTACACCAATTCTTCACCTCGGACTTCGTCAGGCTAAACGTACGCGAGTTATTTTTCCTAATTTTACACCTCTGCGGGCCCAAGGGCTTCAATACTACCACCGAAATCGCGATGGGCGCAAGCTATTCGGTCGCGCATGAGAACCGCTGCCCGCGCGGCGACCTGGCTGCTGGTCTGGCTGCTAGCTTCAGCGTCATGTTTTCTATTCGTTTTTGCATTAGCCAGACGATGAGGATGTTCACGATTATATTGCACTTATGAAACGATTATTGTTAATAACTGAATGATTTTAAAATTGCCAAAGACAAACGAGAGTCCCTTCATTTCCGGCATACATTGATGTAAAAAATGATGAGCCAAAAATTTTCCGTCGACGATCAGAGTTGACTGAAATTCAGTGGAATGCTTCACATATTAGGGTGGTCCTTATTTTGGTTTTTTTTTATTTCGGGGCTTCCAGAGGATAACATGGTTCGAAATACATTTTCTTTTATTATCCTCAAAATTTGAGGTCTCTATCTCAGTTTTTAACTCTGCCGCAAGCCTCCCAAAGTTTGCCATTTAAATAACATAGTATTTTTTTCATATTTTAGAATTTTCTTTCATTATGACTAAAGTTCTGTAGATTATGAAAAAATATCTCTTTCGAGTCTTTCTAGTCATTCTACATTAAGAATAGGTTTTTTTTTAATTGTGGCTGTACTTCAGTCATTATAGAAACACTCTGAAATGAGAAAAAATATGTTTTATCAACTTCGAGAGCAATCCGGCAGGGTTAAGGTGTGAGATAGGGGCCTCAAATTTTGAAGATATTTTTCATATTTATTTCGAACCACATTATCCTTTAGGTGAGCCAAAATTCCAATAAAGCCAGAATAGGTCACCCTAATATATCTGTTATATATCTACTATATATCTTACACACACATGTACACACATTTATATATGGGGCAGTCCAGAGCAACCTGGGTCGTGACGTTCGTATTTTTGTAATATCTTGTACTATGCTATACAGCCCGATGAAAACACTCCACACGTGTTTTATAATTCCTTTAAGCACTCGTTCGGTCGTAACCGCCAAAAATAAATTTCAAAAAACACGTGGATGATTGTTTCTTCATTTCAGCAAATTCACCGTTTAAAGACGAAATTGTTAAAATGACTCTGAAGGTAAAAAAATATTAAACACAAAACATCTGTCATTTCATGTTCGTCGAATAAAAATTGTATTTGTTTTTATTCGTTACGCTTAGTATGTTCCAGTAGCTAAGGACACTCCACATATTAATCTTTAGGATTTTCGAGAATTGGTCTGGTCACAAAGACGAGAAAAGGGAAACCAAATTACGCTGACGATTTTTCATTTAACACACCAGTTAATTCTTCGTTCAGAAATGAAATTGGATTGAGTAAAAGTTTCATCCAGATTATTATTGAGATACATTAAATTACAAATTTTTCGTTTCCAATCATTTTTAAAACTTTCATTCTACCCTCACCAACGCTTATATTTTCTCAATAATTTTGTTTTTTACCAAACAATTCGCGGGGGAAAAATTAACGAAGTTGTTTTCGCAATTGCGAATTTTTGTGAACGTGATTAACTTTACCGCCACAAACATAAAAAAACGTAGCTGGAGTGTGTTTCCATCCCCCCGTATAAGACCCCTAAAACGTATATATATATATATATATATATATATATATATATATATATATATATATATATACAGGGTGAGGCATTTAAAGTGTTACAGAGCAATAGCACTCAGACTATTGATTATATCCAAAAATGTTTCAGACAAAAGTTTCAGTGTTCGAGAAGGCCTCCATACTGGACCACTCTAATTTTTTTATCGCTGCAGGCGATAAAGCTACGTCAAGGTCAACTCCACTTTTTTAAATGGACCATGTATTTTTTTATTTCGATGACATTATCACAGATTTTAAGACGAATCCAGCGACCTACAACACAAGGTCATTCTGTAATGTTTACGGCATCTCCCCTGGACTATCAACATATCAAAAGATTCTTGAAAATCGTTCATTTTTGCGATCCGATGTACTCACATTAGAAGGTAATGTGTGACTAACTGATATGTCAACAGAAAATGCTTACTTGTCGCCGATAAGAAACATCAGTATCGTAAAAAATGAAAACAGCAATCTTAAAAATCTTTACAAGTCGAAGGTCATCACTTCGAGCATATTCTGTGGGTAGACCCAAACCACGATTGGTGGATCCTATGAAAGTGATTATTCCAATACGTTTTGATTTTTCGACTATCTCCATACTTTGGGTGACTAGAATGACCTTGTATTGTAGGTCGCTGAATTCGTCTTAAAATTCGTAACAAAAACATCGAAGACAAAATACATGGTTCCATTTAACCCTTAGTCCGTAAACGTTTTTTCGGCACCTTCAATCCGTAAACCAGGGTCGTTTTCGTCGTTGCCTTTTTTTTTAAGATTTGAACGGCTGCAAAGAATCTGAAAAAATTCACGAAGGTTCTTCAAGCCTCCAATCAAAAGTCCCGAACATAAAATTATTAAAAAATCAATTTTTTAAATATATTTTTTATAAAAAAGATGAGGCAACCTAGGACAACATTTTATTATCGACAGGGCGAAAACGACCCTGGTTTACGGACTGAGGGTTAACAAAGTGGAGTTGACCTTGACGTCGCTCCAGCACCTCCACCGATAAAAAAAAAGAGTGGTCCAGTATGGTGGCCTTCTCGAACACTGAAACTTTTGCCTGAAATATTTTTGTATATGATCAATAGTTTGAGTGCTGTTGCTCTGTAACACTTCATGTGCCTAACCCTGTATATGAGACATTCCACTGAATTTCGACCAACTTTGACAATCGACTTACGAGGACATATATAGCAAAAATCGATTTGCTTTTTTTTTTTTTTTGCATTTTCGGATAGAAGACCTATTCCAAAGTATTTCTTGAAAAACTAATTGAAGAATTCTAAAAATTAGCTGACGTAGAGTGATAGCTAAATAAGTCGGGCCTCTTCTGCCGGGCCACAACTCTGTTATTTTCTACTTTTGTTGATACATAAGCAAAATTCAGTTTCTTTCTATGAAACCTGTAGTATTACTTATGTGCGAAATATTATAAGCTTTCATTCGAAAAAAGCAAAGTTAGAATCGGTTCAAAATTGTAGTCTACAACTCATTTTATCCACATGCGTGTTTCTCGATACCGTCGGGAGTGAAAACGTTGTCAAAACTTTGAACGCGATTATCTCGAAATGACATTTTAAAATCGTTAGTCAAGATATCTCGAGATCCATTGGACAGATTTTGCTCAAATTTTAAGAGCTTCTGTAAAAAAGCATTCTCTTGAGAGTAAGGAAAGCTTCTGTAAAAAAAAATCTTTCTCATAAAACCTTACGAAGAATGGGGTCAAAAACGTCAAAAAAACTTTAAAAAACCTGTCATTCACCCGAAATAAAGAACAAAAAAATCCTTTCGATACTCTCAAGATTAACTCTTCTAAAACGATATCCAATCACCCGTTTTGATTTCAGACCCTTATTTCGGGAAATGTCGTGACTACCGCTAAAAAATCCCCCCAGGAGAACGAGTATTACCTGCCATTTTGTGATATTTTTACTTGAAAATTTAATCCGAACTTCTCTAATGTGGCACTAAACATCAAAAAAATAAATCGTCAATATCTTTATTCGTTTAGTCAGAAAAAATTATTGAAATTTGGGCCAGTCACGCTATATATGTACCCTTAAAATTTTTGGCCCATAATTTTTCACATCAATATGTATTGAAAATGAAGATACTCGTCTATCAGCTTTATCGATTTTGAGCGCCCGCTATATTGAGAAACCATTCAATGAAGTTTATCAACCATTCAGCATATTTAGTCATTTAAATCGATATATCTCAACAACGGTAATTGATAAGTTGGAAAACAAAGTCTGTTTTCTCTTCGTTTTCGCGCGCGCTATAGACAAAAATAGTTGATTGTTTTTTTTTTTTATTTCTTGAACAACTTTTTCGTGTTGTCATGAGAAAAGAGCTATAACCTCCGAACGAAACGTCGGACCAAGCGCTATATGGTATCAAAATGTTTGTTTTTGTCCACGGATTTCATAAAAAATGATGTGTGCAAAATAAAATTGGTATTTGTTTAATGAAAGCTCTAATTATCAAATTGTTGATAATAACTGTTTTATAGGTGCATAATCGTGAATATCCTCATCGTATAGCGCGTGCAAAACTGGAAGAAAACATATATGTCTTTTCAATCAATCACCAACCGTTGTTAAGATTTATCAATCTGTTTTACACACTGAACGTGTTTAATGTGAAAAGAAAGTTACAACTTCTAAACGAAGCTGAACTTGCCAAGTAATGCAAGGTCTTAAAATGTTCATTTTTGTTCAAGGAATTTAAGAAAAAAATTAGTATTTTTCGCTTTAATCATCTTTTAATAACAAATTATTAATAAATAATTATTTCATTCGCGCAACATAATCATAAATATCTCCATCTTATAGCGCGTGCGAAAACGAAGAGAAAACGCACGTTGTTTTCCAATTTATCACTTCCCGTTGTTGACATATATCGATTTGAATGACCAAATATGATGAATAGTTGAAAAACTTCATTCAAGTGTATCTCAATAGCGGCCGCTCAAAATCGAAAACGCTGATAGACGCTGATAGGGTCTATTTATTTTCCGCTCATATGAATGTGAAAAGAATGGTAGGTCAACAATGTTGAGTCGACTGTCAAAGTTGGTCGAAATTCAGTGAAATGCCCCATATATATATATATATATATATATATATATATATATATATATATATATATATATATATAAAGGCACGACAGTCATGATCCTGTAATATTTCTCTGAAATGCCTGCATATGGATACGTGTGCAGATGATGGCTATTGTTGCTGATTGGCATCTACTCACTTTTTTCGCGGCCCTTACGTGCTTTCATTCCGCGGTGTTGCGGCTGCTGTTGGCTGTTGCTGTTGTGGGTGATCAATCTTCGACTATAAACGCTCTATCGCGTTTTCCGAATGCGATATTTATTAATAAAAAATCGACAATCGACCGAACGTTGCCGAAGGGTTTCCAGGCTCCTCCTCGTTTGTGTTTCTCGGATACTGGGAGTATGATGAAATTACTGCGATATCGACGCGTTGCTGCTGCTGCTGCTGCTGCTGCTGCAGCCTCTCCCGCTCACCGCGCGAGCTATATGTACATGTATGCTCGACTCCCAACAAGTCTACAATCTCCTTTTATCCAATATAATCAATGAATTTTCGTAACGCGATAATCTCGTGCTTATGAACAACGGAGTAACTATTCGTTGCACGAATTTTGGGCGTCACACCGAGATGAAAACGGGGATTGAACGAGTTCGCTTCCGACGATACGACAGACTGAGCCACTCCACGCAAAAGCACGGGGTTCCGTGCTTGCGCGCAAGTCCAATGGTTTTTTTGTCTTCGTTAACGCTCGCTCCCGCCACACAACGCCATCAACAGAATCGTAAACTAAACCGTTTTGCAAGCTGCCAAGATTGACGAGTGTATTTTGGAGATTAAGTCCGAGAGCCGTCTTTCATTTTATAACACACTGTTTGATGAAGAAGAAAATTCCTCACTATGATTTGCGGAAAATTCGTCTGAAACAATTTGTCTAATAACAATTCGTCCAAAGCAATTCGTCTTACAATAATTCATCTAAAACAATAAGTCTAAGAGAAATTCATCTAAAACAATTCGTCCAATAACAATTCGTCTAATAAAAATGTATCTAAGAACAATTCGTCAGTCAGTAAGTCAGTCAGTTAGTCCGTCCGTTAGGTTTGTTGGTTGGTTAGTTAGCTTTTCACATCATAAAAGATAGTTTCCACGCCATATACATACATACACATATGAAGTTGTTCAACCCCCCCCCCCCCCGCTCCTCAGAATCACATGTTACGATAGTGTAGTGTTGACCAACTGTTTTAGATGAATTGTTATTAGATAAATTGTTTTAGACGAACTGTGATAAGACGAATTGTTGTTAGACGAATTGTTATTGGACGAATTGATACTAGACGAATTGATATTAGACGAATTGTTTTTAGACGAACTTTTAGGACGAATAGTTTTAGATGCATTGTTTTAGACGAATTTTCCGCAAACCCTTACAATACCTGTACGTACATTTTTTTGCGTTATTTCCAATAAACTGTTCTACACGGAATATCTCGAAATTCGGTCATTGACATTTGATATTGACTTGGTATTTCAATAAATTTTGGTTGAAAATGTTTTGTTATTCCTTTTGGAAATAAAATGTCCCGATATGTGAAGTTAAGTAAATAATACATATTTTCCATGAATTTTGGTAGCAAATATTGTTTTTCGATTTCTTTCTTCTTCTTATTGTGTTAAATATTCGGGTATTTTACTGTGGATTCACCGTTTAAACCGGAACATAAAAATGTGTATTGATTTTCTTTACAACATTTTTATCTTTTTCTGTCCTTATCGCTGGCTCGACAACGCTATAGAGACTAGAAGTTAACATAAACAATGTTGTAGACAAATAAATCTTCCACAAAATAGTCCGCGACGGCATACAAGAGCGTCGCCAGGAAATGTGCCAGGGGGGGGCAAGATGACATCTTGCCCCCCCCCCCCCCCTAGCTCAATTCTAAAACACATATACGTGATTGCATTCTTTTCAAGTCTCTAGGGGGGGGGCAGCTGCCCCTTTTGCCCCCCCTTGGCGACGCCCATGACGGCATATACATCTAACATTGACAGTTTACGCGTGGAAAAGCTCGAAAGTCGGGCAATGTATATAGTCTCATGGCCGGCGGACGAGGTACGCATCCACACATATACATAACGTATTTCGAATCTTGACCGTTTCGAGCATTGTTATTATTGTTCCAAACATATTACGCGTTCCGATATTTTGCCTCCCGGCAAATTGCTCGTTTCGGAATTTCGGGCCCAACCCGTCGGAACATTGCATATTCCGAACTTCGAGTCTTCGGACCATTGAACATTCGGTCCTTCGATTCCGACACGTTATCGTTAACACCCACATTTCTATGGGATGGAAGCAATGACTTAAAAATGTGTTCAAAATTATTATATATTGTTTCAATGTAATGTGGAATTGTAAGAATATATATAGTAAGTCGAGTTCAAAGGAAGACTAGTATTTTCGAACCAATGTTTTTTTTTTTTTTTTTTTCAGTGGATTATTCGATAAATATCTGATTAAAGACCGAAAAGTAAACGGGCCATCCGGCATGAGTGATTGTTTGCCGCGTTCGAATATTTCGCATCTTACGATATATCCACTGTTCTATGAATGTGTGTATACTCATAGGCATGCATATATATATATACACACAGGCACACACAAACACACGTCTACGAGTATACACATATATGCGTGTACGTTTGTTGTGCTGTGTGTGTATATACATATATGGGCAACATCGCTTCAGCGGCAGACGACAAAAATTTCGGCGGAATGTTCGCGTAAATGACACGTCGGGTGGTTTGGCAGCACATCGAATAGCAGACGAAGTAGCATTCCGAGATCGCGAATCGTCATATATCGGACAAAGTGTACTACACTCCCCTGTTGTTAGTCCAGTGTGGTTTACCGTAAATTAGTACAGTTTTTGAGCATGAACGAGAAGGATCTGTCTGGTCTGTCGTACAAGGAGTTGCAGGCGTTAGCTGTGAAATACCGTGTCCCCGGTAACATTAAGGTAGTATATATTGCTATACATCTTTTTGTTACACTTTTGCTATGTCATCAGAGAGGTTCTCGCCGGGTTCTACGAACGAGAGCCCAATTTTATATTGTCAAACAAAGCTCGACAGCTTTCGAAGTGTGTCTCATATGTATTACGTGTATATTTTGTGTTTTTCTTTTTCGTTATTATACCGAACGTTTCCGCGATTCGTGGATCTAGAAAAAATATATGTCGTGTTCAACGAATTTATCGATGAATGCTCGCGTGTGCATTATGCGTACTATATATATATTTGGTTCGTGTTTGGGCGCGCGTGCATGTCTGTTTTATATATATATATATATATATATATATATTAATTTTGGTAATGCAGAAGCATCTACTAGTACGGGTGCTGCAGGCTGTGAAGAGTGGAAATGAAACGGAGGTTGAAGAAATATTGAGCGAGTTGCAACAGGCTCGCAAGAAGAAACGATTGAAGAAATTGAATAAGCGTGATAAAATTATCGTTATGTCGACACCGATGCACAGCCCGAATTACGGGATGTCCGAAGACTGTTACTATTCACAGCAGCAGACGCCGTATCAGTGGGTAAGATGAAACAATTATTTATTCGGTGCCCCTGTCTTATCTCAATCTCATCGTTTATCCACGTTGCGTCGACAAACACGCGCCATTGATCTTCATTGATCATTCCATTCTCCATGTTGGGCACCCCAACGAGATAAACCAATATGGCGCCGCGGCGGCGAACAATGCAATCAAAACCGAATTGTCGAAAAAATCTTTCTTTATTTTTTATTTTATTTTTTTTTTTTCGTTTCGTGATAATGTTGAATAGATAGATGTTTGCCGTCGCTTTAGCGCATCTGAACATTATTTTATATAAATTATTTTCATCATAAAAATTGGCGGCTAAGATATAATTCAGAAAACGAAAAACGGTTTTTTTGTCGTTGAGTAGAAATAAGTGGGAATATATATCATGTCGTAGGTAGGTGCCCAAGAGGAGATTGCGAGCAGAGACGATGGATCCGTCAGAGTACCGGACTACGAAGAGTTTGAAAGATTTCTGTTGCGCAGAATACAACGAGATTACCAGTCTTACGGTTTGACGGAAAACGCCGAGGCGCAGGGCCCTTCGATAGTGGATTTGAGAATGGGCGCAGGATCGTCCGCTCTCGAGCCTATCCTTCTCGATGCTAATCATGGCAAATCCAATATAATCATAGACACGAATAGTTACGCGTGCGCTTGTCCCGGCGAAGGAGACCCGCGGATCAGGGACGATGCCAATGGCAACAATCAGGAGCCTGTGCTTCTCAAAAAGATGCTCGAGGCGCCTGCGGGAGCAAATCTTGGCGCAATAGCGAGTCCCGAAATGGGTTTGTACAGAATGTGGTCGTCCGACAAGTATCCCAATGGGAATAATGCATTGGACGACTCTGATACGCTTACCGCCGATTCGGAAATCGATAACGAAGATACGTGGGAAATGAATCGCAATGTCAATAACAACGCCACCAACGGCTATTACTGCATCATCAACAATAACAAAGTTACAAATGTGTGTTCCAAAGAAGCTAATGCGCAGGATAGAGCGTTCGACGAAACTCAGTTGGGAAATAACGTTCTTCCCGACGCTGAGAATCATTATCAAGTTTTATACCCAGTTTCCGAGGTCCAAGCCAATTGCCAGAAGTGGGTATCGACGAATAGCTTCGTCAATAGAGATGCAAGTTTTTCAGAACCGATGACGGACAATTCGCGAGGTTTTCATCCGATTTATTACGAAGAAACGTCTGGCAACTCGACAACAATGAGACCGATTAATCTTGAACATAAGAATAATTACAACGGCCCAAATCAGAATCTTATATACGAAGCAAATCAAACATTACTGCAGGAACACATGTCGGAAAAAGCTCATCAGTTTTATCAGAGCGGTAACGCGGTTACTACCGCACCGGTTAATCCTATCGATGCTTATTACTCCCAGCAAATGGCAAAGCGCGTCGGGGAAGTCACGCAAGGATATTTTGGACAAGGATCGTACGCTAACACGGAAAATGCGCTGCAGAATATTTATCAACCGCGTGCGGAAGTTCATCAGAACGATCCTTTGGCTTTGGCTCAGTTCAATGGTAACGCTTACAACAACGAAACTGGACGCTGCGTCCAACCTGACGATAGCGACCGTATGGAATATAACGCCGAATACTATCAACAGTACCCGCACGGCAATGATCAGCTTATGGCAGATTTTTCTTACGTCGAGAATACGAATCAGCAGTTTATCAATCAGGATCAACGTCACAATTATCAACATGAACATCAGCCGGGAAACGAAGCGGAGGCACAGGACATGGGTACCTTGAGAAACAGCGTGAGAACGCTGTCGGTTCAGCCAACTTCAAACGGTGTGTTCATGAAAATCTGAGATAACCTTTTTTTCTTTTTTTTTTTTTTTTTTTTTTTTTTTCATATCGCAATTCTTTCGGATTATATTGATGGAAATTTGATTGAATTCTTCAATGAAAAAAATATATTTAAAAATTGCATTTCATCATTTGGAGAATAGATAAATATCTTCTGTTAAACTCTCAAACGTTTCTCAAATGTAATTTGTCTGGTAATTGACGGTGCAGAAATATAAATTAAATTTTATGTCACGCTGTCCGTAAAAGTGCGGTTTTACGCTCACTCCGTTCGCTTCAAACCGCATTTACGGACCTTGTGACATAAAAATTCGTACGACACTCGTACGAAAAACGTTTTCTGGACTCGTGTGATTGCAATACTCGCCTTCGGCTCGTTCTGCAAACTCACACTCGTCAGAAAAAGTTTTTTCGTACTAGTGTCATAATATACTATTGTGAATTGTTTTAGGCGCGCTCGATTCATTTTGGCCTCGGTGGCCAATCAACGGCACCATGACGTCGGAGGGTCAGCTTGAAACTGTTCTAAATTTGCACAATTGCAACTACGTCGACTATGCGAAGATAGATCAAACGTCTTGCGTGTACTGTTACACGGCGCCTGTGGTAACTCAGAGAACGGATGGTTCCAATTTGTTCTGCACGCAAAAAAGGCGGTTAGTCGCTGAGTGCAGACAACACGTGTTTAGTCCCAATCGATTGGTTTACAATGACGCATCAACCGGTATGCGAATGGCGAATATGAGCGAGCTGATAACCATGGAGATTCAGGAGCTAGAACAATCGAACTCTTGCGCCGACCCCGATTCCGGAACTCGGGTGGAGTCCGAGCCGTCGAGTGACAATTCGATAAACGACGTATGGATCCACGACTATTCTAGGTACCCCGTAAGCTCGGATAACGACCCACAGAGTGTGGGCCTGATTATCGACGAAAACGGAGATGATCTGTTTTCTCTCTGAGGGTTTCCCCGTTAACGCTACAAAATAAACATAGACGCGCTAGACAAAATGTGCGACGAAGAATGTGTGATGACCCCGTGATCCCGATCGAGTTTATTTGGTAACGCCAGTACAAACAATCATGGTCCTTTATTTAGTATTACCGTATCACTATTACGAGAAGCCACTGAGCTGAAGTATTTACTTATACTACGCTTTCGAGAGGATCTGTGAATCCTCAAGGATATAGTACAAATTCCACGACTCGTTCTTCCTTCGTCACCCTCAAGACGAAAAAAATGTTCTTTTCCCATTTACATGGATGCAATTAAATATTGTTTAAACAACTGGAGCATATTTCTGTAATATGTGGTTCGGTCTCAATCTCAGTATGTCAACGTACGAAGGGACGCAATTTTTTAGACGGTGAAATAAAAACAAAAAAAGGCATCCCCGATGTGTGGTGCATACGTCTACATTTTCTCCATGCCTCCATTAATCTCGGTTTGCTGAGGTATTGTAAAAATGTTTTTGCACAAATGACTCACCGCTGATTCCCTCACTTTGAAATCGCGCGCGGATGTAATTTAACAGTCTCTGCGGAATAGATTGTCGCCGGCGACCTTTAAACAAAATTTCCCTGTCCGGACACCTGGACGTGCTTGGTCGGCTCGAAGACCTTCCCGGTGTCACGTGTACACTGTACATTTCGGTATATTTTGCGATATTTCGTCGAAGCGTTCAGCGTTTTTCGCGATTTACGCCGTACCGAACCGAAAGCAAACAAAAACCACGCGTCGAATGCGGCTGCTAAATACGGAGAAATGAGCTCTTTTTCTGGGAGCTGCTGCGGGATTGTTAATAGAGAGCCGGGTACTCGCTATACATGTGTGGCGAGTTCTCGGGAGGGAGAGCGGCTTTGCCCTCGCGGTTGATGAGGTACTTGTTATACAAGACTAATGATTTCGGTGCCGTTTTCGCGGCAACCAGCACCCGCTGTGCCGATCGACCGCTAGCTACTGTCTGAGGACAAATATTCTTCCCTGATTAACGAACTACGAAGAAAAAACATTTGAATATGTGTAATCGTAGGATTGGTTATTAATAAATGAAAAGTTAATTTGAAAACTGGCGACCTTTATGACAATTTTCATAGCTCAGTGTTGAAACGCACATAATGCATTTACATTCCCAGCATGGTACTCTGAGAGATGATGCATTTAAACGATCGACCGATATGCGTTTTCATACCATCTTGTACTTTTTTACTTCGCGTGGCTTGTTTGCCATACATAGAATATTTATATTTTTTGAGCATCACAATAAGTAAAGAAATACACATTTTACCGACGACGGAAAGATACTGGAGATTACTGAGATAAACCCTAATAATAGGCAAACGAATACAATTTTTGCTTACTCATAAAGGAAGCTTTGTTTTCGTGAAATTTTTTTTTTTTTTCGAGATGTTCATGAAAACGTGTTCAGAATGTCCCAAAACATCTAAAAATCACATTCAGAAAAAAATGTCCGGATGTGTGTGTGTGTGTGTGTGTGTGTGTGTGTGTGTGTGTGTGTGTGTATGAGCATGTATGTATGTACAGTTATGTATGTGTGTAGCATTGGTTTAACGTTCGCAACTTTAGAACGGCTTGAGATATCAAGCTGAAACTTAT
Organism: Diplazon laetatorius; assembly: GCA_963662125.1. Lineage (NCBI taxonomy): Eukaryota > Metazoa > Arthropoda > Insecta > Hymenoptera > Ichneumonidae > Diplazon > Diplazon laetatorius. The sequence continues at coordinate 19,478,260 of OY759157.1, read as the reverse complement.
CACACACATGAAGGGTTCCGGGCGCCTTGCTTGATTTAATTTTCGGACAAATCCATGCAGTTTTTTTTTGTTTTTACGTGATTCCAAAATTCTTCAAAAATCGATTTTTTCTCTCGAGCTCGCAGAGTTTTCGAGATATCGAGCTTAATTCTAGTCAAGTACTGCACTTCTTCAGGAAGATGCTTGGTACTAAATTTGAGGGACATCCATGCAGTGCTTTTGTTTTTAGAAGATTCTAAAATTGGCTAAAAAGTATCGTGCTCTCTCTAGCTTGCGCAATTTTTGAGATATCCGGCTGGCATTTGGCACGAAGTTGCACTATCATCGAAAGTGGTATCGTATTGAATTTGGGTAAAATCCATCCAGATGTTCAGATTTTATGCTAATTCGAATTTTTCTAAATTTGAAATGGATTGCTCTATTCATATATTGATTTCGACTTACATCGAACTTACGGTGAAATATTTTCGCATTATATTCATGATTTTTCGTTGTTGTCGTTATTCCACGTCGCATCTTTTTGAGCTGTGTGGAATTTAGGCAAAAAGCGGATTTGGACTCGATATATTTACCAGCGGATTTTATATGAAAACAGGGATGCAAAAAAGAACCGTGCACATTGCTTCCTCAACATTTTGTACCGTTTTAAAATTATTCAGATGCAACGTAGAACCTTGCTCATGGCTTTCCCATTATTTTACACATTTTCCAAAACTTCCTCTATGAGGAAGCCAAAATGGATCGACACAGTTCCTCATAGAGGAATCTTTGGCAAATGTGTAAAATGATAATAAAGCCAGGAGCAAGGGTCTACTTAGCATTTTAATAATTTAAAAGCGGTACAAAATTATGAGAAAACAATGGGCAAGGTTCTACTTTGCATCCTTGTTTTTATCAACGAATCAATTGAAAGATTATCTGCGACAATGAGACCTCTTCAGGCGATTCATGACGTCATTCATGAGTGCGAGAGAGACAGCGTCATCGGCGCTTGCTGCGGCGAGCGAGAGAGACGGAGAGAATTTATGTCGTCCATCGTCTTAAGGTAGTACCCTACATAGGAGACTTTACCGTCCGATTTTCATGAAACTTGGCATACTTATGGGTATTGATGAGAAAAAGGCCCAGTTAAATTTTTATGGCCCTCCGGAGCACGAGAAAAAAGATATCAACACTTTAATTTTTACACGTTTAACATTGAGCCTTATGGAAAATCACGCTAAATTTGATATAATACAAAAAGTCGCCGTCAGATTTTAATGAAAACACTTGAGCTGCAAGTTTAATATTCGGGCAACATTTTGGGCACTTGACCGTAAAGATCAACAGACTGTGACGAGAATAATAAGCAAATAAACATCGGAAAATATCGTCTCTCTCTCTTTCTCTCTAATCGACATCATACCACGCGTCTTTGTCACACACATCAGGTACTACGCAACTCATTTGGAGATGGTATAGCTTTAGGCTTGCTTTGACTCTTACGGTTTGTGTGATACTACCTTAAGGCGATGGACTACATTTATGAGTGCGAGAAAGACAGCGCTATCGACGCTCGCTGCGGAGCGAGAGAGAAGGAGATAGTTCATGTAATCTATCGTCAAGGTGATGTACGGCATCAGTCTTGGCGCGAGTATGAGTACAAGAAAGCCGATGAGACCTGCACATGGCACGATCGGCGCTCGCGGCGGAGCGAGGGAGACGGGCACTCATCTATTGCACATAGAAGAGAGTGGCACAGGGTCCCTAGCTGTGGACGAGCCAACCCAGGCAAAAAAAAACTATTGCACATCGCCCTAAATTACTTCGATTCGGGATAGACCGCGAATACGTCCGGGCAGACATGAATAGAGAGGTCGCCAGTGCAATGCAATTATTTTTATCCCTGAATCTCCCATTCACACAGCCCGGAGTCGAACGCACGGTCTTATATACAGGCTTGCAAGATAGACAGAAGGAGACCAAACTTTTGTGGACGTACTTCACCGAAAGTGAGCAGGTTTTTGTCGGAACCACACGGTCAGTAGATCAGTACTCAGTGGGCCGCTTTTGCGTAAGTGATGATGCCAAAAATTCAAGCTGTCCGCTGTTTTCGAAATCATCGCGAGCTTGTTTACAGCGTGTTATCTCTATTTCATCTACGTTACCTTTTATTATTCAACTTTTGTTCTAATCACCGACCAATTGTAATTAAATTACAATTCTTGGAAGTCTAGTACAATTAATGAGGTAGGTGGAATATCTATCATTGATGTATGAATGTAAGATAAACCGTCGGTATATAAACACAACCTCTATTTAAGTATGAAATGCGATTCATTATGAAACATTAATAAATAAATTCAATATAAAATATACAGAATAATGTTAGAATGTAAATAATTAAATTGAAAAGCATGAAGACGATGGACTACATTCATGCACTCTCTCGTTTTCTCTCGCTCCGTAGCAAGCGCGAATAGCGCTTTCTCGCAGTCGACGATGTCCATCACCATGTAGCGAATAAGATAGCGAAACGCTATCGCCATAAACGTTTGACCTTGATTTACAAATACTTATTACGCTCTGAATAGACCTAAAATTTTATAATTCATAACATGATCGCAAGAATCAAGCTTGAATTACAATTGATACATTCATACTTCACATACATTGTCATGCACTGTATATAAATTCACGAGCATCGACCGTTTTGTAAATGAATTTACGATTGTTCGTTTCTACTTTGCCAGTCTCTTCCTGGTTTTAAGGTTCAGACGGTGGACGGCATAACCTCTCTCCGTCTCCCTCGCTCCGCAACGAGCGCCGATGGCGCAATCCGTCTCGCACTCGTTGCGGACGCGAAACGTTCGGGTTCTTAAGGAGTTTCGGTACAGCTTATCTTTGGGGGGGATCACGAGGGGGAATCTATTGTATTCTAGCAGGGCGCCAACTGCTACACACTCATTTTCCATCATGTAAAATGATATTCATCACGAATAATATGTCCGTAATTATGAACAAATATATATTTTTTGCAATTATGAATATAATAGTATACTTTATATGTGATGGAAACTCTGTGTGTTATTTATAAAAATTATATAAAGTTTCGAGTAAACGTGGCAACCGCGGTTATAGCTTGTCGTGTTTCATGTTGCGTATAGTGGTCCGCCTGCGCTGCCGAAAGCGCCTCTCGGGCAGCTGTGTGGGTAATCTAACCTCAAAAATTGTGATTGCGTGATCGGGTTGTCGGTAGTTTTGAATTGTTTTTTTTTATCAATGTCGAATATGAGTAAACGGTCGGAAGGCAAATGGGTGACGCAATCAGGAAGTTTGTTGTAAAATATTGATTAATTTTATTGGGTACACAAAACCTTGTTCACCTACGCCACTTATGCTATTTGAAATTTCGCGCCATTCTTCGCACGATGCAAGGTTGCCGTCGTTTCCTCCGATAGCTGTCAGTCGTTGAAAAACGAATGGTTTTTTAATCTATTTTTACGAAAATACGACAAACTGTGTAGACAAACTTCTTGAAATTTTGACACAATAATCGGATTAATGGTACCTTTTAGTATGTGTTCTTCTTTTTCATCTGTAAGCATTTCTTCAATTATGGCAATATAAAATACGGTGTCTGCCATCTAATCCTGTGTTAAAGTGCTTCATTACAAAAATTTATTTCTCAGAAACTATGTTGTAAATCGAGCTAAAATTTCACAGGTTATCATTGACATTATAAATGAACACATGAAAAAAAATTGAGAATTATGGAAGCATTTTCGTTTACTGTACCGAAACTCCTTAAGAGAATCCCGAGCGTTTAGGCCAGGTTCTCTCTCGCTCCGCCGCGAACGCCCATGGCGCAATCTTTCTCGGTCTCGTTGCAGAAGCGAAGGGTTCGGGATCCCTTTGAGTGCAGTAAATAACACCAGGGCTGCGTTCTGATATTCCTACCCGGGTAGAGAAAGAGTCGAGTCGGGTTAACTCTCGAGTTGACGTATTTCCTGAACGACGAGAGTAAGCATCAAGAGTTGACATGGCGGTCTCCCGTGCATCCGAGGAGACTAGAGACCAGGAGCACACCAGGAGACTGCAGGAGACCGAACTCCTTACAAATTTAGTGGTGGGGGTAAGTAAGAAATATAGCTGGAAGCAATGGCGCTGCGGTCGACGGGGTACCGACGAGACGGTGATATCAGGAAGTAAGAGGAAAGGAGTCCGATCGCCATGCTACAAAACTTGCGATGAAATTTGCGGCTCTTCAGTAGTACCGTATTCTGCCACTCGCCGTGCAAGTGTTCCTGTTACGAGCGCACGCTCGTCACGCATTCGCCACCTATCGCGCGATATTCGAATCTCTAGATCGAGCCATTAGAGCATGAGTAATCGAATTTCTTGACACGAACTAGCCCACGCTTTAGCGAAATTGATTGATAAATAAATAGATGTACATTTAACATGCATGATTATTATAAGTATTGTAATTCTGTTCTACCTCGGGTTTTTGAATCCTGGTTTCCCCAAGGGCATGGGCAAATGCCAGAACAGTAAAAGAACACAAAAAAAAGAGAGAGGTCCAGGATAATTTATAAGTCCCTCCTCGACAACATGTTGTACAGATCTTAAGAAAATCTTCTTGGAAATTCAAACGACTGTATTTCCAAGAATTAGCAATAAAACACAGGTGTAGAAAGTAGTTAAACAAAATGTAAATTTCTTGACAACGACGTGACTCGAGCGAAAAAGCGAAGATCGAAACGTACTTGCAATATGAAACCCGTAAAGAAAAGCCTTTTACAATTTTTCCTAACAAAGAGTTTCCGCTCTTTAAAAAATTCCACGTGCCTAACACTTGAACGACCACTCGCCATGCGTATCTGGTCACCAAATGTTTTATTACCACCCGCGACTTAACGCGAGTCGCGAAGCTGAAAAAAAGGGCCTTCTGCTTAACATCGAGAGTGACGGGCCAGACGCCCGCCACCGAGCGCTCTTACGACCCCGACCGCGGAGCCTTACCACCCCTGCCCTTGCCTTCGAATAGTAGCCTGTACACCTTTTCCTGGGTTTTCATCCCCACTTTTCAATCCCCACTTTTCTTCTTCGTCGAGAGAAAACTTTGAGCATCCTCGAGTCGCGTCGTCGGATAGGCAGTCTCTTCGAGATTTCCAAGGAAGTAACAACAGGCGAAGAACTCGGCGTTTTCGTCGCTATCGGTTTTGTTACTTTCTTTTACTATTTTTGTATAGACATTTTATACAGAGAGTTTTTATAATTTTATAAGTTTAAAATAATGTAAATATAAATTAAAGACATTATGTGTATAAATTGGATAGTCTGTATTAAATAAATCAGTAAGTTAATATCAAAATTTAAAGATTAAATTCATTCTTAAACATTCCCGCGCTCAGTCCGAATTTCTATTCGCTAGGCAGCGAACGAAAACGGACCAGTCAGCATCGAAGTAACGACCAGCTCAGGCTGGCTCGTAACATTCCACGCCGGGTCATTTGGCGGCATGGTGGGGATACGACGACTAGGGCACCTTTCGCAAAATGAGGGGCATGAGAGATAAACGAACCCCCACCATGCCGCCAAATGACTCGGCGTGGAACACGTGCATTGCGAGTGGCAGACTGTGCTACTAGTGAAGAGCCGCAATTGTCCACGCAGGTTTTGGCAAGCAGCTGGAATGCTGATCGGTCTCCTTCCCTCTTACTTCCTGGAAGCTATCATGCCCATCAATGCTCACCATTTGCCAAGCTGCCCTCACGTACGTGTAGAGCAAGCGAACATAACCCTTGCGTGTGACGCCCTGGCATTTTATACGCAAATTGGTTGAAGCCGTAAGTTGTGATTAAAATGAAAGTAATATAAAATTGTCAATTAAAATGTATGATAAGAGAATTTGAAAAAACGTTCTTCCTTAATATATATAGAGAGAATAAACAGTACTGTGAAAGTCCATGTAAACGAGATACATATGAGCGATTCCATGTGACTTCAGCCACTAAAAAAAAAATTTTTCCACAAATAATTTTAAAAAATTGAGCTATTTTTTTGCAATATATTCACCGAGTGCCGATTTTAAAAAATTTTTTTTGACGGTTTTATCGTTAATTAACGTTTTTTTGTATTTTTCCGTTCAAATGGCTGTATCTTTGGCAGGATTTGACGTATTTACATTTGTAAAAAACGAAAATGTGCGTCTTTCTAAGGCCTTCCAGAAAAAAATTACTTTAGATTCTATTGAGCAAGTTGCACGTCCGTTTTAGGGCAAAATATGCAAAAATATTTTTTTTCTCAAAAAATGCATTTTTAATTTTTTTTTTCAAAATTTCCCCAAATTCTGAATAGGAAAAAAGAATTTTTGGTATTTTTTATATCGTGGGACCGGCAATCGGTAATGCGTAATTTTTCCGATTCCATTAATAAATTTTCTACAGTTTGATTTTTTTCGCTTTACGCGATTCAACAAGCATTGATTATCATTAATTTCTCTTTCAAGAAGGCTTCTGAACTCGCATAAAGCGACTGGAGCACATGAAAAAAAAAAAAAAAAATTAAACTGAAAAAAATTTATTAATGAAATCGGTAAAATTACGCATTACCGATTGCCGGTCCCACGATATAAAAAATACCAAAAATTCTTTTTTCCTATTCAGAATTTGGGGAAATTTTGAAAAAAAAAATTAAAAATGCATTTTTTGAGAAAAAAAATATTTTTGCATATTTTGCCCTAAAACGGACGTGCAACTTGCTCAATAGAATCTAAAGTAATTTTTTTCTGGAAGGCCTTAGAAAGACGCACATTTTCGTTTTTTACAAATGTAAATACGTCAAATCCTGCCAAAGATACAGCCATTTGAACGGAAAAATACAAAAAAACGTTAATTAACGATAAAACCGTCAAAAAAAATTTTTAAAAATCGGCACTCGGTGAATATATTGCAAAAAAATAGCTCAATTTTTTAAAATTATTTGTGGAAAAATTTTTTTTTGAGTGGCTGAAGTCACATGGAATCGCTCATATGTATTAATTGCATTTGTTTAAATTATAAGAGGTTTAATATTTTCTAACTAAAAACACGTTTCAAAGTGATTATGTATATGGGGGATGTTTATATTTTACATCAAATGTGTTCTTCATGAGAAAAAAACCATATTTTCCGAACGAAACGTCGGATCAAGCTCTGTGAGGTCTCGACATTTTTTGTTTTCGTTCAAGGAATCCATAAAAAAATGATTTGTAAAATCAAAATAAGTATTTCAAGTTTTTTACAATTTTGAATCATTTAATTGTTAATAACAATTGCTTTATAATTATGAATAACTTCACCATATAGAGAGTGCAAAAACGAAAAAAAACACTAATAGTTTTTCAATTTATCACTAACCATTGCTGAGATACATCGATTTCTTTAAACGTGAACCCCCTTTAAAAAGCTGTAACTTCCGAACCAAGTCGATGCCTATTTTCTCCGATGTCTTAAGATTTTCGTTTTAAAACAAAGAATTTTATTTTAAAAAATTAAAAAAATAAAATAACCATTTTTTGTTCTATTTCATTTTCAATGTTCAATTTAATAAATAATAGTCACATCGGCGCAACATAATCATGAATATTTTTATCGTATAGAGCATGCAAAACAGAAAAAAAAACACGTGTGGTTTTTCCGTTTATCACTAACCATTGCTGAGATATATCGATTCGAATGATCAAATACGGTCAATCGGTGAAAAACTTTATTTAAATGTATCTTAAAAGCGGGGCCTCAAGATGAAAAACCCCGAAACACGGGTCTCTTTGTTTTCAACATATATTCATAGTAAAAATTAGGAGCCAAAAATTTTGACCCAAAGGTAAAACCTGATTAAATTCCAGTGGAATCCCCCATATATAAGTATAATTCATTCACGTCGATTGAATAATGCACTTACTTTTGGAAACTCAAGCAGTTTTCGCTGACTCAAGCCACCACCGCGATATTTGCTTTCGCAATTTACTATAGAACAAGGTTTTGGCATTTTTGCACCTCATAATTATTTATGAATCGCGGAGAAACAACTATTGCGAATTGTTAGAGGTTATTTTGACGTAGAGACCCTCGCGGATGACTTGAACTAGCCGGGTCGATGCGAGTACCTCATTAGTCGGTACCCCCTCGACTGCAGCGCCACCGCTTGCAGCTATATTTCTTACTTACCCCCACCACCAAATTTGAAAGGATTTCGGTCTCCTGGTCTCTAGTCTTCTTAGTAACGAGACACAATATTGCCGCATTTCAAGCAGAGCTGTCGGATTTGCAGGATTTGTCCTGCATGAGCGGAGCTTAGCTACCCTCTCCACAGGCCACGTCGGGCCAGGCGGCTTAGCCTTCAGCTCCGATCAGCGGCCGCAGCTAGGCGCAGCCAATAGCGTGACCGTGATTAGCCGCCAATCGACTTGCCTTTCGCGACCGGTTTCGTTTGCGCGGCAAGATATGATTTAGATTAAACTTGTTAAGGAGGCTCCGTCACGCAGGGGTGAGTTTCGTGGGCGCATAAGCAGGGCCCATTTTTTTTTAGTAATATGCATTCTTATCATAATACGATCGATCATAAACGTATTATTGATAATTTTATGGAAATTATTGAATTGTACATCGATAAATATGTCTCGTAGAATTAGCACAATTTTAGGTTGCGGTACTGCCCAAGGAAATACGGCAACGTCACAATTCTCCATTCCCCTCTCACCTCTGATTTGTTTTGACAGCGCGATCTGACCGTTTTATTATTTATGGTTATTATTGCTGTGCACCGATCGCAGACAAAATTAAGGTTAGGTAGTAGTCATAGTTGTTGGTTTGAGGTTGGCTCTGAGGTTAGATCACTGACAATCTAATTCCCGCGCATGCGATAATGGCCGAAAGTGCGAGAGAAGACGACGCGGAAGTTCCGGTTTGCTCGGCTTGGTGAGAAGACGTGTCCCGTAGTGCATTGACTCATTCCATCGTTTTTTCCCGCACGCCGCAGGTTAGCCTCCGGCCGCGGGGATGGACGCTCAGATCTCGGCGTCGGGTGGGGGCGATGCCCGGCGCGTGGGCAAGGACGGGGAGCCTCCCGTCTACTCAGCGCCTCTAAACAATGATTTTGAAGAGCGGGTAAGTGATCTCATGAACGAATCTTTCGGAACCCAACGGGCACGTGGCCGATCCCGTGATAGGGGCCGCCGCTCACGATCCTGCAGCAATCGCTCTCGTTCTCGATCCCGAGAACACAAAAGGTGCTGCGACAGCGAAATCAAGGAGAACTTTCACGATATCAGTGCCAACAATGCGGACGCTGCAAACTTTTCGCCCCTAAACACCTCCTCCGATGGTAATCATGCTCCTGTCGATAACATCGATCCCGCGCGTCAAAGTCAGTTACCGGCTGTGCATACCGTTCCGGACAGACTTCTGAAAAACAGATACAGCCTTGATAACGATGGTCCCTTTAAGGGGCTTATCCGTCCTGCCTCCATCGTTTCATCGACCACACCTCGTTTAAACGCGACTCACACTGCAAAAATTTTGCTCACTGAATTCTCGAAGCTAGACATCCTAAATGTCTCAAGCTCGGGAAAACATCTGGTCACCGCTCTCCTTCGCTCAGCCAAGGCTGCTAACAACCTCCTCACAAATTCCACTCTCTTGCAACAAAATCTTGTCGGGTTCATCCCTGACGATGCTATCTCCTGTGAAGGCCTCCTCAGGGGAGTGCCTATTGACATTACCTTGGACGAACTCATCGCTTCAATTGAATCACCTGCCAAAGTCCTCGACGCTCGGCCTCAAACCCGAAAAATTTCGCGAAACGGTGTAACCCAAGCAGTCCCCACCCAATCTATTTCGATCAAATTCGCCGGCAAAACCATTTAATTTTAGCAAAAAAATTCCATGCTCAAGCTAAGAAAATTTTCAATAAAGCCAAAAAAGACCCCTGGGCTCGTTTCACTTCTTCAATAGATTTTCGGACTTCATCCTCATTGGTGTGGGGTAAGATCAAACGATTCCAGAATCGCAATATCCCCGATCCGGCCACCCACCCCATAAACACTGAAACAATAGCTCAAATGATAAAAGTCATCCCTACTATATGCCCGCCTTCTTGCTTTCTCCCTAACTTTCTGGACGTCTTTCTCCATAGCCCCGCCCTCACAAAAGCTTTCTCCTTCAACGAATTGAAACTAGCTATCGACAGAGGTAAGCTAAACTCAGCTCCTGGCCTCGACAAAATCGACTTCAATATCATTTCCAATCTCCATGTCTCTATTCTCAACCTACTTCTCGACACCTTCAATCGAGTCTTCACAAATGGCTCCTTTCCCGAGACCTGGAACAGTTCCTCGTCTATCTAATCCCCAAGACTTCCCCCGGAAAGTTCCGCCCTATCTCTCTAGCCTCCTGTTTACTCAAAGTGATGGAACGTCTCCTCCACACCCGGATGATTCGTTGGCTAGAGAGTAACTCTCTCCTCTCACCGTCTCAGTTTGGCTTCCGCAAAGCTAGGTCCTGCGCCGATAACCTGTCTATTCTCACCACGGAAATCGACACTGGCTTTGTTGAAAATCAATTCACCGCTTGCATTTTTCTCGACATCTCCAGCGCATTTGATAATGTTGACCCGGGAATCCTCATCCACGACCTCCGCGATTTGGGTCTCCTGTGGCATTACTGCAAATTCATATATAACCTGACCTCTGCTAAATCCATCTTTTTTAAAATAGCGGGACAGTCGTACGGCCCCTTTAACTCCTACAAGGGTGTCCCTCAAGGCTGTATTCTTAGCCCTATACTCTACAATCTGTATACTAACAAACTCGACCGACATCTTCACGAAGCAAGCTCCTGTCTTCAGTTCGCGGATGACGTCGCAATTTTTTCAAGATCAAGTGACCTCGCGTATTGTATCTCATCTGTCCAAAACAGCTTGGACAATATCTCGACTTACCTCGGTTATAGAGGACTATCCATCGAGCCTTCTAAATCCAAGCTCGTCGTATTTTCGCGAAAACATTTTAACCCCCTTGAACCCTCCGTAGTCATCGACTCCTGCTGCGTAACAGCTACGTCGGCAGCCAAATTTCTCGGTCTTACCCTAGACTACAAACTCTCATGGAAACCGCATCTCAATCAACTCGTCCTCAAAAGCAGCCGCCTGGTCAATATTATCCGTTATTTACGGTCTACATGGTGGGGCTCGGATCCCTCGTCACTCCTTACCGTATACAGAGGCCTCATGCGTAGCTCCATCGAATATGGCTCTATGGCCCTATCCGTAAAAGAGTTCTCGCTCTTTAAGAAGCTAGAGATTCTTCAACGATCTGCCATCAAATTATCGCTTGGCCTACGCAACTCGACTCCCAACAACGTCGCCATGGTAGAAGCGCGCGAACCACTTCTTGAATTTCGTTTACAATTTCTCGCTAACAAATTTCTGCTTAAAGTTTTCGCTTGCCCAAACCACACTCTATCCGCCGCACTCCCTAGTCTTATAAACTCTCTCCGCAACTCTCACAACTATACTCATTTCTTCGACCTTCCGTTTATTCGAGCATACTTAAAACTTAAACAATTTAAACACCTCATCGTCTCTCACTCCTTCCCCCCAATCTACAAAATTGACCCATCTGTAAGCTTTCCTTCGTCTTTTATCGATATAAAATCGGGGAGGATCATTCAATCTTCCGACTGGCCAATCGAAACTTTTAGTGACATCTGTAGCCCCCAACTCCGGGACTGTACTATCTATTATACCGACGGCTCCAAATCACGAAGTGACGGACCAGTTGGCCTGGGTATCTACTCCCCAACCTTGTGTTTCTCTCTTAAATATTATATCTCGAAACATGCTTCTATCTTTTCGGCCGAAGCTCTGGCCCTTCTACTCGCCCTCAAACTAATTATTGACAACAAAATCCAGAGATCTTGTATCTTCTCCGACTCACTCAGCGCTCTTCAAGCTCTCGTCTCGCCTCTTTCCACTTGTAACAGTTCTCCAATAATCATCGAAGCCTACCCGGCTCTCTCGGCAATTCACCTAGAAAACTTAGATACCTCTCTCTCCTCTCTCTCTCTCTCTTGAGTTGAGTTGAGTGTCGTCTTTTCGCTCCTGACAGTTTTCGTTTTTTTGGTGGATCATTAATTCAAACGAGTGACTTCGAGCACTCATCGGTCGTCTTTTCCTTCGCTGCATCGCCTGAATTATCGGGTAGGTGTCTTTTCCTTCTTCTTTTATTTATTTTTCATTTTCTTTTATATAACCTCACTTTTCTCCTTCGCTCTGTCACTCTACACACTACGACTCGCGCCAATTTTACGCGACCTTGAAATCGTCTTCGATCGAATTGCGCAAGCGCAAGCAGGAACGACCGATCGGCGATAAGCGTAACCGCGTCGAGGGGGCGCCCTAGCGGCGGTTTGGACCGCCTAACTAACGCGACTCCTCCGGGGGTCTAGCGGGGACGCATGGCGAACACGCCGCGTCACCACGTCGGCTTACAGTCGCCGCTGCTGACGCTCGGGCCTTTGCGGCAAACGTCGACACCCGGATCGCCAGCAGCCACGCGCGAGCTGCCGCTGTCAACCGCCGAGACCAAAACAATGCGCGCGAAGCTTTTAAGCTACGACACGGAGATAAATAAATTTATTCGCAGTTCCAAAGAAAGCGTAGACAAAAAAACAGCACTACAAGAAGCCTTTCAATACTACCAGACCGCTTTTAACACTGTTTTTTCAGCATATTCTACTATAGCAGGAGAGATAATTTCAAACGACAGATGCGCAGAAGCAATTAATATCGCGAAATCTGAGATAACTCGAGCGTGCATCGCCAACATAAAGGACACTTTTAAATCGTCTTTTAACGAAGCCGTCTGCAATCAGATCACAGATGCATGTACAGCTGGAGTTAAAGAGGCGGTAACGACCTTGAAACCACCTTCGTCCTACGCGAATATTGTTTCCCAGAACGCCGTCACAAGCTCAAATAAGGTACGAATATCTCGCGGCCCCACCGTTTCCGTCGACAGATCAACTAGCTTTTTCATAACACCTAATGCTAACGCAGCGATCAAGTTCTCATCCTCAGAACTTACAAAAGAAGCCGTCTTAAAAAGCGTTGACCCAGGGGAAGTCGGTATGAAGGTCGAGCGCGTTCTAAAAGCTAAAAATAACGGCATTCGTATAGTTGCCGCGGCGGCCGATATTAACAAAATTAAATCGCTCCCTGCACTTCAAAACCTCGGCCTAGAAGTAAGCGAAGTATCAAAATATAAACCTCGACTTATTGTACACGGCGTACCTGAGACCCTAACGTCAGAAGAGGTCCAGTCTGAAATAATCAAACAAAACCTGGCCGAGTGCGAGAATGCTGAAGTCAAAGTCGTATACATGTCGCGCGTAAACCGTAACTCACGAGCGTGCGTAATCGAAGTCTCTGCTGAAACGCGAGCATTTCTTAGAGACAAACAAAAAATATATCTTCGATACACATCCTGTCGGTTCGACGACCACGTCAGGGTCCTGCAATGCTTCAAGTGTCTGGGTTTCGGTCACCTCGCCGAAGATTGCACAAATTCAGCGCACTGTGCGCACTGCTCGGAAGATCACGAGACCTTATCATGTAAAAATCGAGCTCAGACTCCAACCTGCTATAACTGTAAGCACGTTTCTAAAGACGCAGATCACAAGCATAGTGCATTAGATGGCAAACGGTGCACGACTTTGTCCAAGCGCATCGCAGACAAAGCTCGCAACACTGACTATGGCTAATTATACAATAAATAACGAGCATAATCTCTTACGAGTTTGTCACGTAAATTGTCAATCGTTGAACTGCCACCTTGACGAATTTCGTCACTTCTTCACAAAAAACTTTTACCACATAGTATGCATGTCTGAAACCTGGCTGAAGCCTGAAACGCCGGACGACTACGTCAGATTACCTGACTACTGTTTACTCCGTTGCGATCGTCTTGGACGAGGGGGCGGAGGCGTCGGCATTTACGTACATAGGTCTCTAAGAGCACGTGTGCTGACACACTCGGGGGGCACATACTGCGGGAAACCCGAATACATGCTGACTGAAATCACGATACCGAATCGTTCTAAAATGCTAGTCAGTGTCGTCTACCGTCCTCCCCATGTCGGCTACCTGTCGGAATTTGAGGACATTTTTCTGCAATATAGCGCTCAATATCAGCACTGCCTTATTCTTGGCGACTTCAACTCGGACATGAAAGTTAACACGCACGACAGCGCCCATATTCGTAACTTCGTCGATATTTCTAACTTGTTTCTCGTCCCGTACCAACCAACACATCACGTCTTAAACGCATCGACGTTGTTGGATCTGTGCATTATAGATGACGTCAATAAGATGGCTGACTACGGGCAGTGTGGCGTTCCATTTCTTTCAGCACATGATCTGATATACGTAACGTATAAAATCAAAGTAGACAGGCCTGCCCCTCGTAAATTCACGTGTCGCGACTTTCGAAATTTCGACCCGGAGGCTTTCCTCACGCAGCTGAGCCAGCTAAACTGGTATGGCTTTTACCAAATCGAATCGATCGACGAAAAAGTCACCTACCTGTGCGAAAATCTAACATATTGTCTGGACACACTAGCACCGACAATTAGTGTCGAAACAAAAGCATTGCAGGCACCCTGGCTAACACCAGAAATTAAAGCCCAAATGAAAAATCGTGACAGGGCTCGCAGGGAGTGGCGCAGGATCCGCACAAATATGCTAAATGCCGGAAGCATTAAAGTAGCTCATGATCGATTCAAACACCTCAGAAATGCAGTGCAAGTCATGGTCAGAAATGCCAAAAACATATACTACAACCGCTTCTTCACAACAAAAACCAGCGCATCGGACGTCTGGAAAGAACTGCGTAGCTTAGGTTTGATAAAAAATAGCAGAAACGAGCAGCCTCTAGCCACCTCTGTCACCTGCTTGAATGACTATTTTGCAAACGTCGGGGCTGACCCCACCTATGTACCGCCTTCCAGGTACTACCTCGGAGAAAGTAGATACAGTGACGACAAATTCTATTTTACGAACATAACCTACGAAATGCTTGACAAATCACTAGCCCACTCGAAATCATCTGCTCAGGGAGTCGATAAGCTTTCCACTGCGATTATTCGACTGGCTCTTCCTTTCATACGGCCAATGATCCACCATCTCTTCTCGTACTCGTTAATGACAGGAATTTTCCGTGCCATCTGGAAATTTGCCTTGGTCAGCCCGATTGCAAAAGTCAAAACACCAACATGCTCGAACGACTACCGACCAATTTCTATCCTATGCGCTCTTTCCAAGGCATTAGAAAAAATAGCGTTTGACCAAATTATGCAACATCTAAACACACATGACCTACTCGACCCATGTCAGTCGGCCTATCGTAAGGGCCATAATACCCAAACGGCGCTTCTTCGGGTTCTGGACGACATACGAGAGGCCTGCGACTCACGCCACGTCACGCTGCTCGTTCTGTTCGATTTCTCGAAAGCTTTCGATCGTGTACGCCATGAAATCTTGATAAGTAAACTTCGAGCCATCAACTTTTCACAATCGTCACTGCGCTGGATCTGCTCGTATCTTACAGGCAGATGCCAAGCAACACGCGACTCGTCGACAGGCGAAATATCCGACTGGGCAAGCGTAGAAAACGGAGTGCCTCAAGGGTCAGTCCTCGGACCTTTGCTATTCGTGTTGTATCTCAGTGGTTTTAGTAATGTACTTAAACACTGCCGGTACAATTTCTATGCAGACGACCTCCAGATCTACCATCATTGCAAACCTGACCAGATAGCTGAAAGCATAGCACTTATAAACGAGGATATAAACTCCATCCTGGACTGGGCCACGACGTCTGGGCTATTACTCAACAAGGATAAGACCAAGGCGATCGTAGTCGGAACTCGTCGCTTCATAGCAAACATCCCCTTCAGCGACCTCCCTCCTATAAAGCTAGGCGATGTCAAAATACCGTTCTCAACAGAAGTAGTATGTCTGGGCGTAACAATTAGCAGTACCCTGTCATGGAATGCCAACACTGCCAAGATCGCGAAAAAAGTGAACAGCATACTGTATCAACTTAAGCTAAGCAGAGGCCTACTACCCTATAAGCTTAGAGAAAAACTAGTCTCCACGTTAGTCTTTCCACATCTCGATTATTGTTGCCTCGTCTACCTCGACATCACTAATGAACAAAATCTCATCCTCAGCCGCTCCTTGAACGCTTGTATACGCTTTGTACTCGATGTAAGACGAGACGCACATATAACAGAATACTATAAGCAACTAAATTGGCTCAAAGTTAAAGACAGGAGAAGTTATTTCCTTGGGTGACAAACATATAAACTGCTTGCCTCACACGTACCTAAGTTTCTATTTGACAGGCTAGTGAAAGTCGATCAACACCGGGAAAGGAGTTCAAGACGACCTAAGGACTGGCTCTACCCTGCAAAATGCAGGACGGAACTGTACAAAAATTCCTTTACAGGAGCTGCGCCGGATCTCTGGAACAACCTGCCCGCTGTAATCCGCGAAGCTCAAACCATCGACACCTACAAGAAACTGCTCTTCTCGCACATGTTGTCAATCATCTAGTCTTTTCAACATCTTTGTCTTCGTCCAAGGACCAGTCACGCTTAAATGTCTAGTCACACCCCGATACCTTGAGACGGGCGGACCGAGTAGTTCGTCGACGGGCAAGGGGCTGTCTCCTTTTTTCGTTTTGAAATGAGCTGACTGAGAAACACTATTAATGCAATTCTTACTAAAATCTCCATAACTGTTGTTTATCTTTATTGTACAAAAATCTACATCTACGTATTGCGTTAAAAATTGATTTATTTATCTACTTGTTATCTATTTATTTATTTATTTATTTACTTATTTATTTGTGTATTTATTTATTTATTTATTTATTTATTTATTTATTTATTTATCTATATTACTTTCTTTCTCGACACCACCGATCATATTATTAACTGTACCTTCTATCGATCACACTGTAAAGAATATCATGTACACTTGATGTAATTCTGAATGCCAGGCGCTTAAGGGGACCAGTCCCAGAGCGCACAATAAATAACGCTTTCTCTCTCTCATATGGATCCGGGGACATACGGGGATTCCAGGCAACGAGTCTGCCGACTCCCTGGTAAAATCTGCCACAGTCGACGGCCTCCCCTACAGTCTCCTGCTCCAGGCTTCTGAACTTTACCCGCTCGTCAGAGAAAAATGCTTGGCTTCCACCAACAGGAATTTAATTCGTGATAGTCGCTATAAGGGCAAACTTTTCTTTCAACTCTTTTTTCACGAGGGGACCAAACCATGGTTCTCCGAATTCAAGGTGGAATGGTTTGGCCTCGAGCCTTTTTCGTAAGAATATCGTAGTCTCCGCAGCCTGCCCATGTGAATATGAGGATGAGGACCTCAACCACGTGTTCTGGGCTTGCCCCCACTTTGATCCACAACGTTCCGTTCTCTTACGCACGCTCATTAGCTTCAAAATATTCCCTCCATATAACATTGAATCCCTTCTAGCTTATCCCTCAATCCGCATAGTTACCGCCATCATACACTTTCTTAAAAAATCCCATCTCTCAATCTGACAACTCATCGATCTACTTTTTTTTTCTCTTTTTTTGAGGCCCCACCCCCTGATAATGGTGAGCGCGACTCCCTCGCCTCAGTAAACCGCCAAACGAGGTTGCCTCGCTCTCCTTTTTCTGTTCCAGACCTTTCAGATTCAGATTCTACGAGATAGTCACCTATTTTCAATTTCTATTGTCCATGGCCGTATGGTCAAGACTGCTCTTCAGCAGCGACCCGAGCCAGAGCCAATCAAACGAACGAACGAGAAGACGACGCCGATGCCGGACCTATCTTTTTCTAGCAGAAGTTTATATCGATATGTCGATGTTTATACATAACAAATGATTTCCGCGATGCTGCCGAATGTTCACATGGTCGCGAAGCTATCGAATATTCGAATATTTCGACATTTTAACATCAAATATCTTTTTAGATGAGTCGATGACCTAAAACTTTTCAATTGTATTTGGAATTGTCATGACCCAATCAACGTTACTGCAGTTTTCCATCAATATCTGCTGGGTGAGTGCAAAAATATCACTTGAAACAGGCCTTTTCAGGGTGCCTCCTCCATAAGCCCTATGTTAAAAATCCCAAGTTTAACTATTTTTATCTCTCTTATTTAGTCGATGACCTTATCTGAAACTTTGCATACGTGAATATGGGTACTTTATCTATGATATACTCAAAAATTATTTTTTTCTGTTGGTTAGACGTAAGCGACGGAGCCTCCTTAAAATACGATTTATGTATAATTATTCGCAAATAAATGGATCGTCATTTCAATAAATGTTGTATGATTCAATGTAAGCTGAGATTCTACTGATTACAAGTGCGGAAACGCGAGATGCGCTTATCGTGGTATTGTCATTCGGTTGGGTCAGTTTGCGCGGGACGTCAAACACGTTAAATTTTGCTTTGATCGTTTTCAACCGGGTAGTATTCGTTATAATTAATTAATTAGTGACCCGCGGTAAAATCGAAAATGAACCCGACGAATCAGGTGGCCGTCCCGCGTAATCACGATCGCGTTCGACAAGTTCCGCCGAAAAAACGTAGGGTTAAAGTATTACATAATTCTTGGCTGCTGCTACCAGAGTTTTCCGGATGGTTGCTACCCGTCGTCGGTAATGGAGATAAAGGTTTTTGTAGATTTTGCGAAAAAAAATATCCGTAAGTTGTAAAAACGATTGCACGAAGCATGCCGAGAGATCGTCCTATAAAGAAAAAGCAACACTCGCGATGTCTGCCCATGTACCGGTCGATGACCCGGTCGATCATTTAGTGCCGCTTCTCAAAACTGTATTTAAAGACTCTCGGATCGCGCAAGACGTGACGCTCGGCCGGACGAAATGTACAGGGTGGAAAGAAACGAATGGTCATCCTTGTCGAAGATCTACAAAAATATCGTGCCGCAAAATTGATTTGACCTTGGCAGTCAAGGTCTTGTCAAGAGGAAGGATTGTCAAGAGGAACAAGAGTCTCAATGGGGCTCGCGGTCAGAGTCGGGCAACGGCGACTTTTCTTGATTTATTTCAATAGAAGTTTCAGGCTAAACGATTAAAGGCTTCATTCATGGTTATATGATTATTTGTGAGTCCGATTAAGCAATATTACAAGGAAAAAAAAATTTCCCATTTTTTTTCGTCTTTGAACTGCTTTTTGACATAGACGATCGCGTTTTTGACCTATGGCCCTATTGAGACTTTTGTTCCTCTTGACAAGCCAGATTTTTTGACACGAAAATAAAATTTGACCTTGACTTGTATTTTCAATTGGAATTTTTTTTTTTAGTTTTTGCGATAAGATAGTATTCTCGCACTGAGAGTCTTTGATTTTCTTTTTATTCCGTTTTTTCTCTCGTTTTTTCGCGATTTGAAATTGTCATCGCAGAAGAAGCTATCGATTTTTTTTCTTATTTTTTTTCATGTTTTATTTCCTATTTTATTTCAATTCATTTCAAGGGCGGGATTGAGGCCTCGACTGTGTGCGTGTTTGCTTTTGCTATGCGAACACAGTAATGGTGTCACGGGTGGGTCTCCTATGCAGCGACCTCCACGTGGTGGGACCTGGGAAATAAATGGTGCATTACAATTAATTTCCTTGATAAAAGTATCATTTTCTATACAGAAACGTAATGCACCGTTCATTTGCAAACGGCTGCAATGGTATGTGGGTATATACTAATCATCAACTCCAGGGTCATGAGACCCGTCTATTCGACAAGTCAAATTTCGCTAATGAAAGTAGCAAAACTATTTTGAAGTAATAGTCATGCATTTTACAATCATAAATCCGTGACTTGTCGAATCGACAGGCTTTATGAGCGAAATCTTCGATTCAAATTAAGCGCCGCGTACGTGAGAGAGGCGGAGCGTCAGAGTTACGCGATCGGCTTTGACGCTTTCGCAGCGCCTTTTGCCGGGTGCCTCTCCTCACATGCTGTTGCGCTGAAAACTGTGTGGAGAGGGCACTCCGAAAACTTAGCTTCCCCTCAATCTGGCAGCACTGCCCTCTCCACACGGTTCTAATAATAATTTTTAAAAAATGCAATTAATACATATGTACCTCGTTTACATGGACTTTCACAGTACTCTTTATTCTCTCCATATCAAGGAAGAATATTTTTTCAAATTCTTTTATCACACATTTTGATTAAAATTTTATATTACTTTCATCTTGATCACAACTTACGGCTGCAACCAACTAGCGTATAAAATGCCAGCGCGTCACACAAGGGTTATGTTCGTTTTTTTTTTTTAGCCTGATCTGGCTCGTCCCACGGTGGGGACCTGTGCCACTCTCGTCGTGAATGTAGTTTGATTATGTGATATAGGTGTCGCTGGTCGGCTGCCACCCGTGCAGGCCGGTGGCGGGGATTCAAATCAGCTTGGAGGCGAAGCTATGAATCCTCTTCTTGGCTAGACTTAGAGCGACCGACGGTCAGGCATGGACACCGAGACAATACCCTGTTAGAGGAAATGCAAGGAGAAAACGAAACAATCACAAAGGTTACGAAACCGTTAGAGAAAATGTATACAAATTTGGTAATGATAGATGGGTTATTTTCAGGTACACTTTCAAGGTAACGTATTTAAATTGGAAAGAAAGCGGAAGACAGATTTCAGGTGGTTGTATCCTGATCTAATTATAGCTTGAGTCGAATAAGGTGGATGCACCCCCAGCCTCCGAAGATCCTCGAGAAACTCTGCTCTAGCAGCATCGTGCAGTATGCAATCCCAGAACATCTGGTCGACATTCTGTGGGGACCGCCCACAATCGCAGCTGCTTGTGTCAGCCATGTTGAATCTAAAGAAGTATTCCTTCACTTTGCAATGTGAGGTTCTGATTCGCGAGACAGAACAAATAAGCTTTCTGCAGTAATTAAGTTTAAGCCACCACGGTTTACCGTTCCAGCTATCCAAGGAATTAAAATAGTTAGTAGCGCTTATAGTTGTTTGCAGAGACTTCAAAGAACTTAGGACTGCGCTTTGGTCGATGGTGCATAGTAGAGTATATACGATCATGTCAGTAACCGGAACTTTCAAATTGAGTGGTCGGGTGCCTGCATTCAATCGTCGAGCTCCGGAAGCCAGTAAGTCCGCGATAAAGTTTCCCCGGATACCTCTATTGGCAGGAATCCAGATGAGGTCAATTGAACCGCCTTCATTCAGATGGAGACTAATTTGTAGTCTAATTTCTAGAATAAGGTAGTTACGTAGAGAGAAAATGCCTGGCTTGGCTATTTCAGATAAAACCGACATGCAGTCAGCGAAGAGGGTGATATGTTGGGACCTGTTACGGCGGCAATGGATGATTGCGCGCCAAATAGCAACTGCTTCGGCCGAAAAAGCGGACATCAGTGGGTCCAAGGTGAAAGAAAATGAGACGAATGCTCCCCTGAAAAGGCGCAGGAATGCAGCTCCGCAACGGTCTTCTGTCTTGGATCCGTCCGTGTACACCAGATCTGCGTTTGGCCATCGGGTGGCTATCGTGTGCTGAAGTAAAGTCTCTGGACTATCGGAGTTCTTCAGTTCCTTTCCAAACTGAAAGTCAGGCGCTATTTCCACTAGTTGACTGGCCAAGGGGAATTGAAAGCAAACCGGGTCTTCCTCTTTAGCCAAGTTAATCATGTTCGGTTCTATTTCGCGAAAGCATATCAATATCTCGGGCATGTACCTTGTGGACTTCAAATTACTTCTGTTGATAATGACATTCAATAGCCTCAGCTTATTAATTACGGGGTGGTTGTCCAGTGAAAAAGCGCGGCAAAGATAGCGCTTAATGAGACAGGTTCTCCTATACTTAAGGGGATGTAATCCCGCCTCTGCTAATATTATGCTTCGTGGTGTAGTTTTGAGCAACCCCAGGCAGACTCTTATGGCCTCGTATTGGACCCTTTCTAGTTTGGTGAGAAGAGATTGGTTGGCGTTGCCATATAGCCAACATCCCCAGTCAATAGTTGCTCTGACATACCCCTTGTAAAACGTGAAGAGTTTAGACGGCGAGGCTCCCCAGGACCTGGAGGATAGAGCCTTGAGGATACTCAAGGCTTGTCGCGCCCGTTGAACGATAAACTTTATATGCGCCCCCCAGTTGAGTTTATAATCTAATTTGACTCCCAGAAGGGTACAGTGAGACTGGAAGGGAATGTTCAAATTATTCACACTAAGCGAATGGTCCCAGGGGTTGAATTGTTTGCGTGAGAAGATACAAAATTGAGTTTTTGGTATAGATAAAGCAAGGCCGACATCTTCAAGCCAACTCCCGACCCTTAGGAGCGCCAGTTCTAGATTCGCCCTTATTTTATCTATATCTGAGTGAGATGAGTAAATCACACAGTCATCCGCGTATTGTAAGAATTTGGTGTCAACTGGGAGACACTGTTGTATTGATCTCACGTAGATATTAAAAAGCATTGGGCTTAGCACCGAACCCTGCGGAAGGCCTATGTCCGTTCTCCTGGTATCGATAATGTGCCCTCGCGATTGAAATTTAAGGTTCCTAGTCGATATTAGGCTGTAGCTAATATTGCAGATGCGCGATGACATACCTTGAGAAGCGAGGCTGCTGATAAGAATTTGGGGAATCACTCGATCATACGCACTTTTTATGTCCAGACATATTACACCACAGTGTTGATTCCTGGCGAAAGCCAAGTGTATGTCTGTGCATAAAATAGCGAGATTATCAATGCATGATTTGCCTTTACGGAAACCGAACTGGAATTTAGGGATGTATCGGTCATTCTCCACCCACCATTCGAGTCGGTTTTTAATCAGACCTTCAAATATTTTCAAGAGGTTATTTGCTAAGCTTATAGGTCTGAACCCTTTATTTGCCGGCTTAGGTATCAAGCAAACGTTGAAGATAGACCATGCGCCTGGGACGACGTTCGTAGCATACATTTTATTGTATAGTCTTAGTAAGAAGTTGATAACTGGGGGAGGAAACTTTGCTATAATGCCGTTACCAATCAGATCTGGACCTGGAGCAGAGCGGAGCTTCAGCCGCGATATGATGAAAGTTAGTTCCGAGAGGTTAAATGGTGTGTCGAGAAACGGTACAGACTTGAACACAACTGGTTCCAAACGAGGTGTAGCAGACGGTGGACATAAATTGTCTAATACAGACAAAACCGCAGGGTCGTCGGGATCTATCGGAGAATCCTGAGCACCTGCCGCGCTTCTTGACTTAAAACCCTTGACGATGCTCCAGGCATCCTTGATTGGCATGGTGTTATTAATCGTGCTGCAGAAGGCCTTGTATGACTCCCTTTTGGCATTTCTAAGAATTCGGCGGGAAGCCGCCGTAATTTGTTGTAAGTTGGTAAAATTACCGTTCGGTCAATTGTCGACACGTACTCCGTGCATTTGGGTTTTTTTTGTGTACGCACGGAGTGACACGCGTAATAATCTCGGGTAAGACGTTGAGCCGGTCGCGTCTCGATTTCATTGGGATTTTGAGTTTTTTTTGTTGTGTACGGTAGAACCTCGAGTCGCCGGTTGGCAAGTCTCGGGTATGCCATCGTCGTAATTGATCGGGGAATCGTTTCGTTTTGAATATTTGTTTCGTGAGAGTTTCGGTTTTTCTTGTAATGTGGTATCTCGTCAGCTCCCGGTTGAACCGAATGCGTGCGCGTGCGATTGCATCGATAGAGTAAGATAGTAGGGTCCTGTCGTAAAGGGAAAGAATTCGTGTTTTAGATCCGCGTTCGCGTGTTAAGGGGGGGGTAAGGTATTTAAATTTTTTTTTTTGCATTTTCTTTTTATTTTTGAAATTGAATCCGTAATATCTGAAGAATATTGTGTCAAAATGTCAAGTCAATTGGAGCAAAATTGGCGAAGTTATGAGTATTTTTATACCTGCCGCTGACTCCACACGCATAAGCGTTCAAAACTTTGAAGCGTTTTTCCCACAACTCACGTTTTCAAAGTCGGTGCCCCTGATAACTTGAAAACTACTGCACCGATCCTTTTGAAATTTTAAGCACTATTCCTGTACATCATTTACGAGGTAACGCTGTCGAGTTTTTTTTTTTGTTCATAATTTTGATTTCGCAATAACAAATTAGCCGATTTTTTCCCGAAAAATTGTGTTTTTCACTTCAAAGTGTTCGAAAAAATGAAAAAATTAGAATTAAAAAAAAAACTCGACAGCGTTACCTGGGGAAAACTATTATCTAACGAATGAACTTTGATTTTTTGATTTCGGATGATCCAGCACCAAGTTATAAGGGGCACCGCAATTCAACTTTTTTTCGAGACACGTCCAAACAATTGCTGCCATTGCCGTATTTTTTAATATTTCTTTGTACAAATTTCATGAAACATTCTTCAAATGCCATACTTCAATGTACCATTGGTTGAGTAAAGAAATTTTAACTGCGTCGCCAGAAAAAAAATCACGAAAACATGGCTTTTTTCGTATGATTTGACCTTACCCCCCCCCCCCTTAAGCCCTACGCTCTGTGAGGGAAGGGCGTTTTATAAATAATTAAAAATCGGAATTACCATTTAAAGCGCTTGGCGCAACTGTTCAATTTATTCGACTTTGTTACAATGTTTTTAGTGGTTACAAATGCTTCTTAACTTACGTTCGTTGCGTTGTTTGTTCGTTGAGTTATTTGCTTGTTGATTGATTTGTTTGGATGGTTGGTTTGAAGTTGAACGTTGTTTCGTAGAACAGATGAAACACTTTTCACAGAGCGGTTTCACTGTTGTCAGAAACTTAGTCTTTTAAATATTACTGGCAATCGTAACGCTTTTCACAGAGCGGTTACGATGGTTACAAAAATTGAGTTCTTCTTATCTATTGATACGTCGCGTGAGAATTATAGTTGCGCTCACCGCAATGACTTCCCGTTCCCTCGGGTGGGAAGGCTTGACTATATGAGTCGAAGACACGCGTCAACTTATCGCGAAGAAACCAGGTAGTCTTTCGAGCTCCTTGAATAGGACGATCTCGAAAGAGAGTTATTCGAAGACTAATTTATCGATCTCGAATCATCCATCAAGTCACCTTGGTTGACCCGATTCGATGGTGCGAGGATCGGTAAATTTTGGTTTCCTTGCGATAACTGCTGACCGGTAGCTCAGCAACTTATATAATATGATTTTGAAAGTCGGGCAGTTGCGTGGTTCGATTGCATTCGCCAAAACTGGAATAAGTCAAAGAATTCGCTGAGCCTCGTACTGGCGCAACGAAGAGTTTGACCGATTCTTGCGAGTGGCGCAATCGAATGGCTCAACATATTTGGTATTAAAATTCTGATCGGTTTGCGTAATGGATTGAGATCGGGATGTAACACGCGAATTAATTTTCTATGTGTTTTTTTTTGTGTTTAGTTTTTTTGAACGTCTCGAATAGGGAATCGGCGCTGCGGACCGAGTAGTGGCGCTCGATTATAGTAGGGAGATTGTAATGTGTCGTCCCTGAAAAACGCGAGGTGAATTATTTTATTTTTGTATTTTCTTGTGAAAATAAATTCACCGTGGAAATTCCCTGAAATTTCAGAGTATTCGTGAGTGTGTGAAATAATTTTCGTTTGTGCCGATCTCACTCAAATCCCCGCGAAAAATCACATTTTCCCGAACCGCCCCTCTACCCGTGTGATGGCTGCGGTCTAGCCAGGCAAACCCCACACGTTTCTCCAATTAACATCTTGAAAATTCATTTTCCTTTCCCGGTCGGGTCACGCTATAAGCGTGGCTGGCGCCCAAATATTTTTATCAAACATCAAAATTTACCGACCGAGGAGACGTTTTGTATACGTCCCGGAAAAAGACGTTACAATACATATTAGAGTGGTCGTGAAAAAATCGATTTCCGATTTTTGTCCCGAAATCGAAAGTTGACCTTATAAAACTAAAGTTCGACTACTATGATGATGAAACAAACGTTTACATTGTAACGTGGTGCTTTTTCACGCACCCCGTTACTTCGCTGTCGCGTCAACA
The DNA here is from genome assembly GCA_963662125.1 of Diplazon laetatorius. Taxonomy (NCBI): domain Eukaryota; kingdom Metazoa; phylum Arthropoda; class Insecta; order Hymenoptera; family Ichneumonidae; genus Diplazon; species Diplazon laetatorius. The sequence continues at coordinate 19,452,173 of OY759157.1, read as the reverse complement.
ACATCCTCAGCTGTCGTCGTCCACCACCGACCCTCTCTCCAAAAGTCAGATAAAATAGCAGTAAAAATTAGAATTGCAATTAAATTAGGTAGTATTTAGTAACGTAGGTTTTATATTGTTGTCTTTCCGATTTTCATTCGACGAGTTTCGGGCCACTGGTACTGCGGTGCCACACCTAGGGACGGGAGAAGGTCGTTTCCACACCCCGCAACCAGCACGACGTCCCTCACTCACCAGGGATCGTCGTTAGCCCCTCGGAAACTGAGGAGTCCGAGGTGGTTTGAAGTCAGTACTCATCGTTTGACGGAGGGATGCCGCAAACGATTGGGACTCGCGGCCTGCATCCCTCAGGCCGGAGTCCCAGTGTTATGGAGCGTAGGAGTGGAGTTGGGCGAAACCTTGAGGGCCCACCCACAGCCTCACGCCGACCGAGTCGCTGCACCGTCGACGGAGCGCTCGGTAAACCATGGTGGGCAATTAATCGCCCCGGAGCAGCCCCTGGACCACCGGAAAATTCATTTCAACAACGAATCTGGGACCCACTTCCGGAACCAGGACGCTGGCGGCCAATCGCGACTTTTCCATATCGATTGGAGCCAGCGTGGGCCTAGTGCGCGTGGCACTGCAGGCTGAGGCGGGGCCAACTTTTCCGCCGACAACGCTGCGGGGAGAAAAAACATCCAAAAATCTCGTTCATCAAAACTGCCGGTCATCCGCCGATAAGAGCGGGACCGTAATTCTCAAAATCAGCGCTGTCGGTATTTTAATTCAGTCAGATTGGGTTGTCAGGTGTTGCAGAGTCACTAGCTCCCGTGTCTGCCGGGAGATAGACCTGGTATAAGCGGACCAAATTTGGCGACTCGAGGGAGGGGATAGTCCAACTGAGGCCCCGAGAGACGAACATCGAGTCGCTCTCTTCACGCTCAGCTTTCGTCGGAGGTGGTCGACAACCTCAGCTCTCTCCAACACCATACCCCCTGGAAAGGACGTGGACATCGGCGAGAACCAGTACCAGTGGGTCCGTGAGTACCGTATCCCGGGCCTGGCCACGTTGTCGAAAATCTGTGTAAGCTGTGAGTACTACCGAGATGTCGTAATTTGTGACAAAAGAGATGTCAGAGAACCACGCCACGTGGTGTCTGAAAAATCTCGGTGGTTATCGTATCGAAACGGGCGAGCCGGTGGTTCTGGTGCTGTCGAAATTCATTAGCTTAAATTAAAAGTAAATTCATGTAGAGTATTTGTTTCGGACATTTGATTTGTAAACTTCTGGAGGAGAGTGTGCTGGCGTGAAGGGCCCACTCCGTTTTTGTGTGTGGTAATTTTATTAGAAGCTTTCCGTATCGTAATTTATTAGAGAAGAATATTTTTGCGTTTGTTTTTCCGATTGTCGTTATTTGTCATATTGTTTTTCACGTTAGTGTATCCGTCCGTACGTTAGTTAATTTGTGAGAAATACCCTCGCGTTGATCGTTGTCGGAAAGTTCTCCGCCATTAGAGTCCGACAGTTTAGTATTGCTATCGTAGACCGAGGGGCCCGAGACGGCGGGTTGTTGTAGATTCATTGTCAGGTTAGTTTAATTATTGTTAGCCTTTTGTTACGCAAATAAAATGATTGTCAAATGAAAACCACGAACGACCGAAAACGAAACGTTACTTATGTTATATTATTGTGGGTTGATCCCGTTTGAATTATTTTGGAATTGTAATTCGGTCGCTCAAGATTGAAAAATTTGGCTGGCGAAAATATTTCAACAGCAAATAAACTTATTAAATTTTAATCGTCGCCTTTCTGTTTATTTTTCCTTGTTGTCGTATCGGCCCACGCCCCTCTACCCGCGAGAAAAGGCTGAGCTAGCGGTGAAGCCCGCATCGTCTCCCCGCTGCCGCCCCAAAAATATAGTCGGTCCTGAGTCGCATCAAGAATTGTTTTCCAGGGTCGTCTTTTGGCGGCTGGCGCCCAGGGCGTGCAGCGGAGGAGCGGCGAAGGTGCGCGGGGGTAAAAGCCCGTGTTACAACATATATACATATTAAAGTGGTCGTTAAAAAATCGATTTTCGATTTTTGTCCCGAAATCGAAAGTTGACCTTATAAAACTAAAGTTCTCGAAATTTGAGCCCCTTATCAGAACGCTAAAGGGTGCCTTTATAACGTTTATTATTATTTTTATCGACTTAAAAAAAAAATTTTTTTGTTTTTTTTTTTTAAGTTGAACAATCTGAAGTTGATCTCAAAGAGAACAAGTTCCCCAAATGACAGCTCTCTATCTCAATATTAAGGCGTGCTCGTGAATTTTTTTTTCATTTTTTATTAACTTTGATTTTTTTCAATTTTTTATTTTTTTTTAAGTTCAACAATCTGAAGTTGACCTCAAGAAAAGAAGATGCCCCAAATTACAGATCTCTATCTTAATTTTGAAGCGTGCCCGTGAATTAAGAATTTGCGTAAAAATTCGAATTCAGTTTCAAATAAAAGCTATTTTCGAAAAAACTATATTTTTTACGTCTTATGAATCGTCTACTACCGAGAAATCGTATTATTAAAAAAAAATCAAATTAAATATTTGAATAAACTAAAAAATTCACGGGCACGTTCCAATATTAAGATAGAGATCTGTAATTTGGGGCATCTTCTTTTCTTGAGGTCAACTTCAGATTGTTGAACTTAAAAAAAAAATAAAAAAATAAAAAATCAAGGTTAATAAAGAATTGAAAAAAAAAAATCACGAGCACGCCTTAATATTGAGATAGAGAGCTGTAATTCGGGTAACTTGTTCTTTTTGAGATCATCTTCAGATTGTTCAACTTGAAAAAAAAAAAATTTTTTTAAGTCGATAAAAACAAAAATAAACATTATAGAGGCACCCCTCAGCGTTATGATAAAGGGCTTAAATTTCGAGAACTTCAGTTTTATGAGGTCAACTTTTGATTTCGGGACAAAAATCGAAAATCGATTTTTTAATGACCACTCTATCCTATATATACAAGAATAAGCACTTCAATGATGTTGCAAGCCGCTTCAGCAATGAGTCACTTTCAACAGTTTCGGATTGGGTTTGCTAATGGTTTTTATTTTCCGGACGGTTTGATCCCGAATATCGCGCGACATCCACTTAAGATTATAGAAAATATGCGTCCGAACGAAAAGATCTAAAATATATCTCCTATGTTCCCTGCACTCATCATCTGTCGTCCAAAATTCAGCGTCTGTTGTCGTCAGTGTCTTTTCGATGCAGCGTCCGAGATATTCGCCCAAATTTTTTTCAGCTAAGTGCAAACGAAATTCTGTTTGGAAACATTGATATGCGGCAACAATTAAATCATGGAATCTATCGACGGGAGCCTTTAAGCGACCGAGCTCTGCTGCGTCCGTGGTTTTGTAACTTTTGAAAAATATGAGTAGTTCTTTATTGCGTTCAAGGTCCTGGTTGTTTTTAACTAAACGACTTCTACATTTTTTACATTCGAATTTACGCAAGCATTTGCAAAGTAGATAACCCGCTACGTATCTCATGCTACACTTTTCTAACGTTGTTGACTCTTTTATCTCGGACGAAGTCTCTATGGGCTCGTCAGTCACGTTAGTCTCGTCGATCAATCTGGTCTCGTCTGTGGCGTCTGTCCCGTCGATCGCTCTGGTCTCGTCAGTCACGTCTGTGGTGTCCATTCTGCTCGAGCTCAAATCGCACGTGAGCGTGAAGTTTGCGTCATCATCTTCGCAATTCGTCCCTGTCGGTGGCCTCATTAGATGGATGGTCATCGTGTATTGTAAATTTTGGCGAAATTGGTTCGCGGAAGGATTGTTGTTGTGCCCGGAACCACCACGCAACGTTGCAAAAAGATTTTCGAGCGCGTCCTGGTTTAAACGAGATGTCATTAGGTAGAGTACCTTTTCCTCGCAAAGGTCTTTCCAAAGAAGCAAGATCGAACGAATAGATAAACGCAAGCCCACAAAATACGGCGGTATCGTCCCGCGCGATACGGTCCACTTGGACACCCATGCAAGCGCACTCTCCAAACATTCTTCAACTTGCGGTGACTTATCAGACAACGCTCGTTTTAACGGATTTGCATCGTTCGCGTGTCGACTATTGAGGCAGTCGAAAATGTCGTTAATTTTTTTTACAAAATTTGCGGTAGCTATGTTCATCGGAACGTGAAGATCGCCTGTCATTCGCCCAGTAACCATTGCATCACTGACGGTCTTGCTGAAAACTTGGGTCGCCAACTCCACGCTCATACGTGAGAAGTTCGTCGGATCTATGCGACGGTCCGTCAATTTAGGTGCGGCTCGAGCAGAATTATTCCGTTCTACGTCACGAAGTTCCCGAATTGCGCTCCACGAAATACTTTCCCCGTCAATAATGATGTTGCGCTCGCGTAAATTGTTGCGAGCCGATTTCCACAAATGCGGTACACCGTAATTAAAATATACTTTATGCCCCAATAGCTCAGTTAACGGCTTTTCCTCAGCTATCCATAATTTCGCGATTGCTTTTCTGTTGGGAGAACTCTGATCACAAACCACGAATCCCACGCGAAAAATTGCCTTCAAAACAGTTAAAATCAATTCGGCCAAGTTGTTCGCTGCGACGTTTCCCTGTGAGATATAGAAGACCGGAGACTGCTTCCATGGAAATAACAACCCGCGGAGCATAAAAACGAGAGCAGAGTTAGCAACTCCTTTAGTGCGGCCAAGATGCCCGAGATCCGGAATCCCCACAACATAATCGTTTTTCGAACTGTATTCGAGCAACTTCTTGATCGCTATTTCGTCAAACATGAGAACGCATTGTCTTTCCTCCACAGACATCCCATCGACCTTCAGTTCTAACAGCGAAAAAAGACCCTCTGTCATTCCGGTTTCTAAATTAAGCTCGTTGATCCACTGCCTGATCAAAGTAACACAAGGCAAGGCCATTTTTTGAACGTCCCGGAGAAACACGTAAGCCTTGGGCGACTTGTGATAGAGAGATAACGCGAACTTTTTTTTCTTTCTCACTCCATGGGGATGATTTGACGTGATTTAATTGCATCGAAATTATGAACAATCTATCTTCGTTTACATTTTGCGCGGCGCCGTGGATTATTTCGGGAATAGATAATGATTTGACAGACGGGCGATTGGCAGTGCGAAGTTTTTTCTTAAGTCTTTGAAGTTTGAGACGCAATTCTGAATTTTTTTTCAATAACTTTTTCTCCCGAAGAGGTATTTGAGGAATTGTTATCGATGTATGCATTGGAATTGGCGAGAAGCTACGATGCGAATGTATGTTCGAATTAACCAGCGAAGGGAGATCTGGAGCGGGTTGAGGGGATCCTTGAGGAGGGGGGACTGGAGGGGATTCGCTACTGAAAGTGCTCGAAACTGAAACGGCTTGAGCTTTCAATCAACGCCTAACCTTCGACTTATCGGTGCTTACAAAATCATTTTCTTTAAAATGAGAAGAACATACCCTTTTCTCGAGCAATTGTTTCGATGTCATCTGCGATAAGTTCGGCACGCCAAGTTGTTCGATCCATTTCAACTGACGACAATTAATTAAACAATACATTATCATGCAGGAGAAATATGCATATCGGATTAGAAAACAAAAACGTTTTTATAGCGCAGCAGTGACACTGATGAACGATGTCAGTGATTTTTGGTTCCTCAAAGAAAAATGTATGTGTCCGTACAATATTTTTTTATCGGGATTTTCATGTCAAATTCTTTAGATGTCCTAATACATTATGAAATCATATTTGCCGAAAATGTCCGCATGAGTCCGACTGTGCATGTCCGAATATGTCCCGAGTGTGTTTTTGGAAATGTGGAAACGCTGTGAAATCTGAGCGGTTACGTAAATTGTTGCAAACATTACCGATAACAGAGATTAGAGGCGAATTTAGTATGTGTGCGAAATGGTAGCTTAGACGGTTCTAAGGTGATATACGTTTGAAAGGACTGTGACGTACAGAGAGGCGGATGGAGAGATAGATAGATAGATAGATGCTTTATTAGAGAGATAGATAGATAGAGAGACGGAGAAACGGAGAGACGGACAGACGGACAGACGGACGGGCGGACTTGGCGGAACCATAAGGGTTTCGTAGATTTCTACGGAACCCTAAAAACGGGATACATGTTTTATTTTGCAAAAAATAATTTTTTGCAAAAAAAATTGGTCAAGACCGTGTTGGGCACGCACATGATAGGGTTCCGTAGCCATTCTGTAGTAGTCATGGAGATTCGGAATTTTTTTTTTTTTTAATTTAAATTTTGGAAATTGTTTTTTCCAAATTTACATTTTGGACATTTTTTGTTTCAAATTTAAATTTTGGACATTTTTTTTCCAAAAATATTATTCCTGTTTTTAGGTCACCGATCTACGTCTGTATACCAAATTTCATCTCAATCGGTACATAATTGAGCGAATGGGAGGACTGTGACATACAGACAGACGGGCGTACGGACTCGGCTGATAAGGGTTTCGGAACCCTGAAAACAAGAGACAAAAATTGATTTTTTTTCTAATCGAATTAAAATTTTTATTAAATTTTTTATGATAAAAATAGTATCAATAATCAATGGTCAATAAGTAAATGATTAAACGAACTTACCAAGTGAAGTTCTGTCATAATTGAGTTCTATCATAATTATCGACAACGATGCATCAGAAAAAATTTCCAGAGTGAAATGAAAATTCCTAATCGGGTTCGACGATGACATAATGCTCGATTTCCACCACGCTAGATCAGGAGAAAGATTCTCAGATATACTCATATGACCTTCATAGTTTCCTCCGTTAGCCTCGAGAGGGTTTCGGAACCCTGAAAACAAGAGACAAAAATTGATTTTTTTTCTAATCGAATTAAAATTTTTATTAAATTTTTTATGATGAAAATAGTATTAATATTCAATGGTCAATAAGTAAATGATTAAACGAACTTAGCAAGTGAAGTTCTATCATAATTGTATGAAGCGCCTCTTCCGAAATGATCAATTGGTAGTACCTCTACTCCACACCGATTTCGCCACAAGCTTCAAAGCTATATTATCTAAACTGAAAACATCAACCACCTGCGCGCCGCGCTCGTGTCGTCCATTGTTTTTCGTCATTGTTTTAAAGCGTTGTCGTAATATTACAGGGGTTTTATAAGTAAAGGGTATTTTGGGTGGGAGTTGATCATTTCGGAATAGGCGCTTCATACAATTATGATAGAACTTCACTTGGTAAGTTCGTTTAATCATTTAATTGTATTTTGCGCCTCTTCCTCATGATCAATTGGTAGATGTTTAAAGTCTATTACGACAACAATGGAATACACTTAGTTGAATAATGATGAATTATTATAAACTTTGAGGAACATAATGAATAAAGTAAAGTATAAATAACATATGACATGTGTCTTTCTAGGTATCCAAGATTGCCCGCGCAAATGAAGTCTTGTCATTCTGGACATTACGATTATGAAATTTTGCAAATGTCGAAGATCCAACGGTCCATCCGGCGGTTTTCCTTATAGTTTCAATATCGATACCGTGTCTCATGGCTGTTGATGTAGAAGCGTGACGTGTGCTATGCGCCGTAAACTTTTCAGTATCGATGCCACTTTTGTTCAATGTTGCTTTTACCCAACGACTCAAAGTCTGCGATGAGACAGCTCGAAATGGTTTTTTAAAAGACAAAAAGAGAGACTCTTCTGAGCTCCTCAGGGACTCCGTTCTACTCAGATAGCATTGTAAGGCTGAAGCAGTGCAAAGTTTAAGGTCGTTAGGGTAGAAAAGTATAACCAGTATCGGTTGTTTTCGATTTGGGCCACTAGTTTTGATACGATCGGGGACTCTGATCTCTATCGTATCTTGATTTAGGCTTCGTGGGTCTCAAATTATGCACTGCCTTGAAAAATCGCTTTATACGATAATCTTGACCAACTTCGGGTCCAATGATTAGAGAAATCGCTGATCTGGTCGTATTTAATGTGCCATAGGAGGCTCCTTCGGAGTATTCCTTCGAGAGATATTCCAGGATATCCGAGATCGATGCCGTGTATGGTGAAAGAGACTTTTCCTGACGATAAGACCACCAACGCTTTAGCGGTCTATTGTATTGGCTTAATGAGGATTTACTTAATGACTCGATCATTATTTCCGTCGTCGGTATAATTCTTAATTCAAATGCTCGCCGGAAATAATCGTCCGGCCGTCAACGAAATATTTCGCCATATCGGATGAGACTTCCCGTCATGAGAAGTTAGCAAATTAATGTTGGATCTGAATGTGATTGGTTCTGACACAAGCATTGCTCGAAATGTAGGGTACCAGGGCTGGGCCGGCCATTCCGGGACTACTAGTATACCGTGAGCTCGCTCGCTTTTAATCTTTTGTAGCGTTCGTAAAATTATCGAAAAGGGTGGGAAAGCGTAGGAGAAGTACGGTTTCCACGAAATTGTGAAATCATCCACCGCAATAGATTCAGGGTCTCGCAGCCAAGAGATGTATTTTTTACATTTCGCATTTTGTCTACTGGCAAATAGATCGATATCTGGTTTCCCGCGGTTATCGACTATCTTCCGAAAACTCGCGTTATCTAATTCAAATTCAGTTTCCGGCTGAAGTCGTGATTCCTCATCCGCTTCAACATTCATTTTTGAACTAACATACGATGCAAATACCCATATATTCCTACTCTCGCACCACATCCAGATCTTTCTCGCTATATCATTCAAATGTTGATGCTGAACTCCACCTTCCCTGTTTATGTGCGAGATTGCAGTCGTGTTATCTATTCGGAGGAGTATTTCGGCATTTTTTTAATTTTTCGCGAAACGTTGCAAACCGAAAAAAGCAGCCATTAACTCGAGAAAATTTATATGTCCAAGTCGTTCTCTTTCTGACCAATGTCCATGGGCCCTTTCCCCTCCACAAAATACTCCCCAACCGGACAACGATGCATCAGAAAAAATTTCCAGAGTGAAATGAAAATTCCTAATCGGGTTCGACGATGACATGATGCTCGATTTCCACCACGCTAGATCAGGAGAAAGATTCCCAGATATACTCATATGACCTTCATAGTTTCCTCCGTTAGCCTCGAGAGCCAAATATTTCTCTCGTTCAAAAGCCTTTGTATAGCCCCAGCCGTAGCTTACTGCAAAGCAGCTGGAAACGAGAATTCCGAGAAATTGAGCAAAATCTCTGATTTTGCATTTTCTCCCAATACGTATCTGCGTAATTTTCTCTCTGATCCTCTCTTTCTTGTTAGTTGGCAGTTCAACAATCCAGCGTGCAGAGTCAAATTGAAATCCAAGATATTTACATCTCTTGGCTGGCGTGAGCTGACTTTTTTCTTGGTTGATTATGAATCCGAGTTCTTCTAAGAGATTGCATGTCATTGAAATGTTATTGAGGCATTCATCATAGGAATGACCGAGGAGTACAAAATCATCGAGGTATACGACCGATTCGAATCCTTTACTCCTTAAGAGTGCTACAACTGGCTTCAAGATTTTCGTAAAGACGAAAGGAGCCGTGCTAAGCCCGAATGGTAAGCAAGTGAATTCAAAATATCGTCCATCGAATCGAAATCGAACATATTTCCTATGTGATTCGTCTAGTGGAATCAGATAGTAAGGATCTTTTAGGTCAATAGTAGCCATGAAACAATTAGGGCTCATAAGTCTTACGACTGTTTTCTGATCCTCCATTTTAAAATGTTCCGGTGAGATGAACTTGTTAAGCTTTTTTAAGTTTATGATTCATCTGTTCGAGCCGTCAGGTTTTGGTCTTAGAAAAATAGTAGAGATAACCTATTTGATTGTATTGGTACGCTCTTTTGGAATACCTTGGACACAAAGGGTATTTTTAGCCTTTTATCCATGACAAAATCTTTGGATCCGAAGTAAGATCTTTCCACCAATGGTAAAACCACTGTAGCCTACCACATAAGATACCTACTGAATTCAATTGCGTCGATTCGAGTAATTGCGGTCTTTCCGCTGGTACGGTTTTTGATGTTGTTGGTAAACGTTCGATTTCTGAGACGAAAATTGTTTGGTCGTCGATTGGCTCTCCTGTGACTGTTGTGAGAACTTCTGCCCCCCGGCTGTCGATCCCTGATTTCTGGCCTGTTGGTAACGCAGCGGTGTTATGTCCCCGAAATTAACACGCGTCTCAGAAAGGATGCGGGTTGGAGGGGATATATGTTTTTGTAGGGATCGTTTACCGAATGAAGAGTTTTACTCAATAAATTAACAATGGGTTTTGAATTTATTTCACGTTGGTGAGAATGAACTGTTTTTTAGATTGTACAAGCTCGTGATATCGCTTTACAAGTGTAGCGATGTCGCGTTAATAATAAACTTTATCTTAAGAGAATCGTATTCGCCCGTCGCGTGGTGCGAGTTATCTACTTGTCGGCGCGCGTCGGGTTATCTCCTCACGTCGTGTCGCGAGCCGTGATACATGTAAGAAATACGAGTCCAGCGGATCGCGTTGCGAGAGTCTTTTGGAGGAGATCTTTTCGATTTGATGTTTCAGTTCAGACTGACAATCGATGCTTCGGATCGATCGTCGCGATCGTCGTTCAACGATCGCGTGATTCTATGTCAGCAATTTTGACAGTCACTCGCGGCGCGTGTGCACTTCGAAATTGCGTGGTTAGATCGGTGCAATGACATTCGGGTCATTGCGCGATTTAACGTCAGCTTTCTGTCGAAAGAAAGTGTCGAAATGATTTTGCGCGGAATTCCGAAGTGTTGAAATAAGTTCGCGAGGAATTCCGTTCGAAATAATATTTCAAAATAATATTTCCCAATAATATTTCCCAATAATATTTCCCAATAATATTTCCCAAGTAAAGTATGATTAATTATGACAATAGGTTATAATTAATTTAGTTTAACAATTTTGAATTTTTCGGGGCACAACATCCCTCCCCCCTGAAAAGTAAAAATTTACACAGTGAATTTTTACTACATGATTACATTGAAATTATTTCAAAATTGTAGGCCTTGGTTTCTTTGGCCGGACACATCGGAAGTACTGGCCCAGCTGACGCGCGGTTTCGAGTTCTTTCTTGTCATCTACATGCGCGCTTCGGCCTTCGCTCGGGGCGATGGCCTCCAGATTGATAGCAACCGTAGCGGAAGGCGACGACTGCGCGTTCGTTGACGCGAGACGCTTACGTTTTATTTTATACGCAACGTAACTGACCAGTACTGCCGTTGCGGTAAATATGGTCACGTACGTCCCGATCGCAAGGGAGTATCGTGCGTGGTGATCGAACTTTTCGTCGATTTTTCTTTTAATATCTCGGATTTTTTCTCCGAGATTTCGTAGTTCGGAAGGGTTGCGGAATACATTTTTCAAGGTGATTGGGTGTTCACTTTCACTAGCCGCAGGCACGGTCCTTTCGATGTCTGTCAGGGAGAGATTTCCAGGCGGTAGGTAGTTCTCGTTGACCGCCTGCGTGATTCGTCTTCCTGTCCGGACGCTGAAACCTTGGGCAGTTACTATGCATACCCCTACCAAAGCCAATACCCCTATACCCGATAGTGATTCGTGGTGATTGATTTCGTTGTCGCATTTAATGTCAATTGGTTCGATTTCGGGTGCTATATATAACCATTTACCGGGCTTTTCCATAGTTATTATCACTGTTTGCGTTAAGCTAATCGCCCGTTTTTCGCATTCTAACCCGCTATCGGTGTCAAGTTTCGCGTACGTACGCACTTCGCACGGTGCGTCGTCGGTTAACGGCAATGTCGGTTGTGAGCTGGGGCAAACGTACAATGCATCGGTAATTTTACATTTCGCGATATCTGTCTTTGTCATGTGTATATAATTTCTGTTTGCTTTGTCCACGACTACGAAATCTTCGGTTGTGTCGATGTACACGAACGTATTCTCGGTTGACCGAAATGGGAGGGGATAGGTTTTACTAACGTTGTATCGGCGTTGGTTGAGGAGTGGGATGTCGATAACCACTACTACCGTGCCGTTACGGTAGTAAGCCATGATGTCCGCATGGTACAAAAGATCGCTCATTTTTCCTCTTTCCAGTTTTGCGGGAAATGAGCAACCTACCGGTAGGTGGGGGAGCGCGTCGGTAAGATACCGTACGAGCTTCCTCGGTGGTAAAATCGCGACGTCGATTCTACCTTGCTCGATTCCTGTAATTAATCGGTTGAGCTCTTTGACGTCATCGAGCAGGGATTCCACGAGCACGCTCAAGGTCATAAGATTTTCGTCGAGCCGCTGTCGTCTCGTAGCCCGACTCCATTCGTTGAAGATCCTCTTACTCATGAGAGAAACGAGATCTCTTAATTTGAATTCGTTTTGCTCGATGGTTCGTGCGGTGGAATTAAATATATCCATCGCACTTTCCACTACCTGTAATTGTTCATTAACAGCGACCTTGAGGGCTTGTTGATCGGCTCTGACCGCGATTATCTGGTTATTTATTACTGCAGCATCATTGGAATCCATGTTGCCAGTAATGACCTTGACCACGGTCCCAAGTCCATTGATCAACCCCCTACGGTTCCGGACGGGGTGAGGTCCCAATAAATCACGGTATGTTTCGATGCCGTCCGTGATTTTTTGCATTATCGGCGTTAACGCGTCTTTTACCGTGGTGCAGAATTCGTCGGTTTTTATTTCGTCTCGGCACGAGCGAAGCAGGGTGTCCACATATTGCTACATCGACTCGGCGCGGTGTGCGAGGGGAGCTACATTCAGGGAGACAGCTAATCTCCACGTGGTTTCGGTTACGGTGAGGCTTCCGATTTCCTCGTAGAAGATGCCAGGGTTGCCGGTAAACTTGGTTTTCACGTAATTTGGCATCGCTGCTTCGCTGTGTCCTCGAGCGAGAGACAGCGCGATTAGCCTGCAACGGAAAAAACCAAGTTACCGTGGGACTGCTGACCAAGGGTTTTTTGATTGAGTTCTCCCACTTTTTTGAGAAATTTGTGCGCTTTGCGACGGTGGGTCGAGAGCTCGCAGCTCATTAACCAAACGTCTTCCGAGTAGTCCACTTAACTTGAAAAAAAAAATGCACTCTTTTCGGATACCGAAATCGCGTATCGTCGTTTTTTCGGCGTCGATGGGCGTATGGGCGTACGAGGTAAGTACGCGGCTGTTTAGTGTTCATCGTAAAAATTTATAAAAATTGAAAAATTATTTAAAAAAAAAAAATTTTTCTGTTTCAGCCCTTCGACCAAAGGTCTTCCTCCTCGCTGACCCCGGAGGAATGGGAGTACGTTTTCGATTGGGAGGACCACCTTCCCTCCTGGCCCGTCGGCGCACTTCGGTAGGAGGTGCGTCGGCGGCGCAGCGTCCGGGCGCGTCGTCGTGAGGTGCGTGAGGCTGCCGACGCCTTTTGGGACGGCGACCTCGACATCGTTTGTCTTTTCGAGGAGAGAAAATTATTGAAAAAAAAAAAATTTTGTAAAAATTTCGATTGGTTTTTTAAGCGATCTGGCCCCAGTGGGGTCAGGTCGAATAAACGCAAATTTCTTTTATTTTTGCGTAAAAAATTTTTTTTCTTTTCCCCCCCCTTTTTTTTTGTTTTATGTTTTTCAGCAAATTTTTTATGTTTTTCAGGGTTTTTATGTTTTTTCCGTAAATTTTTATGTTTTTCAGGTCTTTTATGTATTTCAGCAGTTTCTTCATGTTTTTCAGGTTTTTTTTTTTTGTATCCTTCTTCTTCTTCTTCTTCTTCTTCTTCTTCTTCTTATTCCTCTTCTTCTTCTTCGCTCGCGGCGAGTGGCCTGGGGCCGACGCGCGAGCGACATTTTTTAATCTTTATCGCGCGGCTCGTGTTCGACTTGGCGTCGGTGCACGAGAGCATTTTTTTTTTTTTTTCTTTTGCTCGACGCTCGACTAGAGTGTCGGTGCGCGAGGTGATGCCTGTGTGTGGGTGTGTGGGTCACGCACACATATATATATACAGACACATACACACATATATATATACGTATATATGTACTCCTACGCGAGTACATGCATCCATATACAGGTGCATATACCCGCGCATGTGTGTGTGTGTTTTTTTTCTTTTAGTGATCCACGACCGGTTTGAGTCGGTTCGCGTGGACCACGAGGTCTTTTCGCCCCCGTTTTATCACGTAGGTGACCGGGGTTCGTTTCTCTATTATTTCATATGGGCCTACCCATTTGGGGGTGAGTTTGGCAGACCGGCCGCGGCGCACGGTTTCGTCGTGTAGCAACACGGAGTCGCCGACGCGGTACTCGGTCTCTCTCGCTCCTTTATCATACGTGTGCTTCGCTGTCTCTTTCGCACTTATCAAGTTGTTGCGGGCGATGCTCCACGACGCTCTCAGTCGCTCTCGCAGCTCGTCGGCGTAATCGTCGAACGAGTAGCTGGTTCGCGGCTCTTGTTTGACCGCAGTCGGTAGTGCCGCTGCCTGTCCGAACACGAGTTCGTGAGGCGACAATTTAGTTGCCGTGTGCGGAGTCGTGTTGTACGTGAACATTGCGTATGGGAGCCACTCGTCCCAATCGCATTGTTCATCGTCTATGAAATGTCGCAAATATTCGGCGAGAGTGCGGTGCGATCGTTCTAGCGCGCCGTTACTCTCGGGATGATATGCTGTGGTTTGTATTTTCTTTATTTTCAGCAATTTGCACATTTCTTTGAACGTTTTGCTCAAGAAATTCGTTCCTTGGTCGGACAGGATGATTTCCGGCATTCCGAAACGGCATATCACTTCCGTGACAAGCGCTCTAGCGACTGTATTGGCTTCTTGATTTTCTATTGCCATAGCAGCGCTATATTTTGTCAGAGCGTCTTGAAAGGTGAGTATATATTTGTTTCCCGTTGGGGATTCGGGTAGCGGACCGACTATGTCTACGGCCGCTTTTTCGAATGCCCGGGAGGGGGTGTCAGTAATGACCATTGGAGCACGCTCTTTCCTATGGAGTTTGTTCTTTTGGCAGTTCAGGCATCTCGTTACGTGCTCACGCACGTCACCACGGATGCCGGGCCAATCATATTTGGTTCGGATCCGAGATAACGTTCGCTTGAGGCCCTGATGGCCGCCGAGGGGCGTGTCGTGATATTCATGCAATATCTGGGCCCGCTCCTCGGGGCGTGGACACGTTATCTCCGGACGGAGGCCATTTTTCTTTTCAGCATGGCCGTCTTCGTCGTCTCCGGATAGCGAGCTATGCTCGTTATCGCTATTGCTGTCGCTCTATTGCTCTCACTATCACTATTGCTCTCGCTCACCGCCTCCTCTCCGTCGCTCGCACTCGGTCGAGCGGGAGGGAGGGCGCGAGGGCCCCGTGTGGCGAGATCGCCTGCCCCGCTAGCTTCTCTCTCGCACGGCGGGACAGTTGCGCTCTCGCTCTTTTCGCCTCTCCTCTTTGTGCCGCGGTTCGTAACACGCGCACGGTTGCTACGAGGAGGTTCTTTCTCTGTTTCGCGCGTGGGGGAGATGTCGTTGCTCTCTCTCTTGTTTTTTACTACGCGATCGCACGTGGGGGCCGTAGTATTTTCAGCTGGACGCTGGCATGCCTCTCCGTCCTTTTCTTTTGACGTTTCGCGGCGTTTCTCACTCGTCTTGGCGGTATTCTTTCCGCGGCCATTCGTGTCGTTGTCGGCGAGACGGAGACGCGCGCTGTTTTGTTGTCGCTCTTTCTCTCTCGCTCTCGTAACGGCGCATATGCGACTGAGCGCGTCAGCGTTCGTGTTTCTTTTCCCCGCTTCGTATTCGACGTCGAACTCATGCTCGGATAATTTTATTTTCCACCGCAAGAGTCGAGATCCGGGGTCTTTAACACCGAACAACCACGTGAGAGGTTGATGATCTGTTACGACGGTGAACCTGGTGCCATAAACATATGGTCGGAATTGCGTTATTGCCCACACAATCGCGAGCAATTCTTTCTCGGTTGTGGTGTAATTCCGTTCCGCCTTGTTTAAGGTACGACTGGCGTAACAGATAGGCAAATCTTCACCGATTTTTCCCTGCGACAAGATAGCGCCGATGGCTTTATCGGACGCATCCGTGGTCACAACGAACGGTTTACCGAAATCCGGATATTGTAATATCGGTGCCGTCGTCATGACCGTTTTCAGCTGCTCGAAAGCCGCGTCTCGAGCTGCAGTCCATTCGAACTTTGCGTCTTTTCGCACGAGTTCGGTTAGAGGCTTCGCGATTTTAGAAAAGTCCCGTATGAATTTGCGGTAGTAGCCGGCCAACCCGAGGAAGGACTGAACACCTTTTACGTTGACCGGCACCGGGAAATTTTTTACGGCTGCAACCTTTTCTGGGTCGGCTTGCACTCCGTCATCGGAAATTATGTGGCCGAGATAATGCGTCTCTTTTCGGAGAAGTCGGCATTTGCTCGGCTGGAGGACAAATTGGGCTTCCCTGAGACGATGAAAAACTTCTTTCAATCGTCCATTGTGCTCCTGCAAAGTCTTACCGTGGATGACAATATCGTCCAGGTAGACGTAGCATTTTATTCCGTCCAGTCCCGCTAATACGGCGTTCATTAGCCTTTGGAACGTCGGAGGAGCATTTTTTAACCCAAAGGGCATTCGATTGTATTCGAAGTGTCCTTGGGGGGTTGAGAAAGCCGTTTTTTCCCTGTCAGCCGTCGCCATTGATATTTGGTGAAAACCAGAGGCGAGGTCGAGAGTGGAAAAATATCGAGCTTTCCCCAACTGATCCAAAATTTCCGTGATATTGGGCAACGGATACGAGTCACCGATCGTGGCTTCATTTAATTTCCGAAAATCGACTACGACTCGCATGCGTCGCACACCGTTTGAGTCCGGTTTCTTTGCTACGACGAGCAGCGGAGCATTCCACTGGCTTTTACTCGGTCGTATTATTCCTTCGGACAACATTTCTTCCGTCTGCTTTTCAACCTTCTTTTTGTGGGCTTCCGGCAGACGGTAAGGGTGCACCTTCGTGGGTAACGTACCCACCTTAAGGAGGATATGGTGTTCGACCATGTGAGTGCACGGCAATGTGTCCCCGGGGAGGTGAAATATGTCTTCGAATTCGGAAATAATTCCGTCGAGAGACAATACTTCTTCGGCGTTGAGGTGTGAGAGATCGAGTTCGCCTCGTAATCTCTCAAGGCGCTCGGCCCCGCGCCCCGCGCGCACCCCATTTACGCTCAAGGCCGCGGCCGCGTTATCTCTCAGCGGCTCGAGTACTACGGTTGGTCGTAGAAGCGAGCACGTGCGTTCGCTGATGTTTACCAAGCTGACCGCGCACGTGCTACCTCTCGGCGGGGTGACGCATGCTCCCATAAAAACGTCTTCGTTGATTTCTATTTTTTCGACGAGACCGATTGTTTTACTTTTTGTCTTCCCACGAACGATTGTTTCGCTTCGTGGAGGCAAAGTAATTTTTTCGGTTCCGTCGATGAGGGGCATCTCGTGACCATATATTTTTATTTTCTCGCCGCCGAGGATATCGGCTTTGTGCTTTTTTATGAAGTCCATGCCGAGTATTCCATTTACTTCAAGCGGTACTTTGTCTTCCACCACGTAAAACCAATGTTTTACGGTGACGGCTGGAACGTCGATGAGCACTTCCGCTTTGCAGATCGGTCGAAACGCCATCCCCGATATGCCCTTAAGCGTCACATCCGTGTCCTCTATCATTGTTTCCAACTGCAAACAGTCGCGTTTAATCACGCAGCATTGAGCTCCGGTGTCCGCTTTCAGGGTTATTATCCCGTCGGTGGAGCTCGGTGATTCGATATCAAAATCGCTGGCCGCTGACGCAGAAGGAAGCGAAACATTTAGTATTCGCAGCGTGCACTCATCAGCCAGCGCCGGTGCACTTTGCAATTGTTCATTGCCAGCACGCAGTAATCTTGTATCGTTTCCGCCGACCAACGACGCATGTGGCGATCCATTGAGGAATCGCAACATGCGTCGGTTGCCCGGCGGCGGCGCCTGTTGGATTTCTCGATCGCTTTCCATTTGATTCTCCATACGATTTTCCAGGCCGTCATCTAGGTTTGATTTTGTCACGAACGACAAGTTCAACAACCGTAGCGTACGTTAGTTTCCGGTCGACGTCGCGTTTTCGTTCGGTTTATTTGCGATGGCCGACAGAGCGCTAATGGTTATGGCTCCCAAAATTCTTTTCTGGGAGCCATCCTGTTCCGATCTTTGCGACTGGCCGGTTTTTTTAGTCGGCTTATTCGTCCGCTCGTTTCTCGCGGGACGTGGTGAGGGTTTGCGGGAGGATTGATTCTTCGAATCTCGTTCTTTTTCGAGTCTCAACCTGCAATCCTTCCACAAGTGCCCTTTTACATGGCAATAACTGCACACGATTTCCACATTGTGGACCGTCCGATTGTGATCGGGAGCGGGGAGACTTGCCCGTCCCGATCGTCGTGGACAATTTCTGGAAACGTGCGAGGAGTTGCCACAGTGAAAACGGGACGGTGGCAAGTCTGTTTTCTCCATCTCGCCCCGGTGCCATCTCGGCGTCGCCGAGTCGACTGGTGGGGACTCGGCACAATGCCAAGTCGACACCGACCCAACTCGGCTCGGCTACATCTCGTGCCGTTCGGGCGACCCAGCTCGCTGCAGTGTCAACTCGGCTCAGGCGTGACTCGGATCCCCGAACGGCACGGCGCTCGCCCCGAACAGTGTCTCTCAAAGTCTTGGGGGCTCCCCATCCGTGCTCCGCGCCCGGAAATAATAATTGGCCGTTTTTATACTTTTATCTTGATTTTTTATTTTTTTCATTTTTATAAAAATTTGTTTGATTTTTTTTTTTTTGCAACGACAATAAATTGTATAATAGTGACATTGCAAAGTAAAAACAATATTTTTTTTTGCTAATTTTTGATTTTTTTTATCACCAAGTGTTTCAACTGATTATTTCTAATTACAATTCCGTCAAAAATGCTTGGACCCATTGATGCTCCACGAGCTCATCCTCGATTCTGGCCAGTGAAATCTCACCGGGCTGTTGTCCAGACGATGACTGCTCAGCAGCCCGGTGAGATTGCGTCTCCGAGGGCTGGATATGTCCATGTTCCTCAACGTCGATGTTTTCACTGCGATCGGCTAAAGTATTATAAAAAATATTAATTACAGGAAAACAATCAAATCATATTATCATGACTATCATTTATGTTTTGTGATTACAACGAACCGGGTTCAGCATCCCGTTGCTCGAAGTATTCTTCGGGGTCGTCAATTTCCACATCGTCGACATCGGTGCTCTCGGCAGCCTCCAAATGCGGCAGTGTGTTAACTACATAAAAATTAAATTCACATTTTTCAACACGTCATTTTTCGAGAGTACGTCGTAAAAAGTTAATGTACTTCATTATTACGTACTCCAGTATTACGTATTGCTACGATTAATGAGCAGCGAAAAAATTATCCTTATTCTATTAAAATGCCTAATACTATTTTAAAATACACTTAATGTGAATATTTAAAATAAATCTGAACTGCAATTAAACTAACCGTTTTCGTGCTCCTCGTCATTTTCGATCACATGCCGGCGACCCGGCCCGACCACGCTTATCAAAAAATCCTCTACGGTGTACCTATAACGTAACATACAAGTGAACTTTGTATGAACATGCTTCAGGACCATATCCCTAAATTGTTATGATCAATGCAATTAATATACACAATTATTGGTTGTTGCAAACCTTCCCGAGTCTAGCTTCGCTTGAGCCTCCAAAATCCTGCGATCTTCTTGTATCTGAGGACCGCCTTCGCGACGGCGTAACGCATTGGCGCTCGCCAGCCGAGCCCAGTTTACGTCTTCCGTACGAATGAGGGTTTCCAGATTCTCTAAAAATGCATGGAAATTGAAAAATCTCAGTATAACATTTTTTCGTAATGTATAAACATCATACCGTTAAATTTTTTAAATTTCAATTATATTCCGTCGTCATACCTAGAAATGTCCAGATATTTAACCGACCACCGCCCAGCTTTGCCACAATGTGCCGGTGAAAACTCTCCGCGACGTTATTAGTGCGGATCGGCGAGTCCCTGACCGACAAAATGTCGGCAAGGGGGGCCCATTGCCTCCGTAAATAATGCATATATCGTAAAACGAATGGGTATTCCGCCGCGATCTTGTCTGCTACTTTCGCAATTACGTCGAGCCCGGCGTTCATCAGATGAGGTCCCATCAGTGGGAGGCCCATCGACATCCAGAGGATCCCTTTTGGTGCTTGCTGGTGTCCAATTTTTTTCCACCTCCGAAGGACCGCCTGAATATAAAAAGGGTGGTAGAAAACCAATGAAAATACCGACAATCTAAGCTAAACTGTGTTTTACGACTCATATAAATATATGACAAATTACCTGGCAGAAGTGGAACCAGCAGCCACGAGTTCGTGCTGCAGGAAAACTTTGCCGTATCGATGCCACTAACGCTTTTTCGAAATCGCATATAACTGCGGACAAGTTTACCGAAATTCCTGGACATAGCTCGATTAGCCGCTCCCAGACCTGGCAATACATTGCCTTCGTCCGTTTTTCACAAAGAACAAAAACGACTGGGAATCCCTGAAATTACACGATTGAACACAAAAATTCTATGAACAAGATAAACCATAGAAAAGCAGCCTCTAAATTACGCAAATAAATTAAATTCAATGAACTTACCGTATCCGCTCGGCGAACATGAAGTGTCAATAATTGACAGGCCCGCGGTTGATTCGGTACAACCTTGAAAAAAACATTGTATTGTCAAATATAACAAGAATCACGGATTACAGATTTTCTTACTAACCGAGAATTAGCACATTATTATAATACAGGTTGTAAAAAAATGTAAAAACAAACAATTTGTTCATCTTACTCGAAACGTGCCATCCACGTGAACTTCTTCGGCGAGGTTCAGCGCCGAAAGCATTGTATCACCCGCGAATACGAGACCAACCTCGCCGGATCGTGTATGCACCATGCCGCGATAGATCGATTTGAGGGGTCCATACTCCCCGACCGCGATGCCCAATTCTCTCAACGTCCGCGGTATCGGTGGACGGGTGTTTGCCTTTTCCCTGAACAACATTGTCCTTACCGATTCATACTCCAATTGAGATGCAGCAGCAGCAAATCTGTTTCAAACAAAATCACATTATATGACAGAAAAAAACCAATTACATAATATTATCTTATAGCGATTTTTTCGCGTCATTTCCACACCGTGGATCGATTGACACTTGGTCAAAAATTTTTTTCGGTGTTATGTGCGTTTCTCGAGCTAGCCGACGCATTTCCTCCTGCATCCTGATGCGAACGTTTTCGACGGTGTTACCCAAGTGATTGTGCGTACGCATATACGTAACGTCGCCGGTCGGTGATTCCCTTACGCGCCCTGGGCATCCTAGAACAATACCACTGCGACTCGCGCATCGAAAGATGTTCGAATCGCGGACTCGATGGTATAAAAATCCGGCATAAAAATACCGGAAGCTATTCGCCCGTTGTCCCGGGAAACGTTCCATCTATAATAGCAATAAAATGTTTAAAACGCTTACTCACATATGTCGGATGTAATTATCGTATCCGATTACCAATAAAAAAAGTCGGTCATTACATCTTACCCGTCTTGTATATATGAGCTTATGACGATTAATCGTTGTTTTTAATCTCAATTTAACAATAACACTACTTCAACGATAAATATTAATACGAATTATATAAACTAAAAACAGTACGTTGATACGGATGAAAAAATGTGAAGGAAACGTATTCGAAATGGAATTATTGCAGCTCGCTACGGTGAAAAATATATTGCTAACGACTCGATGAGTGTTTTCGCAAAAGTGAAGAGATCCCGCGAAAAACAAACACTGCCGCGGCTGCTCGCGTCGTGTCTACAAACTAGTAGACGATTCGACGATGCTTTGTTTTGACGCTATCCTAGCAGAGGACGCGACAGACAAAGAACAAAACACTGTCGAATAAGACGTTTTGACAGTTTTTTCTGCTATCCCAAAAGAAAACACGACGCGAGCAGCCGCGGCAGTGTTTTTTAGCGAGCTGCAATAATTCCATTCCGAATACGTTTCCTTCACATTTTTTCATTCGTATCAACGTACTGTTTTTAGTTTATATAATTCGTATTAATATTTATCGTTGAAGTAGTGTTATTGTTAAATTGAGATTAAAAACAACGATTAATCGTCATAAGCTCATATATACAAGACGGGTAAGATGTAATGACCGACTTTTTTTATTGGTAATCGGATACGATAATTACATCCGACATATGTGAGTAAGCGTTTTAAACATTTTATTGCTATTATAGATGGAACGTTTCCCGGGACATTTTTTATGCCGGATTTTTATACCATCGAGTCCGCGATTCAAACATCCTTCGATGCGCGAGTCGCAGTGGTATTGTTCTAGGATGCCCAGGGCGCGTAAGGGAATCACCGACCGGCGACGTTACGTATATGCGTACGCACAATCACTTGGGTAACACCGTCGAAAACGTTCGCATCAGGATACAGGAGGCAATGCGTCGGCTAGCTCGAGAAACGCACATGACACCGAAAAAAATGTTTGACCAAGTGTCAATCGATCCACGGTGTGGAAATTACGCGAAAAAATCGCTATAAGATAATATTATGTAATTGGTATTTTTCTGCCATATAATGTGATTTTGTTTAAAACAGATTTGCTGCTGCTGCATCTCAATTGGAGTATGAATCGGTAAGGACGATGTTGTTCAGGAAAAAGGCAAATCACAAAACATAAATGATAGTCATGATAATATGATTTGCTTGTTTTCCTGTAATTAATATTTTTTATAATACTGTAGCCGATCGCAGTGAAAACATCGACGTTGAGGAACATGGACATATCCAGCCCTCGGAGACGCAATCTCACCGGGCTGCTGAGCAGTCATCGTCTGGACAACAGCCCGGTGAGATTTCACTGGCCAGAATCGAGGATGAGCTCGTGGAGCATCAATGGGTCCAAGCATTTTTGACGGAATTATAATTAGAAATAATCAGTTGAAACACTTGGTGATAAAAAAAATCAAAAATTAGCAAAAAAAAATATTGTTTTTACTTTGCAATGTCACTATTATACAATTTATTGTCGTTGCAAAAAAAAAAAAAATCAAACAAATTTTTATAAAAATGAAAAAAATAAAAAATCAAGATAAAAGTATAAAAACGGCCAATTATTATTTCCGGGCGCGGAGCACGGATGGGGAGCCCCCAAGACTTTGAGAGACACTGTTCGGGGCGAGCGCCGTGCCGTTCGGGGATCCGAGTCACGCCTGAGCCGAGTTGACACTGCAGCGAGCTGGGTCGCCCGAACGGCACGAGATGTAGCCGAGCCGAGTTGGGTCGGTGTCGACTTGGCATTGTGCCGAGTCCCCACCAGTCGACTCGGCGACGCCGAGATGGCACCGGGGCGAGATGGAGAAAACAGACTTGCCACCGTCCCGTGAAAACAGCCTCGACCGTCGTGACTCGGTCGCGAGCCACCGCTCCTCCGTTGGGGGACCGTCGAGGTTCCCCCGGAGCCCCTCTGGTGAATCATATTGCTGATTTCCAGGGCTCCACTCACGCACTCGTGCAGCGTTGCATAATTTCGAGCTCGCACGAGTAGCTGCTTGTCTCCACGCAAACCGTTTTCGAAATTCGCCTGAGCACGCTTCTAGTCGAATCTTCGATGGTTCGTGCCTCGCCCGGCGTGGAAACGCGTTCGCACAATTTTCCTATCAGTTCGACCGTAATTTTTTCGGCTCGAGCTGCATAGGAAGCTACGCTTTCTCCGTTATTCTGTCGGAGGGAACTAAATTCCATCTGTAAGGCCGCCAGAGATTTTCTCATCCCGTACAGAGCCTCTAGCTCGGCCTTGAGCACGCCGAGCGTTTGGATGTTTTTATGTTTTAGTTCCTGGACCGGTCGACCCGAGATATTGCTAGATATAATTAATTCTAGCAATATCTTGTGGTCATCGTACGCGACCCGGCGGAACACGGTTTCGCACGAGCGTATAAACTCGTCCAATTGGTCGGGACCACCTCCGGAAAATGATCGAACATGCTTGAGTGCTGTGTTCAGATCGATTGTCCGGCGTCTGGTGGTTTCCTGCGGATCCTGGTTCGCTCGTTGTAATTCGAGCTGGTCCATCCGTTCTAGTAATTCGCGATTTTGGGCTTGCAAAATCCGAATTAATTCGTACGGGTCGCTGTTTACCTCACGGAGCGTTTCGGCCATGTCTCGACGCACCGTCGTGTCATGAGTGGTCGATTGCATGCGCGAACGATCGTCTCCGCGACGGTCGGGACCGGTACTATCTAGCACTTGCCATCGTGGCGAGTTATCTCGTCTCCGAGTGACATTGCGATTTAAATCGCGTTGGCGCGAATCATCTATATCATCGTATCGACGTGAAGCGTCATTATCTACGTCACGCCGGCGTGATTCGTTATTCTCTAACCTGCGTCGCCGCGATTCATTGTACTCAAAATCCCGGCGACGTGCGTCGTCGTAGGGCGAATCGCGGTGGATGGTGTCTTGATCGTCCGAATCACGTTGAGGTATTTCGACATCCTCTAGGTCGTATCGTACCGTGGGGTTCGCGTTGCGATTATTTCTCGATATCTCCCGCGGTATTGCTCCGAGATTTCGCGGCTGGCTGGGTCGAGCTAGTGCATTGCTTGACCGACTATAATTTGCTCCGTTTCGGAGACTACGAATTTCTTCGTCGATCATGTCCTCCGTTACTGATCGACGCGAATTCCGACTTAATCGAGGGAGGTCGAAATCGGATTCGATCGTTTCCGCGCGCGACGTTCCGCGCTCGGTTGTGCCACCGAGTTGTCGTAGGTTATTCGACAACGCGGCCCGTTGGCCGGGGGGCATCGCTCCGTCCGGTGACACCTGATTCAAAGCCTCGTTCGTACGGAATGCGATGTCGCCGATGGCGGCATCGAGCATGGCCAGGGCGTTAACCTCCTCCCCCGGCAAGGGGGATTCAGTTGAGTGCGCCCTGCGCGTGCTTCGACGGGGGTCGTTCGACATTTTTCGTACAAATATATATATTTTTTTTTCTCAAAATTCCGAGATCGATCGGTCGATATGAGATATTTATTGGAAAAATTTTTTTTCTGTTTATCGCGGACGCGGATTAATTATTGTTAAAATTTTTCGCGACGGTCCGCGACCTCTCGGGTTCGATCTATTTAATTATCTTCGGTTGCGCAAAAATTTTGTTTACCCCCGGCGCGAACTACTCAATAATATAAATTTTTTCTCGACTCGATTTTTGGCTTTGGTAGTAAGGTACAATATACCTGCCACTTACAGGTAGATGATCCTTGTTGGCATGATGTCCTTCCGAGCAGATCCTTTCCTCAGTCCTCGTCCTTGTCCTTGACCCTCGGGAGTTGCTGATGGGCTGCTCGTCGCCTCCTCACGATGTCCTTGTGGTCGTGGAAGGACCAGGCTGGATTTCGACGACTGCGTGTCGAATCGAGCTCTGGGTTTGCTTTCACACAGGCACTGTTTTTTCACTTTAAACGGCACTGTGTACCCAGGTCAATTTCGTGACGTCTGCGTGTCAGAAATTTTCGTAACTCTGGGGTTTTTTTTTCGCGCGCGTGCTGACGTTGCTACTTGTGCAGCACCGCGTAGCCAGGCCAAAGTAATCGCGACGACTGCGTGTCGGGATTTTTTGTTACTTTTGGCTCTGGGTGTTTAAATTCGTGACCGCACTGAATTTATTTCGGCAGATCCCACCGCTGCCACCAATGTTATGTCCCCGAAATTAACACGCGTCTCAGAAAGGATGCGGGTTGGAGGGGATATATGTTTTTGTAGGGATCGTTTACCGAATGAAGAGTTTTACTCAATAAATTAACAATGGGTTTTGAATTTATTTTACGTTGGTGAGAATGAACTGTTTTTTAGATTGTACAAGCTCGTGATATCGCTTTACAAGTGTAGCGATGTCGCGTTAATAATAAACTTTATCTTAAGAGAATCGTATTCGCCCGTCGCGTGGTGCGAGTTATCTACTTGTCGGCGCGCGTCGGGTTATCTCCTCACGTCGTGTCGCGAGCCGTGATACATGTAAGAAATACGAGTCCAGCGGATCGCGTCGCGAGAGTCTTTTGGAGGAGATCTTTTCGATTTGATGTTTCAGTTCAGACTGACAATCGATGCTTCGGATCGATCGTCGCGATCGTCGTTCAACGATCGCGTGATTCTATGTCAGCAATTTTGACGGTCACTCGCGGCGCGTGTGCACTTCGAAATTGCGTGGTTAGATCGGTGCAATGACCTTCGGGTCATTGCGCGATTTAACGTCAGCTTTCTGTCGAAAGAAAGTGTCGAAATGATTTTGCGCGGAATTCCGAAGTGTTGAAATAAGTTCGCGAGGAATTCCGTTCGAAATAATATTTCAAAATAATATTTCCCAATAATATTTCCCAATAATATTTCCCAAGTAAAGTATGATTAATTATGACAATAGGTTATAATCAATTTAGTTAAACAATTTTGAATTTTTCGGGGCACAACAGCGGGGTTTTGAAGTTTTTGAATTTTTCGGCGTTTGATTTTTCGGTTGACGCTTCAGATCTTGAAGCGAACGTTCTAAAGATTTCGCCGATTTCAAGCGTTCATCGAGATCTTGACCGCAGAGCCATTCGTCAGCTGACGAAAATTGCAGCGTATCCTTCACCGAGATATTCACCGGTGCCAAGATAAGGTTTTTCTTACTGCGGTTTCTTCGCGTTGCAGATCCGCTAAGAGTCTGGCCGTATCGCTCAGACACTCTATCATCTCGATATTTTCGTTGTCACCGTTACCTTTTAGCGCTATCGACAGAGCTTTCCCTTGAGCGCTGAGGCATGCAGCAATTTTTTCTTGTTTCGAGATAATACGTGCGTCTCGTTTTAATCCAGCGTCATTGGTTGCCGCTTTCAACTCAGGGTTCAATTTTGGTGGGTCAATATAAAAATACAATTGTTCGGTGGAGGATACTTTTTGATAATCTCCGATTTCTCATCTGACGGAAGGCCCTTCCTCAAAATTTCTTCCCATCACACAGCAATGAGATTTGGGATCGCTTGTCCCAAGACTCTATCAGGTGCGTTGCGTTTACCCATGACGTTCAAGACGTCCTCAGTCAATCCGTCGAGTTCGTCCAGTTCTGCTTCGTCTGGCAGAAGTGGTTTTTGATTTTTAGATCCCGAAGCCGATCCATCGACCACCCGAATTGCGGTGGTATTTTCGTTTGATATTTCGTTTGATATTATTGGGCTCCTTGTCCGTAGAATAAAGTGGGGATTCAGAATTGTTTCGTTCTCGACGACGTTTTCTCCCCGTTTCGCGTCTGTCGCTCGAATAGTCGTCCGACGAGGAGGAGGAACGCTTACGGCGACGATGTTTCTTTTTCGATTTATTTTTCTTCAGTTGGCGTTCCGACCGTTTCAATCGTTTTTCTAAGTTTTCTTGTATATTTTCTGAATTTAAATCAATACTACCGCTCCTATCTTTGTGCATTTTTCACAGAATTTTTATACTTATTGATGTTAATTTATTATATGCTCGTGACGTCTCGGCACAAAGAAGAAGAATGACGAAAAACAATGGACGACACGAGCGCGGCGCGCATGTGGTTGATGTTTTCAGTTTAGATAATATAGCTTTGAAGCTTGTGGCGAAATCGGTGTGGAGTGGAGGTACTACCAATTGATCATGAGGGAGAGGCGCAAAATACAATCCATATTTCTTATTAAAGAATTTTATTTCAATAAATAATTAATAATCTATTTTTTTCATTAAAGAATTGATAATTGAACGAAGATAACTATTTTATCAACAAAAAATGAATAAAAATTAGTACGTCTGTCCGTCCATCTATCCGTCCGTCTGTCTGTATGTCACAGTCCTCCCATTCTCTCAGTTATGTACCGATTGTGATGAAATTCAATACACCTACGTAGAACGGTGACCTTAAAACAGAAATAATATTGTTGGAAAAAAAAATTTCAAAATGTCAACATGCTCTTGACTACTCTATTTTCAATTTTTTTGCGGTTTCCTCAATAATCACCATTATTCATGAAAATGTATAGGTACCTGAAAAATTTTAGCGGTTACACTTTTCGAATCAAATCGAAAATTTGTATTATAGGCAATCAAACCATATCAATTTGAAGACAATGAAAATACGACTTTTGGAATTTGTACAGCAACGGAATTATGTATCACATACAAAGTATGTTATTCCTATTATTTTTTCCGATAGGTTGTTTGAGACGGAAATGTTGGATCGATATTTGTTATTGTGAAAAAGATCATAATTTCATTGAAAATGCAATAAAACACAAATTAATGTGCATTGTTTACGTGGCTCGGTCTTTCGGAAACTGATGAATGCTCCTTTCGGTACACTCCTTAGGTGTCGCCTTACAATCTTTGAAGGTACATGTATGATGCGATGGCATGATTACGAGATTATGCTTAGACGCAATTGTACAAATTTAAATGAACTTTGCTCAATATGCTAAGATGATTTCTACGATTTCCAACGACAAGGTCCCCGAAGACGCACGTATCCCGTGACACTCGCAAAAGAAGTCCGGAATCGTATGCTCGTCGACGACGAGATCTCGCGGCATGAGCGAGTGAGACATCAAGATAATAATGGCTCGAAGCCCGCGGATTCGTAACGTGGGTGCAAGAGAGAAAGAACAACAACATGACAGTTGAGGCTAGATGCATGTGTGGATTCTACGTTTACAAGAAGATACTACGAATCCAACACCATGTTGGCATGAAACCGTATCATGATAATAATAACGATTTTCGATAATTTTTTTTTATCCAGTAGGTGGAAGTTACCCTCAGTGTCGGACTCCCAAACGGGCTTTACTGGCTAAAACAGCCAAGTGGGCCGATGATAATGATGATAATAATGATAATAATGACAATAATGATAACGATGATAATAATGACAATAATGATAATAATGATAATAATAATAATAATGATAATAATGATAATAATTATAATATGGGGGAACAGAAAATTCTCGCCATAGGGAGGGTCAGTAACAGACGGTGTTTTCGACATAACCCATATGACCGATTTTAAAGCATCGGCACTAATTTTTTGGTCCCCTATAAAGTGTTTTTGCCACACCTTAAATGTCGGATGGATCATGAAAACCGAGAGTAACCGATTCACACAGGTGCGCAAGGCTCCACGGAGATCGCATCCTTCATTTCGTCGTTGCTCCGAATTAAAAAAAAATTATGATCAACGGCGGTAGTCGCACAGATGTTCTTCAATGAGTCTTTTCATTCATCACAAATAATTCAATCTATAGATTTACAGTAACGTCATTTTCATACGCCATCAATCATCGCCGATCGAGCGATCAACGGAATGTCGTTAGATGATGAAGATTTTGTTCTGTGAATGCAAAAAAGGGCAATTTGACAATTGTTAAGAGGATGGAAAATTATTCGATAGCGATGTCGTTCATCACTTCTGTGAAACAACAGGGAATAATGCAAATGGGGCGTTGAAAATATTCGTTTATTTGTTTATTACTATTTTTCCATTCTATTTACACGAACTTAAGAATGAGAAGGCACACTAGTCCCGATCGTTTCGCATTTTCAGGAGAAATTCTGACGGTAAGTACGAGTAAAACGTTGTTTCCAAACGTTTTACGCGGGATATTTATTCCACGCGATCACGACTTCCGGGGTTTTCATCCTGTATAACATACCAAGTAACAACGAAATATATATGCATATACATTAAACTGGCCGTTAAAACATAGATTTTCGATCTTTCTTCGGAAATCGAAGTTGACTTCGTAGAACTAAAGTTCTTTGAAGCCCATCTTCAATGCTAAGGGGTACCTCAATAATGTTTATTATTATGTTTATCGACTTTTTTTCGAGTTAGCACTACGCAAATACTTATTTGCGTAAAATTCTTATTGGGGCAAAAATTCGGATTCATTTTCAAATAAAAGCTATTTTTGTAAAGACTTTTTTTTACGTCTTATGAATCGTCTACTACCAAGAAATCGTATTATTAAAAATGAAAAAAATTTAGATTAAATAATTAAATTTAAAAAAATGTCCCGTGATCCCTAGAAGAAACAGTGTGAGGACCGAGAGATAATAATAATTTTTTTTTCTTTTTACAGTGGGGGAAATGCATTAGGCACAGGGGTAATTTTGTTACCCCTAGTAATTTTGGGGTAATTTCGTTACCCCTAGTGTCGGACTCCCAATCGTGGTTTACCGACTAAAACCACCCACCGTGCCTAGTCTGGAACAGTTTATCACATTACTTCGTAGGTCTAGGGCTTCGTTCTTCGTCTCCGTTTCAACTTGCTGCTCTTTGGCTGCTGATCTCGCTTGGTTCAGCGGCCCCTCAATCCAGGTCGCGCTTTTTCGAGCAGAGGACGCTACGTATCCATTGCGATATCGCATTCCGATTGTTCCTGCCGGACAGCATTACTTTCACGATGTTCGACGGAGTTAGCTCTCCTAGCTCATTCTCTAGTGCAAGTCTGCTCTGCGCCCATCGGTTGCAGCTGGAGAATGTGTGTTCCACGTTGTCTCCTGTTTCGGAACAGTATAAGCAGTCGGGTGTGGTTGTCTTCCCCATCTTAAACAGATATTCTTTATAATATCCATGCCCACTAAGGAACTGCGTGAGGTAGTAGTCTACTTCTCCGTGGTTCCTCTCTATCCACGGTCTTATCCGCCTTATAAGTTTGAACGTCCAGCGCCCTTTGGGGTCCTGGTCCCAATTCGTTTGCCAGCGTTCGATGCTGCGGTTCCTCTCTTCCTCGCTTGCTTGCTCCCTTCCTATTTCTTTTTTCTCTAGTACACGGCTTTACGTTCCCGCGCGAGGAGTGCGACCGGTATAATTCCGGCGATTACTAAGACCGCTGGTTCCGAGACCGTGCGGTACGATGACGCCACTTTAAGGGCTGCTCTTCGCTGGACCTGAGCCAGCCGCTTCCGATAAACTTCTTTCGTGAGAGAGTCTGCCCACACTTCAGCTCCGTACAGTAGCACTGCTTGCACCGCGTTCATTAGCAACCGTCGTTTGGTGGATTTCGGCATCAGCCTGCTGAGAGTGTTCATCCCCTTGCGGCCTTATCCGCCGTCTGTCTTATTTGGTCCCAGAAGCTCAGTTTGCTATCGATCATGATCCCCAGGTATTTGGCTGCCGGTTTGGTCTGCACGATTTCTTCTCCTACCCTCATGGGGAGGATCGTGTTCACTCTCTTTTTCGTCAGGATAACGATCTCTGTCTTGTTTAGAGCCAGGGAAAGACCGTGTTCATCTATCCAATTGTTGACCTTGCGCATTACCTGATTTAATTTGAGCTGGGCTATCTCGACGTCCCTGGCTGCTACAAGTGCCACGACGTCGTCGGCATATCCCACCAGCACCGTTTTTTCGGGCATTTCCGTCCTCAGGAGGCTATCGTATGAAGCGTTCCACAAATCTGGGCCGAGGATCGATCCCTGGGCTGCACCGGCTGTGACCGTCATTCTTCTCTGCCCTGTGCTAGTCTCGTAGAGCAGTGTGCGGTCTCGTAAGTAATCGTCTATCATGCGGAGCAGACAGCTGGGTACCTTGAAGGTATGCTCCAGCGCCGACAGCATATCCGTCCATTTCGCTGAATTAAAAGCGTTTTTAACATCGAGCGTCACCAGTAGCACTACTCGGCGTGAGTGATGGTTGTATCTTTCAGCTCTTCGCACCGCCTCGACGACTTCCTGGACTGCGTCCACCGTCGAGCGCCCTGTCCGGAAGCCATACTGCTTCGGGGAGAGATCCCCAGCCGCCACGATTGCCTGTTGTAGTCTTGCTTTTAGGAGTTTCTCGAGTGTCTGGCCTGTTGTATCGAGCATACATAACGGTCGATAGTACGACGCCGCTCCGGGTCGCCCTTGCCTTTGCTGATTAGCACCAGGCGCGAGATCTTCCACCGGTGGCTAAAGGTCCCGGCCCTTAGGCACGCGTTAAACAGATTCAGTAGCAGCTGTGGGTTGTGCTGCACGACTATTTTCAGGGCCTCGCTTGGAATGCCGTCCGGTCCTGGTGCCTTTTTATTCTTCAGTGATTTCACCGCTTTCTCCAATTCATCGAGGCTAAAGAGGGGGAAGTCCTCTATCTGCACGGGTCCGGTGTCTGCTCTCTCGGAGTGAGCTGGGAAGAGAGTGCCGACTATGCAGTCTATAGTGGTCGCGTCCATTGCACTGGTCGCGCAGAGAGCCCCCGGCGTTCCCGTTGTCGTTGTTGCTATCCATCGATTGTAAGGGCGATGTATTGGTGGTCGCTAGCCGTGTAGTCATCTATGACCCTCCAGTCCTTTGCTCGAGCCGTGAGAGCTTCCGTGGCCATGGAAATGTCGGGCATAGTTTCCGAGTATCCTGGGCGACGGAATGTCGTTGTATTGCCAGTGTTCAGTACGTTTAGCCCTGTTCGAGCTGTCATCTCCATGATATAATTTCCTCGCGAGTCCGGGTTGGGCATACCCCATTCGATTGCTCTGGCGTTGAAATCTCCGCCGATCAGTATGTGGCCGGGTGTGTTGACGATTTCATCTTCTAGTAGGTCTATTTTGGCACGAAATTTGCAAATGCCCTCGTTTGGAGTGAGGTATACGCTGAAATAGGTGACTCCCCCACTTTGAATCCAGACGAAGCCTCGCCGACTTCCGTGGCTCCTAACCTGTAGTTTGGCCGGGTTCCTTACCCAGATAGCGGATGTGCCCAGGGGGTCCGAGAACCACGAACTTCCCTCCATGTCTCGGCACTGCTCGGAGATTAAGAGCAAATCTGAATCTTTTTCTCGTGCCAGTTGATGTAGGAGGTCGTTGGCCGTTTTGCTCCTGTTCAAGTTCACTTGGATGATATGTATCATTTTTGTGCCCTTTTCGCGTTTTCGAGGGCGTCTTTGAAGACGCTGCATCGCCCCGATCCCGATGCGTGCTCCAACTTGCTGCGATCCAGTCCTTTGTCGGGGCATAGGCTGCATCGTGAGGAAGCTGTACACTCCTTCGCTTGGTGCCCAGGCTCCCCGCACTTATGGCAAAGCACCTTGCTCCTGTCTCGGCCTTGGCAGATTCGAGCCGTGTGTCCGTATCCACTGCACCTGAAGCAGCGTGGGACGACTAGCCTTTGCCGTATTCTGCAGCTAACCCACCCGATCTTGATGTGCTGGAATTCCAGCAGCTTGCTTCCGCCTGTTTCATTCAGTTCGACTATAGCCGTCTTCTGTTCTCTACTATTTGCCTTTGTTACCGAGGTTTTAAGTTCCTTCGCGTCGTCCGGAATCTCTCTTCGTATAGCCGCCTCCACTTCCTCCTGGGTAGTAAGGCTGTCGAGGTCTCTGATTTCCAGCGTCGTTCTCCTTTCTGGTTGGCGGACTGTCGCGCTAGCCTTTAATGCGTCGCTAAATGCTGCTTTGTCCTTTGTTTTCCGGCCGAGCTCGATCAGGACTTCTCCGGTCTTGGTCTGGCGGATCGCTCTCACCTCGATCTCCGTGTCTTCCGGCTTGGCCTTGCTGCGGATATCGCCTAGTATTTCGGCGTAGGGTTTGCCTTCGGCGGGTCTGATTATCAGTGCCTCCGGGCGTCTCTGTTTCCTTTCCTGTGTTCCCGCGTGTCTTTTTCTTGGTCCAGGCTTCTTTGACGTCACCTCGAACCGTGGCTTGTTTCTGCCCTTCGCAGGGGTTTGGCCGCTCGCCTCTTCAGTCTCGGTCGGTGCTTTTTCCGGCCTTGACCCCTCCAGATTTTCCGCGCTTTTTTTGGCCTTTCTACTGCGGACTTCGCTCCATTCGTTCCGCTCGTTGTCCTGTTTCGTTCTTTTGCCTGCTCGGGAGTCGCCGGTGGTGCCCTCCGGACTGTTGACATTTCGGCTTCGTTTTTGGCTGGTTCGACGTCTGCGAGCCTCGCCGTTTGATGCGTGGTATTTCCCAGCGCCTCGTCTCCTCCCTTGCCTTCTTCCAGATGCGTCTTTTTGCCAGGATTGCGTCGACAGATTCTAGTAGCTTTACCAGTCCCGTCTTGATGTCCATACTGACATTTTTTTGCCTGACAGTCGCGTTCTGCATGCTCTTCGCTATGAGAGATAATAATAATAATAACAATAACAATAACAACAACAACAACAATAATAATAATAATAATAATAATAATAATAATAATAATAATAATAATAATAATAATAATAATAATAATAATAATAATAATAAGCCGAGCCGTGCCGAGCCGAAGCCGTGCGATGAGAGAGCAGCCTGGATTCTGGAAGAAGAAGCTGATGCGGATCTTATTGCACCAATGCAATCCGCTGTCATCACAACCGAAGACGTCAAGAAAGCCATTCAGGATGCGCACAATTGGAAAGCCACAGGACCGGACAGAATTCACAACGTCTGGCTGAAAAAGCTTACAATTTTCCACAGCCCTCTAGCGAAATGTTTCACTACAACAATAGAATGCCCGCACACAACACCAGCGTTCATGATGACAGGCAGCATGTATTTACTGCCGAAAACGCCGAACGCCAGTGATCCATCTTGCTACAGACCCATTACGTGTCTGTCAGTAATCTAAAAGCTCTTCACATAAATAATAACCAATCGCGTATACAAGCACTGCGATGAAAACAACATAATGACGAAGGAACAGAAAGGGTGCATAAGGGGCTCGCAAGGCTGTAAGAAGCAGCTAACGATTGACTCGGTTATTGTATACCAAGCTATTGCTGAGAAGCGGAATCTGAGCATGGCATACATAGATTTCAAAAAGGCTTTCGACTCCATGCCACATAAATACCTCCTACTGCTCTTAAAACTGTACAAAATAGATGATCGCATCATTAAGTACATGGCATATGCAATGTCGAAGTGGAACATAACGCTATGCTTGGGACCGGAAGTAAGCCAGCCGATATTTATCAAGAACGGAATGTTCCAAGGTGACGCCTTCAGTCCCCTCTGGTTCTGCCTAGGCTTAAACGTTCTAAGCAAGCAGCTGGGGAAACTAGCGAGCAACCTGGGGTACGAGATTAAGTCAGAGCAAGGAAGCAAGCACCTGAACCACCTTATGTACATAGACGATATCAAGCTGTATGCATCAAGCACGGACAAGCTGCACAGAATGCTCAAGATGGTCCATGAGTTCAGCACCAGCATCAGTATGGGCTTTGGACTTGACAAATGTAAGATCGCTCACCTCGTACGGGGAAAGATAAGCAATGTAGATGAAGGATGCCCGTTGATACTTAGGATTCCTCCAACTAAAGGGTTTTCCAAGTAAAAGAATAAAGGAAAAACTTACATCAGCATTTAATCGCAGATTGAAAAGGATCCTGAAGTCGAAACTCCATGCAGGGAACAAATGTAAAGCTATCAACACCTGGGCAGTACCTACATACAACTACTCATTCGGGGTGATTAAATGGACTGAGACGGACATCGACAGCATTGCAAGGTCGATCAGAACAGCACTGACAAAACACCAATCACACCACCCAAGAAGCGCGGTAGAAAGAATTGTGCTCCCGCGAGAGGAAGGAGGGCGAGGAATTACGGATGTAGCCGACCTGCACCACAGGCAAGTCTGTAACCGGAAGTCGTACTTCCGAGGTCAGCGAGACTGCGCAATTATGAGGACCATAGTTGAGGCAGACAAAAACTATACGCCACTCAACCTGGCATCTATCGAAGTGGAAAAGCCCAGCAACGTCAAAACGAAGGCGGAACTGACTGAATCGTGGAGGAATAAAGAGCTGCATGGAACCCACATCCAAGAGATCCTTAAGGATGATATAGACATGCCACGCTCAAACCTATGGCTTAAGAAAGGCAAACTCTTCCCTGAAACTGAGGGTTTCATGATAGCCATACAGGACAGGGTCATCCATACCAGAAACTATGTCAAACACATCATGCGTGAAAATATCCCGACGGACAGCTGCCGAAGATGTAACATTACCCACGAGACGATTGAGCACATCATAGGAGGGTGTTCCATGCTAGCCGGAACAGATTACCTCAACAGGCACGACAAGGTAGCCAAGCAGATACATCTAAAGCTTGCCTTAAGGCACGGATTGATAG
The DNA here is from genome assembly GCA_963662125.1 of Diplazon laetatorius. Taxonomy (NCBI): domain Eukaryota; kingdom Metazoa; phylum Arthropoda; class Insecta; order Hymenoptera; family Ichneumonidae; genus Diplazon; species Diplazon laetatorius. The sequence goes on along the minus strand of OY759157.1, from coordinate 19,416,057 downwards.
CGTAGCACGTGCATTACTATAAAGTACGACCCGCCGCCCGTACTCGAAAACAAAGATGTGATATTGTACTGGGATAGATCCATCAGAACAGACCGCACCGTACTGGCCAACAAGCCAGACATAGTCCTATTCGACATAAAAAACAAGACAATTGACATATTTGATATTACCATCCCTTTCACCCACAACCTTAGAACAGCCTACGCAAACAAGATAGCCAAGTACACCGAGCTGGCCAACGAGTTGAAGGAGCTCTATCATGCATGCAAAGTGACAATAACACCAATTGTAATATCGGCGACAGCCGTTGTTCTAAAAACGCTGATGAAGCACCTTAATTCGCTCCAAATGGAAGATCTTATTGAAGAGATGCAAATAGCAGTCATACTGGGGACATGTAACACCGTTAGAAGATTCCTGCAGCAGTCAACATAAGAATAAATATAAATTTAAATTTAAATTCGAACAGCAAGGCAAATGCCGAGTCACGACGACTCATGAGTTGGGGAGAACTCCCCCCTAATGACTTCGAGCCGAACCCAAAGGGTCGGTAACATTTTTCCAGCATTAGATAGCTGAGAAAGTGAAACAACTCGAATAATAATAATAATAAATAACGCGCCGCCCAATCTTTAAGAAAGCCGCAAAATGTCGATCTTGACTCGAACGAAGAATTGATCTAACGGCGATAGCATTTCACAGAGATCGCGGAGTCCCGCGAGGACCATTTCGCGAGCAGATAGCCCCCAGTCGACACGTGAAAGACAATGTGACGTCACAGCGGAGTCGTGGAGAATGAGAGAAACGCGAGCAAGAGACGAGCAGATAGCCCCCCACCATGAGAATGTGAGAGACATCGCGAGAAAGAGGCTAGCAGATAGCCCCCAGCACAAGAGTGAGGGAGAAAGCGCGAGACAAGGACCAGCAGATAACCCCCCATCGCGAGAACGAGCGAGACACCGCGAGACAAAGGTCAGCAGATAGGCCCCCAGCGCGAGTAAGAGAGAGATACCGCGAGACATAGGCGAGCAGATAGCCCCCTGCGCAAGAACGAGAGAGATATCGCGAGAAAGAGGCTAGCAGATAGCCCCCAGCACGATAGTGAGGGAGAAAACGCGAGACAAGGACCAGCAGATAGCCCCCTAGCGCGAGAACGAGCGAGACACCGCGAGACGAAGGCCAGCAGATAGGCCCCGGGCGCGAGTAAGAGAGAGACAGCGCAAGAAAGATGCTAGCAGGAAGCCTGCAGCGCCAAAACGAGCGAGACATCGCGGGAAAGAGATAAGCAGATAGCCCCCCAGCATGAGAGTGAAGGAGAAAGCCCGAGACAAGGACCAGCAGATAGCCCCCCAGCGCGAGAACGAGCGAGACACCGCGAGACAAAAGCCAGCAGATAGGCCCCCAGCGCAAGTATAAGAGAGAGAGAGAGCGCGAGACAAGGGCCAGCAGATAGCCCCCTGCGGGAGAATGAGCGAGACAGCGCGAGAAAGATCAGACTTGCAGTAACCCCCACCGTAAGAAGATGGGCGGAGCAAAGCCAGATTACAGTGTATGCGTGCACACGAACGAGCGAAGCAGCGCCACAGCTCGCGCTGTTCGGGGGCGAAAGCTCGATCTCCCCTCGAAATTTTTGTTCCCTCGGCTCCATAAAGCCTGTTCTTCCATGTAATCTTTCTTCTTTGATGCCACGTACCGAGTGTTACCCTACCTCCGATTTTAAGACGTTGCGTTTTTGTTCCCCCCCCTCCTGCGGACTTGTGTTTTTTTTACTTTTGGTAACTCGAGGGTGCGAACTGAATTTTTTGATGGTTGTATTGTGCCCGAAATGATTTTCTTATGGATTTTTTTTGTACAAAAAGTAGATGGTTTTTGCTTCCTCATAGAGGAAGCTTTGTTTTCGTGAAATTTTTTTTTTTCGAGATGTTCATGAAAACGTGTTCAGTATGTCTCAAAACACCTAAAAAACACATTTAGAAAAAATGTCCGGATGTATGTATGTATGTGTGTGTGTGTGTGTGTGTGTGTGTGTGTGTGTGTGTGTGTGTGTGTGTGTGTGTAGTAATGGTTGACCGTTCACAACTTGAGAACGGTTCGAGATATTAAGCTGAAATTTGTCACACATGTGAAGGGTTCACGGCGCATAGCACAATTTAATTTTTGGAAAAATCTATCAAGTTATTTTGTTTTCACATCATTTTTTCGAAATTCAAAAAATTATTTTTGGTCTCTAGCTCCCACAATTTTAGAGATATCGAGCTCAAATTCAGTATAATGTTGTACGAGTACAGGGAGATGCTCGATACCGAATTTGGAAAAAATCCACTCATTGGTTTACTTTTAAAGCGTTTTGTAATGTGAAAAAAACGATCTTTACACTCTAACTAGAGCAATTTTTGAGATATCGGACTTAAATTTGGTACGAAGTTGCGCAATGATCCAAAGAGAAACCCGATTGAATTTGGGCAAAATCCATCGAGCCGTTCATATTTTATGGCGTTTTGAAATTTTTCCAAAAATCAATGTAACTGCTCTAGCTTCCATAATTTTTGAGATATCTGGCAGAGCTGCCAGATGCCTTAGCGGGGAAAATTCCCACACGCCCCCACTACGCCGCTAGCGACAGCAAGCGCTCGCCGCTTGAGAAGAGGGACGTTGCTATGGCGCTCACGCTAGTCGTACGCAGCCAATAGCGTCCGTCAGAAATCGAGACGCTTCGACGACGCGGCGCCAAATTTAAATCCCTTACTCTCAAGCTGTGGATTATAAAAATGGATAAGGAATTTGAAAAAATGAAATAAACAGTTATAATAAATAAGGAAAATAACATAAATGAAGCTAGTACTGAATACTGTTGCAGCCGTTTGCAAATAAGCAGTGCATTAGTTATCTTTTTATCGATCATCAATATAGATTAACCATAAAATGATGTAATGCACTGTTTATTCCCCAGGTCCCACCACGTGGAGGTCGCTGCATGAGGACCCACCCTTTGGGCCGTTACTATGTTTGTAAAGAAAAGCTAATACCCACACAGTATCGGCCCCAGCTCCACCCACCAACAATTAAAAGATGATTTTTAACAATAAATGAAAGAAAACAAAATTAAACGGCTTTAATTATAATAAAGAAGAAGAGGCGATTCTATTTATCGCAAACAATAAAAATAAAAATAAAATAATAATAATAATATAAATAAATAAATAAAGAGACGATTTTATTTATCGCAAACAATAAAAAAATGATAATAATAATAATAATAGAAATAAATAAATGAGGAGGCGATTTTATTTATCGCAAACAATAAAAAATAATAATAATTATAACAAAAAATAAATAAACAGAAAGGCGATTTTATTTATCGCAAACAATAAAAAATAATAATAATTATAACAAAAAAAAAATAAACAGAAAGGCGATTTTATTTATCGCAAACAATAAAAAATAATAATAATTATAACAAAAAATAAATAAACGGAAAGGCGATTTTATTTATCGCAAACAATAAAATAATTTAAAAAGCGACGACGTTCTTCAGCCGCAAAACAAAAATAAAAACTATTTACAAAATATATGTACATGAGTTTAATAAATATATATTTAAATAATCAACAGAAAATAAATAAACTTTTTCTTTCTAATAAATAACCCAGATTTTACCGATTACCGAACGGTTTTATGAATTTATATTTTCGTATTATATTTAACGTAATAATTCAAAGCCCGGCGCTGGTGATAACGTATTTTTACGCGATTTTTTTTATTTGATTTGTTTAACGTGCCGACATTATTTAACTTAAAAAAAATTTAATTAATTTTTTACCGCGCGATCATCGACGAAGACTTTATTTACTTTACGTGTTTATCGACAACAAATTATTTAATTGTTTCGATCGTTGTTGATTACGGGAAACGCGAACTACGACAACACGAGAACTCGCTCATACGTCTGGCTGTTTCGACGGGTACAAATTTTCACTGCAATGGAGCTCTAGATGTTCCTTTTCTACGTTAAATTCGTTGCAATCAAGTTGTCCATTTCGAAAAGCTAATCGCATATGGCATAAGGCATTAAGACACTTTGGACCGATACTATTTCGCTTCTTCGTTTTAACGTCCGTGACGATTGAAAAAATGCGTTCGGCTTCCGCGTTCGAGTGGGGAAGAGACAAAACAATGGACACAATTTCTTCTAAGAGCGGGAACATTTTTTCGCCCGAGAAATGCTCCTTTTCTAAAACTTTTTTCCAAAATGATTCGACATCGAGGGTTAAAAAAATCTGATTTTGTTCTGGACTGAATGATAGGGGCAACGATTTCCACTCGGACGCTAATTTCGTAAGGTTGAAGGCTCCGAAGCGTTGAGCAATGTAAGTTAAATCATTGAAGCTTTCTTTGTCGTTTCGATCAAGAGCGACACTTGGGGCGAGAAATCTCAATTTATCCAGAAGGGAAGGTTTCAGCGAGAGTCGATGAGCTATCTCGGTCGTAGCCGTGACGTAGAATTGCAAACAAGTTCTGCGTATTTCGTTCGCGAGATTTTCCGGAAAATTCTCGAGCGCCGCGTTGCACTCCGGACCGAGGTAAACGTCTTCGAGAGGAATGAAGTTCCGGGGATGAGCGATATACAATGTTCCCGACCTGAGCTTGTCTAAGACTTCCGCGCGCAAAAAATTTCCCCCGAATTCCGCGATGAGACACCTACTTTCCGCTGGCAGTTCGTGAACAAGTACTTTTCGCGATTGAAAAAGTTTGTTGAAATCGTTCAAAAGATTTAACGAATATTTTAAAAACAACAAATACGTTTTTATGACATCGTTAGTCATGATTTCCAAAATGATTTCCGCTGATTTTTGTTTTTCCTCGTTGACGGCAAGAGCAAAATACATTTCCAATGCGTCCCAGTTTTCAAGCAGTCGGACGACGCATTGTTCCATCGACAACCATCTAGTGTTCGACAGCTTGAGAACTTTCCAAGTTTCTATGTCCAAAAGTTCTTGGAACTCTCGCAGCACTGCAAGACGCTTCGGACTGCCGGACACGTACGTGGCACTGGCTCTGATTAAATATTCACAAGAATTTGGTAACGTATCGCAAGCTTTGGTGGCTACTAATGCTGTTGAGTGGCAAATGCAATTGAGGGTCACGAGACCGGGCGCGTCTGAAGCTAAACGGGTCATGAAAGAGTTATGTTTACCTGTCATTACTGATGCATTGTCGGACGCCATCCCGACAATGTTGCTAATTGGGACGCCTTTTGATTCGAACGATGATTTGAATGCCACGTACACTGCTTCGGCTGAACAATCCTTGGCGTCTAATTTCACTAACTCGAAAAGGGCTGTTACGACTTTTTTTGTGTCAGGAGACAAAAACTGGACGAGGACGCACAGGAATTTTGTGTCGGTGATGTCAGTGCTTTCGTCAACGAGCACGGAGAATTTTTTTACTTTTAAAATTGAAATCAATTTATCAATTTCGCGTTTTGCAATTTATGTTTGTGCATTTTGTCCGGCCGAGCGTTACGTCTCGCAGGGTTGGAGAGTCGTCGAATGCTTTTTGTAACAGTGGAAGCAAGGTTTCGACCGATTGAATCCCCCCGCTGTTTTGAATGAAAAATGCTGATAACAAAATTTCGGCTGATTTTACTTTTAATTTATGGCGATTTTGTGTTTCATCATCCACCGGTGGATGAGACGACGACTCGACGTTTCCCGATATTGCGAGTGCTGCCTTCTCGATATGAAACTTACCCGATGCATGCTTCAGCAACTCACTTTTACCGCCTGTTAATTCTTTATCACAGAAGGTGCAAAATGCTTTATCAGATTTACCCGAGACCGGTCGCAGCCAGCCGGAAAGCTGCGGTACCGAGAGCCACGAATCTTGAAAAAAATTTTGATTGCCTACTTTTTTACGTTTTGTCGGCGGTCCTGTGTGTGGTCCATTCGAAGGTCCAGCACCCTGATCTAACGGATTCATTGTCACTTTTAATTCGGCTTACTGATTAATTAATTATCGCGACACTAACCGCGGAACAACGACCGAAAATGCTTATTCCCGCGCGAACCGACGGAGTAACAATGACAACGAGCGTTTTTTGTCTGGAGTAAATATGTTCATAATTTGTTTTACGTAGCAACCAACGGATTGAAAAACAAAAGACGGTGCGCTGCTTAGATAAATCATATTCATTTATAACGACATAGACTCTGTTGGTACCTGTTGGCCGAGTGGTTACACGACAGGCCTCCGGGCTGGAGCGATCGGGTTCGAGTCCCGATGGCATAATTTTTTTTTTTTATTTTTTATTAAATTTGTTGTAATATCTCTTTTATGTCCAGCTGTAGAACTGTCGAGAGTTTGGAGAGAGGTGTGATTCAATAATTTATGTGTAGATATATGTATAACTTAGACATTTGACATTACAACATTTGGTCTTTCGATAATTTTCGACAGTTCATCGCTATGACAATGAAACTGTCGTGCCAGTGCAGACCGGAGACCGGGGTAATAACTACAGCGAACAACATTGATTAAAGTAAAGTTCTTGTTATTTATAAATAATTGAGAATAATAAGCGTATGGTGCTTGTCACAGTTATTCGATTTGTATTTTAACCCTTGCGTTACATTGACTCCGTACGGAGCGAGAAACAAAATCTGAAATTTTTATTTTTATTGAATGAAGAAAAAATTTCTAATTTTCAATAACAAATAAGCAATAAATGTTTTTCCAAATATAAACATGTGGTGAGCCGAGGGTACATCGTTGGCGCGTAGCTGAGCAGCCGGAGAAGGCCGAGCGCAGCCGAGGAAGGCCGAGGGAGGCCGCGCCGCCGACGTGGGACGCTGTGGGGAAAAAATTTCGCATGGGTTCCCCACGCGGGAGACACAGCTTCCCACACGTCAGGCAACTCTGCCCTACCGACGAGTCATATTTATTTATAAACCCGTGTTATCAGGAACCGAGCAATGGCTTAGTGGTACGGAGACCGGTTGACGAAGCTGCAAGCTGTAAAGCTTGGGTACGAGACTCTCTTTTTTTTTTTTTCTTCTTCTTCTTATGTGGGCGCATGTCAAAGTCTTTTTAGCCAACTTCTCACGACTTTACATCACCGATATACCTATAGAAGCGAATGTGTATAAGTATATAGGTGATGTTTAGTCCCGAGAAGTTGGCTGAAAAGTTTGACTTGAACAAGTAAAAAATCTCTTCTTTTTATGTTGCTCATATTGATAATCAAATATTAGCATTTTTCTGTCAAGATCGGTGATAGAATATGCATAAAGAATTCTATCAGCTTTAATTATAACGAAATTCCATTCGAATCCGATGAAAATTGAAGTCCGAAAGTCAATTCATCCACGGATGTTTTTCAACTGGAAAGCTAGGGCTGGGATTTGTAGGCACTGGGATAAAAAAAATTTCCTGAGCATTCTATGGTCACGGCAGCTAATTCCTCGCTTTGGAGTCAAATAGAGCAAGGTCCAAGCTTTCATTACATCTCATTTAGAAGCGTCTATCGGCTCGCGATATTTTTCTACAGCTTCTTGGAGATGGCCATCAACACGTTTTTCGGGTCTGTTTCCTTCGAAAACTGAAACCAATTTGATATACCTAAAGCCGAATTCGTATTGTACGGAAAAAATCCTATGAAAATCGGCTCTCATTTATCATGACATCTTCTTGTTGGCCAATGTAATTAAAGATTATTCTGTGCTCTTAATTCGTATTTCAAATATTGGCGCGCAAGCGAAGCCGTGAGGCACGAGGCGACAGCCAATAGCGGTACAGGAGTGCCGGTATTGGATGCGCCAAACTGATGACGTAAGCTCTTAGCAGCGAGCACGGTCGGTGCATACGGCGGCGGCAGCGAGGGAGCCGAGCCGCCTAAATGGGACGCTGTGGGAATCGGATCGCGGAGTTCCCCACGCGTGGGAAAAATCCCACGAATCTGGCAGCTCTGATATCTGGCTGGAATTTAGTACGTTGTAACCGTTGTAACCAACTTACTAAATACGTTGAATTTAGTAAGTTGCACTACCATCGAAAGAGGTTTCGTGTTAAATTTGGACAAAATCCAACAAGGCGTTCAGATTTTATGCGAATTATAATTTTACAAATTTCACATGAATTGCCCCATGTATATTGATTTCGACTTACATCACACTTACAAGGAGCCCTCAACGTCACGAAAGTGAACAAGGGTGCAAAGTAGAACCTTGCACATTGCTTCCTCATAGTTTTGTACCGTTTTTAAATTATTGAGATGTAAAGTAGAACCTTGCTTATGGCTTCCTTATCTTCTTACACATTTGCCAAAGCTTCCTCTATGAGGAAGCCAAAATTGATCGACACAAGGTTCTACTTTACATCTCAATAATTTAAAAACGGTACAAAACTATGAGGAAGCAATGTGCAAGATTCTACTTTGCACCCTTTTTTTGTATTGTACCCGAAACGAGATAGTGTGTTAGTGAGTGGAATTTATGATCCTGTTATGATGGCGAATTGACGTTTGCATTTTTTTGTATTCCGAGCCTACGTCCCTGATTTTCGTGTTCTGTATTTTTTTTCTTCGTCCTCCTTAGTACGACGTTTAATTTCTCTTCTTTCTTTTTTTTTTGGCTCCAGTACGCGAGAGCGTACTTTCGTTTGAGCATGTAACGAATTTGGGCGTGTAACGAAAAATGCTTCCTGTCGAGGCAATCCCGAGGACCCCCCCCCCGAGTCCCCCCACCCCTGGTCCGAAGTCAACCGTCGTTGTCCGCGCATAGCAAGTAGTTTTAAATCCGAATTTCGCGTGAACCCCCCCCCCCCCTCCGTCCACTCGTCTATACGCTCCAGTACTACCGAGGTGCGGGGAGCATACGAAGACCGTCGAGTGTGACACTTGGAGAGACACCTCGTGATGCCCCCTCCTCAACGAAAATCACGCCGGAGAAGACCGCGACAGAGAGAAAGACACCGGCTCCCGCACTTCGGATCAGGTAGCGATCGCGAGTAGTTGACCCAATCCCCCCCCCCTCCGCGATTCTGGCCGACGTGCCGCCCGTTGCGTGCGAATGTTTGTATTGTATCGAGCCCTTTTTAATTTTTCGAGTTGAATTGTTTTGCATTTCCGTGTTCCCACCGATATTTTCCCCGATTTTTCCTAATTAGGCCGCGTGTGTGCGACTCAGTTTTTTTGTATCAAGTTTATCGAATAGTTTCCGGATGTGGCGTGGTAACGAGTGGCGAGTACGAGGGTGACAAAATTGCGCTCGGTGTTGTATCGGGTTTTTCGGAGTGAGTGAATGTGAGTGTGGAGCGGCAGAGGGCGGAGTAGTTATTAAGGTTGATCCCCCGATTTCCCCGTACGAGAACCCAACGGACCTCATAAGGGTTGAGGTGCCGTTGGGCAGAACAATACCCCCGAGTGTGAGTAGACCGTCCTTCCCGGTACAGTCTCGAGCAAAATTGCGTCATCCCTCCTCTCCCACTCCGACCCAGCCTTATCCGGTAAACGAGATCCCCCCCCCCCCCCGCGGAATTATGAGACATGTGAAAACCCGTAATTATTTTCTGTTTCATGAATTTTTATTATTAAAAATTATCACTTTTAAAAAAATGTTATTTCGCCTTATTCGTTTCATACCCCCCCCCCTCCCTCCTTTCTGTATTTCTAGTGTCGAGGTTACATCATGGCAATAGCCGGAAACAGGTTTGTCCCCTCCACTCCCTGACAGATTCCCGTGTTTTCCGGCAGTTAGCCGTCCCGAGACGCGTTTGTTTATATTTCAATTCAATCTAGTTTTATTTGCACAACTTATAAAGTTTTTTACAAAATATAACATATGATATAATATAATATAATGTAACAATCCGTTTACATGTTTCTTTATTCATCACAGGTTTTAAGTTTCTTTGGGTCATTTCGCATTTCTCTCTTTTTCTCCATGCATCATTCATTCCTCTTCACTATCATTTCCTCCTTCCCTTTCCATCTCCCGCGACCTTTTACAAATCTGTTCGATTTCCCTGAAATATTGACAAATTCCTATTTGTATTTTTCCACACAGCATATTTATCATTTCACCCTTTATTGCCAGTTCATCTATTCCTACCATCCACTCCTCTGCTTCTTTTCTTGCTTCCTCCGTGACTGCTTCCCTTCCTTTCTCACAGATTAGTAGGTGCTCTAATGTCTCATTCTGTTCATTGCATATCTTGCATTTCCAGTCTTTTTCCCCTTTCCTTCCCGCCCTCCCGATATTACCGCATCTTAACCTTGCCCACGTTTCTTTGTCTTTTCCCTTTACCCTCTCCTCCGACCAATACTTCCAAGGCATGTCATCGTTCTCTATAATGTACTTGTACTTCTCATTATACGTGGACTTTTTTATTCTTTCCTCTTCCTTCTTTATAGTATTTCTTTTTAAGTTTTCTAGTCCTTCTTCTATGTTTTTGTCTATTTCCTCTGCTTCTCTCCTTTCCCATATCATTGTTACCAAGTCTTCGATTTCCAACTCCTTGAGTACTTTTACCACGCCCTTTCCCCATTTTGAAGGTTCCTCGTTTGTTATTGCTCTTATTTCCTCCATTAAACAACTTTTTGGCCATCTTGAATTTTCCATTCTCATTAACTCTCTCACGTACCTTAGCGCTCTTTCTCTTATTTGGTATTCGAGAGTCGGCACTCCGAGTTCTCTCCTCCATATATAATTAGGCGTGGTTCTGCCCACACCCAATGCCATCTTACAAAATCTGCTCTGTAACCTTTCAAATATGCCTATCTCTCCCAGTCCCCATATCTCTACCCCGTACATTGCTTCTGCTTTCACTATCGAATTAAGGAGGTAGAGCCTCTCCTTCATTACGTCTCTCCCCGCTCGCCTCCATACTCCCCATACCATATTAGTTGCATTTTGTGTTTTCCCTGTCAGCTTCTTTCCGTGTGCCCAAATCGAATTTTTACTCGTGAACCAATATCCCAGATATTTAAATTCCTTTACTATCTGAACTGTCTCCCCTTTGATTTCCCATTTTTCTTTTTCCGTAGCTTTTCCTCCGTTACTAAAAATCATCACCTTCGTATTCTTCGCGTTTATTTCCATCTTATTTCCCGGTGCCTATCTTTCTAGGTCCTTCAGAATGCTTTTCAACCCTTCTCCCGAATCCGCTACAGCCGCAACATCATCCGCATATTTTATCGCATAGATTTTTTTTCCCCATTACCACTCCGCCCTCATTTTTCCTTTCCCACCCGTCCTCCAAATCATCTATGTACAAGTCGAACAATATCGCACTTAGCGAGCACCCTTGCCTAACTCCCTGTCTCGTTCTAAAACTTTCTGTAATTTTGCCTTGTGCCTGCACCTCTGCTCTCGTATCCTTATAAATTTCCTTTATTGTTTCCAGCATCCTACCCTCGATTCCTTTCTCTTTCAGTTCTAAGATCATTTTTTCCCTGCATACTCTATCAAAGGCGGCCTTAAAATCCACAAACGCTACGTATAATTTCCCTCCTTTCACTTTCAATCTCTTATTGATTACAGCATTCAGAGTAAATATCTGATCCCTCGTCCCTCTACCCTTCCTAAATCCTGCCTGACTTTCTTTCAGTTTTTTGTTCTTCTCCATCCATTTGCTCAGCCTCTCAGTCATCATTTTTGTTAACAATTTATAGCCGACATCCAGAAGTGAAATCCCTCGGTAATTTTCTGCCTCGTCCTTTTCCCCTTCCTTAAAGATTGGCACCACTCTTGCCGTTTCCCACCCTTTCGCGATTTCCCCTTCTAGCCATATTTTGTTTAAAGCACTTCTCAGCTCTTCCCTATGTGACTCTGGTAGTGCCTTTAAAAACTCCCCTACAATCCCGTCTTCTCACGCCGCTTTCCCATTCCCCATTGTCCTTAGCGCCTCGTCCAGTTCTTTTTTCTTGAATTCCTCATAGAACTCCTTTTTTCCTTCTCTTTCGTAATCATTTATTTCTCGTTCTTCTTTTCCCCATATACTGCCTTCCTCTACTCCCGATTCCACCTCCTCGCCTTGCATCACCTCTCCGTTCAATAATTTTTTAAAATGCTCTTTCCATTGTTTCTTTGTAATTTTTTCGCTGATAGTTCCCCTTCCCTTATTCCTAAATTTATTAATCGCTTTCCACCATTTTGGCATATTTTTTGCCTTTCCTACCTCTTCCCATATTTTGTACCTCCATTTTTCTTTTGCCTCTTTATATATCTCTTTTAATTTTCTCCTTTCTTTTGCAAGGTCTTGCTTTTGTTCACTGTTTCTTTCTTCCGTAAAAGCTTTTAATTTTTCCCATACTACCTTTCTTTGGTCTTTGCAGTCTTTATTAAACCATCGTGGGAGTCTTCTCACCCTCTTTCTTTTTTTCCATATTTTCATTAAACCAGCCTTCTCTGCTGCTCTAAGTATTTTTCCTTTCACCCCCTCCCAATTTTCCAATCCTTTCTCTGAAGCGATTTCCTTTTGTATTTCCTCTGTGAACTTTTCCGCCTTTTCTTTGTCCCAGGTTAACCTTATTTTTTCATCCTCTTCCCCATCCTCCTCCTTCCTTCCTGGTTCCTTTCCCCAAGCGGCAAACATTATTGGTAGGTGGTCCGATTCAATTCGATCCACCACCTCCATCCATTTAATTTCCTCTTTTCCGCCCCTGTCTAAAGCCATTATGTAATCTATTACTGACCCACAGCATTCATCCCCACCTCCTACGAACGTCACTTTGCCTTCTTTGTCCTTTTCCACTCTTCCATTTAATACTTTCAGACCCAAGTCCTCACATAGACTTAGCAATTTTCTACCTTCTGTGTTTAATATTTTATCCTGAGACGTTCGTATTTCCATTTCTGTTTCGTACATCCCCTCCAGATTTATTGCTTGCTCATTTCCTATCCTCGCATTCATGTCCCGAACAATTAAAACTCTCTCCTCTTTTGCCGCTTCATCCATTATTTTACTCAACCCTTTTTCTATTTTTCTCATACCGACATTATTGTATACCGTTATTATTGCTGTACTGACCGAAATCTTATTATTAGTTAGTATTAGCCCAAAACCCCACTCTTTTATATCCCAGCTCTCTTCAAACTCCTTCTCTATACCGATTGCCTGACCTCCTTTCGCCCTCCGTTTCCAAACCCCACTTTCATTTAGTGCTGGTTTAAAACTCCAGTTAAATTTCGCACTTAAGCTTTGCTTTACTTTCAGCTCGTCCTTTTTCTCCACCAACGTTTCTTGTAATATGACCATATCCGCGTTTTCTAAAAATTCCCATGCGTCCCCGATTTTAAATATTCCCGCGACATTCCATAGAATTACTTTGAAATCCTCACTGCCCTTATTATTTTCCGAATCTCCTTCACTTTGGTTTTATATTTCCGAGTCCGTTCCCGTTGTTTCTTCGTTCTTCTCATTTCTTTCTTCCATCATCCTGAAGTCCTCATCGCCTTGCTCCCCGCTCGTTCCGAAAGGGCTGCGGCAAACCATCCTCGGGACTCCATAATTCGACGTCTCCTTTCCTCTCATTCCAACTGCACCACTTATCTTCCAACCAGATTCTCATGTACTTCACCTCCACCGGTCTTCCGTATCTCGTACAGTCGCTCGCGAGATATCGGAACCATTTTTGAATCTCATTTTCCCTTTTTGTCAGGTCGTCATTTATCCAAATGTCAGAGCCCTTTAACTCTTTTTTTTTTACGCAGAATCTCGAATTTTTCCGCCCGGTTTTTAAACCTCAGGACAATCCCTCCCCTATGTATGCCTTTCGTTGTAGTTTGCCTTCTAATGTCTTGCCGGCAACGTTTTTCAATTTTGTCTAAAACTTTTTCAACTGACATACCTTCTCTCTCCGTAAATGCGACGTTTATATTGTTCCTTCTATCTGCCCTCCTGTTTTTTTCTTCTTCCCATTCTCGTTCCGAAATCGCCCTCGGCTTCTCCACGATATGAGAATATCCGTCGGCACCGCCCGCATGTGTTCTCTTCGTTCTTCAATCACTTTTCTCACCGTTTGCCAGTCCTCTGTCGTCTTTCCTGCTCCTCTTCCCGTTTCTCTGTTTTTCTCCCACTCATTCCCATACCCGATTGAGGCCACACTGATTGTTTCCATGCTGCAGTTTCCATCATCTTGCGCTTTTCCCTTCGCCTCGTCCTTTTCTTTTGCGTGCTTATTACTTCCACTCATGTTTATGGAAATTAGAAGCCTGCGCCGCTCTTCCTCCCACTGTTTTTTATCTTGTTCAGCCTTTTTTCGCATTTCTTTTATCGTGGTCTCGTATTCACTTATCTTCCGCTGGCTTTTTGCGCACTCCTTTCGCAATTTCGTCGTCCTCCTTGTTGCATTCTTCTTCCATTCTACTCATTTCGTCTACAATCCATTCTTTTACTTCATTCTCCCTCTCTGCCACATTTCTTTCCGTCATCTCTCCCATTCGTGCTTCCATTACTGACAAACTGTTTTCCATCGCCTTTTTCATTCGAATCTCGACTTCTTCAATTTTTCTCTTACAGAAAAGTATGTATTCATTGCTTTTATCTTCTCCCTGTATTTCCTCTTCTTGATCTTCTTTCTCTTGACCTGCTTTTTCCTGACCTTCTTTTTCCAGATCTTCTTCTTCTTGCTCTATTTTTTCTTGCTCATCTTCGTCTTGCATCTCATCTTCTCCTTCTTCTTGAAATTCTGGGCATTTATTTTTCTTGAGTGGCGGCGACTGTACCACCAGGTCTGCCTCTGTTGTACCTACAGACTTGAAAAATTCCCTCACGTCCCTGTTTGTCTCTTTCTTTACAGGGCGCCCTCTCTTCCTCTTATTCGTCTCTCCGTCGCCGTGCTTTACCTTATCATCCGTTTCCGTCCGGTAGGTCACTCTAGTCCCACAGCGCTGCATCCCGCTTTCTTCCTGCGCATTTCCATTTACATCTTCCCCTCTCACCCCTCCCCTTCATTCGCACATAGCCGCTTCTGTTTCGGCTCGATCTTTATTGCCTTGTATCTGACCCATCTCACTGCTTCTTATCTCGACCATTATCACTTCTCGATCCACTTCGTCCCCGCTTTCTATTTTCACCAAACTTTTGCGAGTTCTCACTCTTAACACCTCTGAACTTTTCGAATTAAATCCCGGCCTTTACCCGCGTGCAAACACTACGCGATCTCAATGGCGTCTCCGACGCGTTTGTTTATATTTTTTTATATTTCCATCCTTTCTTTCATATTTAACGGTGTTGCTCCCGTCTGAGTAACTGGCGCCCAACTCCCTGTAAATATCCACCCCCCTTTTTTCCCCCGAAAGACAGCGTCAAAAATGGCGCCCGACGTGGGCCAAAACCCCACTTGATATACCCTCCCCCCTTTCTCAGTGGCAACGTCACAATATATATATATATATATATATATATATATATATATATTGCGTGTTTGTTTTTTTTTATTTCATCAAGAATTGCATTCTAAAAGAAAAATATCAATTAATTTAATCTTGTTGGATAATTAAAATTTTATCAAATAGTTGAAAAATTATTATTTTATGGAATTTTTATCGAATAATTTGATGTGCTTGTTACCCTCGATTGAGATCAAATATAACATGTGTAGTATATTCTTGTCTGTGGTTAATTTGCTAATTTTATTTTGTTGGGGTGCTTTGTCTTGAGGGTGCCCCGGCGGTTGTAATAGGTTACATTTCCTTCTTCCGTAACTTCCTCGACCTCGTAGGGTCCGTGGTATTTAGGGCTGAATTTGGTTCTTGGAGTACGTAAATGTCGTCTCCGGCATGGAAGTCTACGGGGTGAAAGTCGTGATCATACCGTTCTTTTGATCGGTTTTTTGTTGAGACGAGGCTGTCTCGTGCTGTGCGACGTATCTCGTCCAATCGAGTCACGAGATCAGTCATATACTCGCCGTATTATTTTACTTTTTTGGCTGTTGGACACGCTGACATTGTGCGAGCTGTCGTCCCGTACATGAGTTCGAAAGGGCTGAAATTTACTTTTGTATGGTAGTAGCTCGTCTGAATCGTCGAATCGGGATGAGAAAGCTTTAATATATCCAGCGAGTACTATGTGACTCCGTTCCGGCGAACCGTTTGATTGTGGTCGGTACGCGGAGGTCGTGACAGTTTTGACTTTAAATATATATGCGAGTTGCTGAAATAATTTACTAGTAAAGCATGTGCCGCGGTCCGAGAGGATGGATTTTGGGCTCCGTACAGAGAGATCCAATGTTTTGAGAATGCGAGCGCAACGGTCTCGGTTTTAATATTTGGTACTGGAACCGCAGACCGCACCGCAAAATTTTGCGAAATCATCCTGCATGGTGAGTATATATTTATTGGGGGTTATGTACAGAGGGCCGACAGCATCGATTGCGATTTCTTCAAAGATATCGGAGGGGGTGTCGGTTATCTGCATTGGTTGACGTGTCTTGATGCGGTCTAGTTTCCGTTGCTGGCAGATTTGGCATTTGCGTACGTATTCCTCTGTTTCCTGTTTCATTCCCCTCCATTGGAATCTTTCCTTTAAACGTCGGTACGTTTTCACCATGCCTTAGTGACCGCCGTTCGTGCTATCGTGGGCTTCTTGTAGGATGTGAGGTCGTTGGTCTAACGGTCGTTCATTTTGGAGAAGGCCATTGCATACTGGCGTCGCCGCGTTTTGAGATTCACACGGAGGTTAAACCGTAGAGTTCGAGGGCCTTGCGAAGTTTTCCGGTGTTGCTGCATCGCACGATCGTTCTTTTTTGCGATGCTAAGTGTTTTAAATCGGCCCTTAGGGGTAACGGCGACGTCTCCAGTCTGTAGGCCGCTCGTTTTTAGCGCCTTTTTTTTCATACGTCCTAGGTCGATAAGCAACTTTCCAATGGTGTTGGAGTCTTGCCCATCGGCATTTATGAAATGTGCAATGTTGTCTGTGTCGTAGGTCAGGGACTCGCAACTTCGTTTGTTGATACAGATGCCCGGTACGAGAAATTTCTCGCATTCTATTCGTACTCGACCTTCGTCTGAGGTAGGTACTCGAGCCTTCGTGGGCGGGGGGAATTTCGGCCGATAGGTTATTGTCAATTTTGACTGCATCGATATTGCGTATTTCATGGGTCATTGAGGATTTATTTTTTTGTGGGGATGAAAGGTCCATAGGGACTGGGTTCGTGGTGAGACGAGGGCTTGAATCGGCCACTGGTCCTCGAGATGGAAAGGGGGTTGGGATAGTTGATCTTCGGGTGACTGGGATTATGGTCGAATGTCCTGTATGGTCCTGGGGGACCGAGGGTGCAGGGTCTGTTTGGGCCATTGTCGTGGACTCGTATTTCTGCAATATTTTGCTGAGGTCGTCGAAACATTGCCGTCCGATGCCAACCAATTCCACTAGATCATCCGAGGAAGACTCGGTGCCTCCTGCGGTGGGGGATGTTGCCTCTTCTATTGGGGTATCCGGGGCGTTGGTTCGAGTATGCAGCGACTCGTCGAATCGAGAGAATGAATTTCGGAGTTCCTCGAGAAAACCCGGAGCGTTGGAATTTTGTTGCAATGCTGAAATTAATGATTCTGGTTTTTCTGGTTTCAATGTTCGGTCCGTAGGTGGTTCTGATTCGCTCGCGCTCGACTCTGGGGGTGCCATTTTAATGATGGATACATTTGACGTTCGAGGTGGTGAATCGGGTGTTGGTAATTCCGGTTTTTCAAGAACTGCATCATCTGGATTATTTTCGATTTCCTCGATTGCATCTGATGACGTAGATAGTATGCTGCGGTGGCTGACAGGCAATGGTGGAGTATACTCCGTGGATGACTCGTGTCCTGTGGTGTCGGTATCGCATTCCTTGTATGTTACATGTTTTCTTGCCGGGCGTATCTCTTCTCGCCGTCGTACTCGGGACGCAATAGTGCTGACGTTCGGGTTAGGTGCCGACGATATTCTCTTACGCCCCTCTTGGGTTTTTGGACGTGGAAGGACCGAAGGGGGTGGTGCTGTGGCGTTGGCGGTGCAGGGGCGTAATGTTACGCCTTTTGACACCGGAAATGCTGTAACGACCCCGACATATGGTATCGGATTTCGTGATAGAGCGTCGGCGTTTTGATTAAGTTTTCTTGGTCGATATTTGATGTTAAACGTGTAATTCCCGACCTTAGTTCTCCACCTGGCGCGACGGCGATTGGTCCGTCATATTGTGGAGCAAAGTCAGCACCTGATTGTCGGTGACGAGTGTTAAAGGCCGGCCATACAGATACGGATTAAAATATCCGATGGCCCAGACTGCTGCGAGACATTCCTTGTCGTTGCTGTGGTATCGGGTTCCAGCGGGCTTGAGTGAGCGGGATGCGTATGCGATCGGCCTCTCATCACCGTTAATGACTCGGCTGAGCACAGCACCGAGTCCTGCATCAGATGCATCTGTAGCGAGAATAAACGGTTGTGTGAAATCTGGGTACTGGAGAACTGGTTGTTCGCACGGTCCGTTTGCAGGGTGAGGTTTAATTGCCGCAACCGTGTTAATAGGTCTCGTACACGGCGACCATTTTCATTGAGGGTCGGAGCGTAGATGATAATGTCGCCGAGGTATACGAAAAGTTCCACGCCCTGTAATCCGGAAAGTGCGATGTTCATGTGTCTTTGAAACACTAGTGGGCCGTCGCGTAAGCCGAAGGGTAGCACTGTGAACTCGTAGTAGCCATCAGGGGTGGAAAACGCAGTTTTGGGTCGGTCGCTGGATTCATTTTGACCTGATAGAATCCAACAATGCGTCTGCCATTGTTTTTATGTTCAATGCTCGATAATCTATGACCACTCTCCATTTTCGGTTTCCATTTGCATCCGGCTTTTTCGGTACGATCCAGAGTGGGGAGTTGTATGGGGATACAGAAGGCTGGATTTTTCCGTCTTTTAAGGTAGTTTCCCTACCTGTTCGTTTACTTCCTCCTTGTGTAGTACTGGGTAGCGATATTGTCAGGTGTTTATCGGGAGATCGTCGACCGTTGGAATGGTACATCTCATTAACTTCAAGTGACCTAGCTTATCTCCTGGCAAGGCAAAGCGGTCGGGGAATACTGTCACAAGAGAGCGAACCTGTGCGGCTTCTTCGTCACTGAGATGATCGGTATCTAGTGTCATGAGGACTGCTGTCGCCCGATCCATTCCGGCTATTGCTGACTCGTCGAGGGAGTCCGAATCTGAGATTTCTTCTGGTGGCCCACGATATTTGAACGGTATAAGCTGTTAGGGGCATGGATATTTTGACATTCTGTGTCGTGGCATTTATTGCCATGACGTAGCATAATCCCTTACGATTTGTAACCGCTACTTCTCCGACAGGGTCGCCAGACGTACGGTAATGGTCGTACATGTACGGTTATTTTCAGAGCCGTACGACTTTTTCGCGTTGTACGGTTACCGTACAAAAATGTACGGTAATCATGGATAACCCTACGGTAATCATTGGCGAGGTACGACCTTTTTTCATCCGATGCTTGACTGATAATAAATCTTACAATAGTGTGTCGAAATTATTATATGTCTATGATTTCGACCAATCACCTTTAACTTACAATTAGAAAGAGAGAGGTTTGAAACCACCTTAGTCTTCTGTTGCTCTATTGCGAGCTCACTTTTTCTCGCGGTTATTAGCAGTTCATATCATTCTCACTCCCTGGCCGTTACGGTCTAAACGTTCGAAGACCGGCGAGCTGGCTGGCGGGCTTCTGAAAATAACAAACAATAAGAAAACTTTGAAGACAAATTCAGGTAGGTTTAAATGAGCTGTTTCAAACCGATGTTAGGGTACCAGTGCTATGCCGACATACAGTTAACTTAACGTAGGTGGACGATTCAGCACCGGTGGAAATTTGAGGTTATGGGCGGCGAAAGTTCCGACGCGGTTTCATCGGACAGCGGGGATGAACATGCTTTGCCGGGAAATCGTTTTCGTTCGAGTAAGAAGACGTCGCAAGAAAATAAGAGATCTCGGAGAACCATATCCAGAACGAACCATCGTTCGCAAAAATATCGATCTCAATGGGAAAAATTATCCGAGTTCCGGGGATGGTTGGGCCCCGATAAGTCTAGCGCATACAAAGCGCATTGTCGATTCTGTGATTCTGTGATGAGTTCGGAACTCACAGTGATAAAAAGACACGGTCAGAGTGCAAAGCACCTGGAACGCGTGACCGATATCCGTCCCGAAGTCCAAAAGAATGTTGAAGTTTATTGCTCCTGTTGATAATAAAGTACAACGTGCTGAGATTCAACTGTGCGGATTTTTGGTATCGCATGATATTCCATTTTCTGCTATGGACCACCTATGCGAAGTACTTAAGAGCGCTATTACGGATTCAAAAATTGTGCAGTCGTTGAAACTCAAGAGAACCAAAGCTACGGAAGTTATTAAGAATGTCGTCGGAGATACACAAAAGGAAAAACTCATTGAAAAACTGAAGCATCGGGAGTTTTCAATCATGACCGACGAATCTACAGACATTGCAGCGATAAAAACATCATGCATTGTCGTACGGTTCTATGACAACGAGGCTGGACGCATCGTTAGTAAATTTTGGGACTTGGCTCAAGTATTTGGCAATAATGAACTAACATCGGCGGATACAATTGTCAGCGCAACGGCAGAGCACTTGTTTGCAATAATACTCGAATCTTTCGATAAGAATCGTATTCCTTGAGAGAATATAATCGGGTTTGGTTCAGATGGATGCAACACCATGATGGGTAGAAACAATTCTGTTGCCAGTCGCTTTCGCACAGTGTGCCCAGGAATCACCATAATGAAGTGCTTGTGCCATTCCTTGCATTTATGTGCGAGCGAAGCATGTAAGTTGTTGCCAAGGATCTGCGAAGACTTAGCTCGGAATATCTACAACTATTTCAAGAACAGTTCAAAGCGGCAGTCTAAGCTTGTTCAGTTTCAACTGTTTTTAAGCCTAGACGTTCATAAAATGCTGCACCCGTCGCAAACCCGCTGGTTATCACTCGCAATCGTCGTGGATCGGATCATCGAACAATGGAATGCTTTGCGCCTTTTCTTTGATGATGAGTACCTTAACAAAAGGTTAATGGCAGTTGAAGAGATTCATAAACAGCTTAATAATCCTTTTGTAAAAGCGTACTACCTCTTCTTACGTTGGGCTTTACCTCAATTTACGAATCTAAACAAATACTTTCAATCTGAAAGTGTGGTAATTACGAGCATGCACACGAGACTGGTTTTTGCATACAAAGATCTACTAGGTAGTTATATGAACCGCGACTATGTGGCCAAAACAGCTTTGCAAGACGTGAATCCGTTTTAATTCGCGAGCGGTCACCTCTCTTTGCTGATCGGAACCCCGGCCGCTTCTTTTTTTTATAACAAGGTTGCGCCGCTCCTCCCCAGTCCACAATTCAGACATTAGTACCGCTAATCTCTTGCCCATACTGGACGCCGTCCCCGCCTCAAGAAATTTATCTTCCGATATTGTCCATTCCGCGTCTAACTGGACAAAGCCAGCCTCATCCGGCATTAGGCTGTTGTCCGGGTCGTTTTCGGATTCGCTTTCGGATGCGTCCACAAACCGTTGCAAATTTTTTAGTTCCTTAGTAAAATCGGCCGCCATTTTACGTAGCTTTTTCAACTGTAAATATATTTTATCAACATTAACAATCATTTTCAAGTAAATGACACTGACACCCCCGGCCAAAAGTTTGGGTACACTTCACGGAATTCCGAGCCGCATTAAAAGTTCGATAACTTGATGAAAAATAAAGATAATCGATTTTCCAAAGCGGCATTTTAAAAAGGACAAATCAAGCTTGATTTTGCTTTTTTAGAAACATTTTTGCTTTTTTTTTAGCATGGTACACCGGTTTGAAAATGGCCATTTTTTGACTTTTTTCTGCTGTGTTCAATAGGTTGCAAGGCTTCTAGAGATTTTTTTGATCAATTTTGTTGGAAATATCCTTGAAACGGTAACCACTAGCTCTAATTTCATTTTTATAAAACTTCGTGCGATTTTTTCTAAGGGAGTTATGATTGTTTTTACCTAAAAACGACCATTTTCAAAAAAAGCAGCGCAACTAAAAACTTTGAGGTTGAAATGAAATTGTCAGGAGGGAAAAAAGTTGCGGCCAATCATGTTGAATTGACTGGAATTTTTTCAAAATGTTTCTTCGAAAATTTTTTTCTCACTATTTTGAGTCGAGCCTCTAATAATTGAAGCGGCTCAAACTCGTAGAATATTGAGTTCAGGCTCAATTATCACTGGATAAGATCTTATTTCAACATTTTGAGCCTTTTATAATGTTTTCAACATTTTTTTGCCACATTTTTTGTGGTCGAAATTTGAAAAATTGTAAAAAACAAATTCATATTAACTTTATTTAAACGAAATTCTCGTCGAAAAAGCCGCCTTTTGCTTTCAGCTAAAAAAAATATGGCAAAAAAATTTTGAAAACATTATAGAAGGCTCAAAATCTTCAAATAAGATTTTCTCCGGTGATAATTGAGGCCGAACTCAATATTCTACGAGTTTGAGCTGCTTCAATTATTAGAGGCTCGACTCAAAATAGTGAGAAAAAAAATTTTCGAAGGAAATTTTTGAAAAAATTGCAGTCGATTCAACATGACTGTCCTCAACTTTTTTCCCTCTTGACAATTTTATTTCAACCTCAAAGTTTTTTAGTTGAGCTGTTTTTTTTGAAAATTGTCGTTTCTAGGTAAAAACAATCATAACTCCCTCAAAAAAAATCGCACGGTTTTATAAAAAATTAAATTAAAGCTATTGGTTACCGTTTCGAGGATATTTCAAACAGAATTGACCAAAAAAAATTCTAGAAGCCTTGCAACCTATTAAACACAGCCGAAAAGAAGTAAAAAAATGGCCATTTCCAAACCGGTGTACCGTGCTCAAAAAAATTTCAAAAATGTTTCTAAAAGAGCCAAATCAAGCCTGATATGTCCTTTTCAAAATGCCGCTTTGGAAATTCGATTATCTTTATTTTTCATTAAGTTATCGAACTTTTAGTGCGGCTCGGAATTTCGTGAAGTGTACCTAAACTTTTGGCCGGGGGTGTAAGTTTCGCCTGTCGTATCTACCAATTCCTTACCCTCATTTTTACTTCTTTTCCTTCAGTAGGTCCGAAGCTTTCGGATTCAATCGTCGCCGGGTTCGATCGTTCGGTGTCGAAACTTGTTCTGTTCCTGAACGGAATTTCGTTGAGTGTAGTAGTACTTCCCGTTGGCTAAAAATATTTTTGTAAAAGTAGGCAAGTATTTACAAAACCGAATCGTTAGTAATTTCAACGTCATGGAGCTTCAATTTTATCGTCTTTACCGGAACTGGCCTCTCCTTGGCGACTTTTTTCGACGGAGGTACTTCGTGATTTTCGTCGTCTCCGTCGTCGTCGTCATCAAAATCGTACGGGTCCGTAGGGGTCCTTTCGAGAACCGCGTTTGTTGCTGGTACCAACGTTGATTCCGATCGAGGGGCGCGTTGTTTCCTTTCTCGGAATGTTTTTGTTCGCGAGGGAGTCTCCTCGATCTGTAAAACATTTGTAAGATATAATTATTTCGTTAAACCGAACAATCGCCATCAATCGCCGACGAAATTTCTGAAGAAACCCGCTCCATTTAATTTCATTTGCCTTACCGAGGTCCCGTTCTCAACATTCTCGTCGATTGTTTCGAGTTGTGGCGGGATTTGTAAAACGTCGTTGACGTGGTTGTCGAATTCCTGTTCGTCAAGCAATCATTTTTCCTTCACATTATTTTTTTTTCATTAAAAAATTATATTTCGGAATTATATTTTCACCCGTCATACCTCGGCCAGGCGTTCATCTTGCCATTCTGTGTCAAGGCCTTCATAGAGCCATTCGATGATGTCTTCTTCACCGCTCTCGCACTCGCGATTAACTTTCCCTCCTCCTCTTGCTGCGTCGAAACTTTTGATGTTGTCGCACCTTCAGCCTGTCGATTGTACGTCAAAAAAATGTCAATTGTCTTTGCCCTGAATTTCGTACATTCTGTATATTTACATAATTGATTCAATTTCTTACAATCAGCGTACATCGCACGATTAAAATATTGTAATGAAACAGGAAGGCGCTGATAAAACTATCGTCGTTAAGACCAATAAAAACATTCGCAACAATAGTTATGATGATAAACGTACCGGCAGTATCTGTGGCCCCCTAAATCCTAGAGCTTGAATCGATGCTCGGCTCACGGACTTTTTTATCGCTTCCAGGTCTCTCTATAATCGTTTAATAGCATTTTCAATAATTTGTCCGACGCGTCATTCGAATCATATTTTTGTTTCTTTCGTCATGAATTTGGGTTGGGGTCGAAATCCAGAACGAGCAATGTTCAGAAACGGCAAAATCCCGAGAGCGCAATGCTTCGAATGACAATGTCCCGAACGGTAAGCTTTCCCACGCGTAATATATCAAAGTTAGATATATGCCGCCGCTAACTTTTTTTATAGGAAATTTAATTCTCTACAACATTGTTTATGTGAACGTTTGGTCTACGTAGTGTTGTTTAACCAGCGTTTTGACGGGAAGGTAAAAATGCATCGATTTTCTTATCGTTTTATTTTTTTCAGACCAAACGCTGGATACACAACGCTATATAGACCAAAAGTTGACATAAACAATGTTGTAGAGAATTGAATTTCCTATAAAAAAGTCAGTGACGGCATATATCTAACTGAGATAATTTATGCTAATCTTTAAATTAACGATAATTAAAAAAAAATAAAAAACCGCCGCGGTTTTTAACATTTCCTGACTTTCGAGCTTTCCCACACGTAAATTATCACAGTTAGATATACGCCGTCACTGACTTTTTTATAGAAAATTCAATTCTCTACAACATTGTTTATGCGAACTTTTGGTCTATGTAGCGTTGTTTAACCAGCGTTTTGACGGGAAGGTAAAAATGCATCGATTTTCTTATCGTTTTAATTTTTTCTGACCAAACGCTGGATAAACAACGCAATATAGACCAAAAGTTCACATAAACAATGTTGTAGAGAATTAAATTTCCTATAAAAAAGTCAGCGACGGCATATATCTAACTTTGATAATTTACGCGTGGGAAAGCTCGAAAGTCAGGAAATGTTGAAAACCGCGCCGACTGGTAGGCGTTACCGTTCGGGACATTGTCATTCGAAACATTGCGCTCTCGGGATTTTGCCCTTTCTGAACATTGCTCGTTCTGGATTTCGACCCCAACGCCGCGATTCGTACGAACTCGTATTACATTTTACCGCGCCATTATTTTTACGGTCGTACTTCGAGTACAGTGTTCGATTTTATGTTTCCGTTCTTCTTTTGTTTTTTTCACGCAGAGGTAGGTCGAGAACCACTGACGCATAGCGACATGGTGCCGACATTTCCCGCGCAAGCCTTCGTTCACATTGGCCTATTACACCGGAGTTGCGGGCGCAGTGCGGCTGTGTGTCGGTTATGTTGCGTTGCGCTTCCTATTGGTGGACGCGCGCCAGACGATGAAACTACGAGGAGACCCGAGTAAAAATATGCCCACTGGCTAGGGTATGGCTAGGGTCTGGCAGCTTGCTGTACGCTTCCGCGGGGTCTGGGCAGGGTCTGGGACCTGTCTGGCTACACGCTGTCGTTTGGAGGAAAGCTTGGGAGTCGCGTCGAGTGTCTGGCGAGGGTATGGCAGTGCCAGACGGCACTGATTCGCTTGCACCCGTGAGCGCGTATGGTGTCTGGCAGGTGTATGGCAGAGCCAGTGAGGCGCGTATGGTGTATGGCAGGAGTATGGCAGAGCCAGACGACACTGTTTAGCTCGTTCGTTGGGACTGTAACTGTGTGGCCCACCCATGCAACCGTTAGGATTTCCCTTATCTTTGGGGATAAGCATAGAAGGTCTACATGCCCTCTATGCTCATCACTATGAAAAGGATGTGGATATACCGAAAAATTGTGGGTGATGTTTTCTTTTTCAGCCATTATAAAATGTATTTCGATAAAACGTGTTTGTTTAAAAATTACTTAATTGATCTAAATCATCAATAAAGTTATTGAATTCTTATAATTTCAATTAAATTCCTGTAATATCAATTAACGCCATAGACTTCCGAGATAAGTATGATTACCTTTTAAATACACTGGAATAAAGAATTTACGGATATGACAGACATCCCAATTTTTTGGGTGTTTTTCAGACGGCTGAGACTCAGCGGAAAATAGTTGTAGAGCATCGATGAAGCAGTAAATTCAAGCTTCTTGTTTTTAGTTTTGAGATCCTGAGTTCGAATATATTTTCCATTGGCCATTTCTGAGAAGGTATAAAAAGCCCGGAGTGAATTTTTTTTCAATTTTTTCTCTTCTTTCAAAAGGCCCACGGGCTTCGGTGATTTTTTCTGGGTGAATCCATTTCAATACTCTTTTACATTGATTTTTCCTCTTGTAGTTAAACCGTTCTTTATGATGATTTGTTTTTGAGATATGAGCTGTTAAAGCCAAAAAGATCTTTTTTACTTCGATGACTCATAACTCGGGTACTGATGATCGTACAGAAAATAGAAGTATGGGTTCAGAGACTTCAAAGTATCTTCTCTAAGATAATTCGATTTTTTTCGATGAGATCGTATTTTTTCGATGCGATAAGCCTGATGAAAACAACGTCGAAAAATGCATTTTTACGATTCTTCACTTGACTATGGATTACATGGCAAATAATGGATGGACTAAAAATTAATTCGTTTTTCTTTTCAACCTCAAAGTATCTCAAAAAAATCCTTATGAGTGCGAATCATTGCGATTTTTTTTCGTTGTAATCCGAATGATAGAAATTGTCGCTTTTACTAAAAGTCAATTAGAGGATCAATTTTGTTCTAAATTAAATTTTCAAGGATGAAATTTCTTTATTGTCAATAATCCATATGTTTCCGACGAAAAATATTGATTATTCCAAAACGAAAACGTTAATTTTTTTTCGCAAAAAAAAAATTAAAATTTAAAAAATTAATAGTATATACTGACAGTAGTACGAAAATTTTTTTTCTGACGAGTGTGAGTTTGCAGAACGAGCCGAAGGCGAGTATTGCAATCACACGAGTCCAGAAAACGTTTTTCGTACGAGTGTCGTACGAATTTTTATGTCACAAGGTCCATAAATGCGGTTTGAAGCGAACGAAGTGAGCGTAAAATCGCACTCTTACGGATAGCGTGACATAATTTTTTTTTTCAAACTTATAAAACAATTTTCATCAAATCTTCTTTTGTCTTCTATGAAAAAGTTCTATGTCACCCTTTTTCGGAAGCAAGCTAATTAGTCAAGGTTGAATAACTCATATCGCGTATCATAAAATTACTTCGAAAATCTCTCACAGTTGAATAAACTATGCTAAAGATCCAGATAGTTTTCGACCATCAAATCGTACCTAAGAAAATATTTTAAAAAAGCTACATCGCGCAGTGCTCGAGAGACAGCGCCATCTGCGCTCACTGCGGAGCAAGAGAGGAAAACGTCCATTGCCTTGACGCGCATGCGCGGCGGACGTGCCGAGCGCCGTGTGCGAGAGGGGCACCATGTCGGGTAAGCGGCTCGAACCGTCGTCGAGTTCGGACGTGTTCTCTTGAAACCTCGCGTTCAGATGAGCTCTATTTCCTCAGCGTGATTCAAATCACTTCACCAGTGAATTTTCAAACGTTAAACTTTATTCGGCTACGCAAAATTTCTGTGAAGTTTGAATATTAAAACCATCGAATCGTCTCTACATCTCCACCGTGGCTGCAAGATCATTACTTCACCTGGATCAGTGGCAACCTACAATTTAACCGTATTGTACTCAAATCTCCACGTGGCTGGAAGAACATCATTTCATCAGGATCAGCGGCGTAACAGTCTGGGGTCTTTTTGTTGTTGTTTGTTTCGTTTTTTTTTTCCCCTACTTTGTTACCGAACGTATTGCCTGTATGTAAGTACGATTTATATCCGTTATTTTTCCTTTACTACCTATTCTTGCTTTTTTCTTTTTTCTACATGTACATGTAGATATATATATTCATATATTCATATATACATATGTTTTTTTTTTTTTTTTTTTTTTTTGTTTTGTATAATTTTGTTTTGTCTTTCTGTTCTTGTTTTGTTTATTCTTGTTTTTTGTTTCGTTTTTCTTCTTTTTTTTTGTGTTCTTTTAATTTTCTCTTTTATCTTTTCTCTTTCCTCTTTCTATCTTCCCTGGATCGGGTGCGATGGATTCGGTTTCGAGCTCCGAAACGGAGTCGGATCCCGAGCCTCCAACGGCCAATGAAAATTCTTATATAGCGGAGTCTTTGGTGGTAATAAATAATACGAGACCTAATTCTCCTTCCGAGGAATTGAAAAGTTCGAAAAGAAAATCCAAGCTGAACCGCGGCAAAACACCCGTAAAACGGTTAAATATTAACGAATCAATCGAATTTGAAACTACCGAGCCTTTGGCTACGGGTGCGAAGGAAGTCTCCGTTACCTCGGAGAAAGCTAATCCCCTGTCCAATTTTGTCAACAATAACACCGGTCCCGCGTCGGAACATGTTGATGCTTCGGCGGACGCTTTTTCTATCCCCGGTACCTCTGTGGCTCCGGGAGGGCCCGTTATTTCTTTTGCTTCGTCCCGAGAATCGCGAATTATTTCAGAACTCAAATTCAATAGATATAATGCTACTCACCTTGGACCGTACACTGTCCATATACAGGGAAATACAACCGGGAAAGAGGTTGGACGTATCCCACCATTGGCTACCGGCATGAAATTATGCCGAAAATTCAAACACATTCAAGACGTCCAGAAAATCGGATATAATAAAATATCAGTCGATTTTAGCGTTGCTGCCTCCGCGAACAAATTTCTTGACAGTAACTTCTCGGAATCTAAAAATTGGGTGGCATTTATCCCGTCATTTAAAATCATGCGTAAAGCTATAATTAGAGGCGTTGATGTAGATCTCTCGGTAGATGACATTAAAGCGGGGCTCGAGTCCCCAGTTTCGATTAATAAGATCGAAAGGATTAGCAGAACAGATAAGAAAGATCGTTGCCTTATCCCGACTCGGTCGGTAATTCTCTTTTGCAGCGGCCAGCATATCCCGCAGTCGATAAAAATTTATAAAATGAGGTTCTCAGTCGAACCTTTTGTTGATAAAGTGAAACGCTGCTTCCAGTGTTTGCGTTTCAACCACTTTCGGAACCAGTGCAAAGGCCAATTGAGCTGCAGCAAGTGCAGCGGTCGACACGGTGTGAACGAATGCACTGCGGAAGTTTTAAGATGTGCCAATTGTGGAGATAATCACGACTCGTTAGCTAGAGAATGTCCGGAATTTATCTTTCAAACAGGAATTAAAAAATTAATGGCTTACCAGGTTCTCGATTATAAATCTGCAAAATCAATTATCTCTCGCAATCCGTCCATACTTGAAAATGTACAGGTGGTTAATCAAGTACCAGATATGTCCTTGGGCAACTTCGCGGATGCTGTTTCCAACCGCAGCCCGAATCCCAAAGAAAAGTTATACCGGGAATTATTGGATTTGCCCTCCGTTCGAGCCCTAAAAAGAAAAAGAAGGAACAACATATTCCCGACTCGGAGCGACAAAATTCATACAACCCAGGACGAGCTGCCTGATCCTCCACAAAATGCTATAGACGAATCCGAAGTAGTCAACGACCCGGTTTTTCCGTCCGATTTTGTCCCCGACCCTCCCTCACTGGAGCCAGCCCGGGTGGAGACAATGGACTTAGATCAGAATGTCAATGACATTATTAACGACATCGGTGGGCTTGATGTTCCGTCCGATTGCCGCGTCCTGTATAGCTCGGAGATTCTCAACTCTCTCATTGAATCGATGTCAGATCGTATGTGTGCTATCGGGGCACAATTTCTTAACCCCGAACAGCTCAATTTGGTAGTGGGTTCCGTTTCCGCGGACATGCGGAAAATTGTCGATGGGTTGGAAGAGAATGGAAGACCTACATCGTAACCAATTTTTTTTTATTCGCTCCAGTTTCCATTAACTTGTAGGGACTTTGTCGTTTTTGATCTTTTAAACGTCAACATAACTGTTTCTACGTGAACCCACTTATACATGGCTAATAGAAAAATAAAAATCGTTCAGTGGAACGCACGTAGCATAATGAATAAACGACACGAAATCCCTAAGATTACAGAATACTCGGACATAATCTGCCTTAGTGAGACATGGCTCCGAGATTCCAACCACTTTCACGTTAATGGGTACAGAATTGTTAGAAAAGATAGAATTAACAATCGCATTGGCGGTGGTGTAGCCATCGTGATCAAAAACAATCTTCCTTTTAAAATGTTGGATACGTCTGCCATACATAATCTAGGATTCGAGTGCGTCGGCACCTCAATCAGATTGTCAAAAATCAACTACATCAACGTATTTTCTTTGTATAAGGACCCGGGGTCTCACATCCCAGCTGCTTCTTGGGCCCGGTTTACTCAATTTTTTGACAACTTTTGCAATGTCATTATTTGTGGGGACCTTAATGCCCACCACGACAGTTGGTCGGGTTCAAAAAACTGTCACGGATCCCACCTTTTTAACAATCTTTTATGTTCTAATTTAATAATGTTGAACGATTCCAGCCCCACGATGGTCGGTCGTCCCGCCTCACGCTCATCGTCGCCTGACATATCGTTGTGTAGCCAGGACTTGGCCCTGGATTGCCACTGGTCTGTGGGCGAGGATAGTTGGGGCAGCGATCACCTACCGGTTTTCATAGAGATAGGTACCATCGTCTCATTCCCTGAACAGCTCCAATCAAAACTGTCTACCTCAAACGTAGACTGGGACCTTTTTGGCTCCATCATGATACGTCAAGTTGGGACCATAGAAGCCTCTCAGTCACCTTGTCTGGATGAAACCTACTCACAATTTATCCAAAGCACCATTTCCGCTTGTACCGATGCCGGAGGCTCTCTGATGATCGATCGGAAAGTCCGCAAAGCACCAAAATGTCCGTGGTGGAACGAGACTTGTACTGAGGCTGTCAATAACAGAATTACTGCTTTAAAAAATTTTAAAAACGACAAGTCAGTACAACTCTTTAACGAACTTCAGAGGGTTTCGGCCATCTCTCGACGAACCCTCCGAAAGACGAAGAAAGAATCCTTTAAGGCATTTTGCAATTCTATCAATAACTCGATGCCGATCAAAACGGCCTGGAACACGGTTAAAGGTTTTAAATCCAGAAATTCAGCTGGCTCGCAGGACTCTCCGATCGATCCCGAAGATCCGGCTATCTCGGCAGCTATAGACAGCCTTTGTCCCCCCTTCGTGGCCCCTTCATTGAACCCGGTCCCTCCCAAGTCGATACCCCTCCTCGATTGCCCTTTCCGCATCTCCGAACTTGAGTACATTTTGGCCCGTTTGAAGCTCCGTTCTGCCCCGGGACCTGATACAATAAGTAACCTTATTATATCAAAATTCCCTCCACCTGTTGTTCGTTTTTTGCTCCGTTTGTATAATAGAATGTATACTCTGAACTCAGTTCCAAAAGACTGGCTGAACTTCAACGTTTGTCTCATCCCTAAACCTTTAAATAAAGGTTTCCGACCAATATCTTTGGCGAATAATCTCATGAAAATTTTTGAAGGTCTCATTAAGAATCGGATAGAGTGGTGGATCGAAAACGACCGTTGTATCCCGCGCTCCCAATTTGGCTTTAGAAAGGGTAAATCCTGTGTGGATAATCTAACCATTCTAACCACAGATATCCACCTAGCCTTCGCCAGGAAACAGTTTTGTGGAGTTATATGTCTGGACATTAAAGGTGCATACGACGCTGTTATTCCGCAAATTCTCATCTCTAAACTCAGTGCTCAAGGTTTGTCCTCCCGTGTTTGCAACGTCATCTACAACCTAATATTTTCCCGTAACCTCAACTTCAGAATACGAGACCAGGTAATTGACACCAGACAAACCAACATAGGACTTCCGCAGGGCTCAGTTTTAAGCCCAATTCTTTTCAATATCTATGTCAGCTCTATCTTACAATGTCTTCCTGCCGATACAAAGTTTCTTCAATATGCAGATGACTGCGTAATTTATTCATCTTCCAGCAATCTAGATAATGTTAAATCTAACCTAAATCTCGCTCTTGTTCAAGTCTCTGATTGGCTAGAAACGTTGGGTCTATCCCTCTCTGTCCCCAAGACACAATTCACCATCTTCTCTCGGAAACAATTCACTCCGTTTCTTCATTCTCTGTTTCATAAAAACGTGAATATTCCTTTCTCTCGTTACAGCACACTGTTGGGTGTAAAGCTCGACTTCAAACTCAATTGGGGAATCCACATCAAGTATATTTCACAACGTGCGAGACAAGCTCTATATATACTAAAGTCCATTTCATCCCGTTCATGGGGCGCATCCCCGTCGTTACTTTTCACTTTTTTCAAAGGGTATGTAAGAGCGATTATGGATTGGGGCAGTTGGCTCTATGGCAATGCGTGTAATAAGCTCTTAGTGAAGCTTGATCGCATACAATATGAGGCAGTTCGTGTGTGCTTGGGATTACTTAATACCACTCCCCGTAGTATAATCCTAGCTGAGGCTGGGTTACACCCTTTGAAATTTAGAAGGACCTTCCTTACGAGGCGATTCCTCTGTCGAGTTTTTGCTCTAGATAAACACCCGCTCATCAGCAAATTAAAATTGCTTGATAACGTCCTTACCCGTTCCAACCTAAAAAGCACAAGGTATTTTCCCGAATTAATTAAGTGCTACCGCAACCTAGCTCCGAATATGCGCGACGTTTACAAGTCCGAAGAACCGGTATGTTTTCAGTTTTCTCTAGCATCGCAGCAATGTGAAATTACTCCGGATTTTTCCTTGGGTAAAACCCTACAAGAATCAGATAACCCGGAGATACTCCTTCAGAACTATATATCATCCAGATGGCCAAACGCGACCCTGGTCTATACAGATGGTTCTAAATCGGAGAACCTCTGCGGAGCTGCTTTCCTCTGTACTTTCCGGAATAATTCCACATCATACGCTTATTCTCTGAATCCACAATTTTCAGCCTTTTCTGCAGAAGCTGTGGCAATTTGGCGTGCTATCACCTACTGTCGCAGAAATAACGTAAAACAAATCACGCTTTTTTCAGATTGTCTTGCTGTCCTAGCGGATATAGCCAAACAAGACCTTTCCCCTTCGCGGAATTACTTGATCCTAGAAATAAGACTTCAAATTCACCTCCTCTCGGTTGACGGTGGCTCGATCGATCTCATCTGGATCCCGGCCCACCGTGACATTGTGGGTAACTCCATTGCGGATATGCTGGCGGCTGGGGGTCCACAGATAACTGTCGGTCCTCTACCGCTCAACCTAAGAGTTCCGGTTTCCGACATTGCTTCGCTCTATTGTCCTATCGACCAAATTGCGGTTTTGAGTTCGCTAAAATCACTTCAAGTATCAAATAGTGCTTCCAACTACTTCAATACCCTGGAACATTGGAACGGAAAACCCTGGTGGCTCAAATCAAAAGAGAGTAGAAAACTCATATGTTCAGTTGCCAGAATAAGAACATCCCATTGTAAAACCAAATCGTATTTTTATAGATTTAATATGATTGAATCTGACCTCTGTGCGTGCAGCCGGGCATCGCAGGATGTCCATCATCTTTTCTGGGTATGCCCGATGAATGACGGTGCCAGGGAGGCTCTCTTACGGGATCTTCAGAATCTGGGGGCGCATCCGCCGCACTCGATTCAGGCTATAATTAGATCAGGCCATAACCACCTGACAGCAATTATGCGCTTCCTTTCGAATATAACGTCTTTGCCCTAAAATTTTGTTCAGTTTCACCTTTCTCAATTAAATAAGATGAAATCGATTGACTATATAGATAAATTTCCTATGTTCTGTCCAATGTGATTGTTATGTTTTCCTCTGCACTTTGTGCTCTTTCCCCTAACAGGATTTGTGATGGTTTCCCGATCTTCGTGCCGCTGATCTTCTCAAGTGAACAACAGAGTGGGACAATGCGACCTCGCCTCCAAGTCGCTTTGAAGTCACCGCGCATCCACTCGTACTCATGG
Organism: Diplazon laetatorius; assembly: GCA_963662125.1. Lineage (NCBI taxonomy): Eukaryota > Metazoa > Arthropoda > Insecta > Hymenoptera > Ichneumonidae > Diplazon > Diplazon laetatorius. The sequence continues at coordinate 19,381,987 of OY759157.1, read as the reverse complement.
CATGAGTGACATCTGACGTCCAGAAGATAAACCTCCATTAAAGACGAGAGTGGCACAGGTTCCATTGGAACGAGCCAATCAAGGCTTAAAAAAAAAAAAAAAAAAATGTCGGGTAAGCGACGTTAGTGAGAATGGCTACCGAACCCTGTCATGTGCTTACGTGAAAAATCATCGGATGAAAATCTTCAAGTGCTGCGGTAAGTTCACAAATATATCGCATTATAAATAAGACTGAATTGTCAGTATATGAATCTCGTTATTTTTCTAGGTTATGTTCTCTTCAGTTAAGTATTAGAATAAGATTGATCCCTCAACACTTGACCCAGGCGAACATAACCTAAAAAACTTACAAGCGGCCGGATAATACAAACCCAAATTCAATGCCACCACACAAAAACAACTTCAATACACATAATAACAAAAACTAACATGGTAAGGACCTTAGATTTCGGAAACAAAGGCCAACAATTATAAATGTACAAAAAATGAATACGGAATAGAATAGATTTTTTTTTTTGTGGAACCGTTTTCGAAATTGTCTATTAATTTGATCCACAAGTACGCTTAATTGTTTCATGTAATAACGAGCATATATTTTAAAAAATCAAATATGCACCCCTATTAGAGTTCCATCTTTCCATCTTTAATTTTGACATAACATTTTGCCATGTTTGACTATACATTTTTTTTGCCACGTTTGACTGTACATTTTTTTTCAGATTTGCTGGACAAAAATTTGACGTTCGATTACTGGGTGTCATGACGATCCTCGTGAGATGGCTCGGGGAAAGATTCGGATAACGGTTTTGAGACGTGGGACCGCAAAGCATAGATAAATTGCTTGCACAATGTGTTATTAGAATGGTCCTCGAAAAAATGCACGTTCTCCACCCTCCATATGGTTCGAAAATATAAAAACAAATTTTTGTATTTTTTCTTTAATTTTCTTTCATTGCCTTGGTTTGCCTGATTTGATCGAAGAATTTTTTAAGAAGTTTAAAAATTGATTATTTTTTCGCTAACTTCAATTTTCTTTTACAATTACCATCATTATTTCATTACTTTCTGATATCATTTTTCACGCTATATATTCCTTCTGGGTTTACTTTCCCGGGTGCGGGACACCTAAAAAAATGTAATGTCGAATTTTATTCCATTTTTTTAAAGTTATTTCTACATATTTTACATATACCAATATTTTTTGGTGTTTTTTGACATAGTTTTCACAATGTACATTTTTTCAGCTTCCTTACCAGCTCTTTCGTATATTAATCGGAAATATGACAAATAATTCCAATTTTTTTTAACTTTAAGGCTAACCAAGGCAACGAGCAAAAAATCGCGAAAAAAAATGGAAATTAGTTTTTCATATTTTCGAACTATGTTGCGGGTGGAAAAATTGAATTTTTTCAAAGTCAAATGAGAACTACCCTAGTGTTCCATGTTAAGGCACCCGAGACCGAGAAGGAATCAATTGGGTGATTGAAGGCTGAATCAGGAAATCGACGTATGAGATGATGACGATGACGCTATCTGCGATCACGAAAAAATGGATTGATATTCTCCAGATACATCCACAGAAAACGATAACGATGCGTCTTGAACAAGATGTCGACAATACCTGCATGCAAATAATTTTTTATTTTTTTGAAAAATTTAAATTTATTTATCGAGCATTTACGGTACGAAATAAGTTGATCTTGTATAATTCTTCATAAAAATAGGACGTTGATTTTTATTATAAGATATCGAAACCATGGTTCCGCTGTTCTATCCCCAACTACGAGCCAGCTATCTCGCTGCTGTTTGGGCCAGCCAGACCCGTGCTATCGTGCACCGCCATACCTTTCCCAAGCACGGGCCACACTGGAGCCAGGTACTAGCCAGACCCTTCCCATACAGCAGCCAGTTATCTGGCTGCTGTTTGGGCCCGCCAGACCCTCGCCATCGCGCACCGCCATACCTTTCCCAAGCCCGGGCCAGACAAGAGCCAGATACTAGTTAGACCCGTCCCATACAGTAGCCAGACACTGGCTACTGTATGGGATCGTCCGCTGAGCGCGACTCTTGCCATACCCCTGAGCCAGACCCACGCCAGTGTCTTGCCATGCATCCGCCATACCCTGAGCCAGACAGTAGCCAGACGCTAGCCATACCCTAGCCAGTGGGCATATTTTTACTCGGGGTGGTATCGGCGTTGGTCGAGGAGAGGAATGTCGATGATAATTACTACCGTGCCGTTATGATAATATGCCATAAGGTCGGAGTAGTGTAGGAGGGTGGTCATTTCATCGCGTTTTAATTTTGTGGGAAATGAACATCCAGCAGGAAGATAGGGCAGGGCATCGGTAAGATATCGCACGAGCCGTCTCGGTGGCAAGATTGCGACATCTAATTTGCCTTGTTCGATGCCTGCGATTAGCCGAGTAAGCTCGGTTACATCGTCGACGAGCGACTCCGCAAACACGCTCACGGTGGTGAGGCTCTCGTCGAGTTGTTGTCGTCTCGTAATCTGATCCCACTGGTCAGAGAGACTCTTACTCCAACGGGTGATGGCATCGCGTATCTTCACTTCGTTATCATGAATTGTTTGTGCGGTGGAATTGAATATTTCCATCGCACTTTCGATTATTTGCAATTGTTCGTTGACTGCGTCTTTGAGGGTTTGTTGATCGGCTCGGAGTGCGATGATTTGGTTATTGATCACCGCAGCGTCGTTGGCGTCCATATTCCCGGTTATGACCTTGATCACGGTTCCCATAGCGTTGATTAGTCCCCTACGTTGTCGGATGGGGTGAGGTCCCAATAAGTCGTGGTATGTTTCTATACCGTCAGCGATTTTTTGCATGGTTGGCGTCAACGCGTCTTTTAACACGGCGCAAAGTTCGCTCAGGCTGAGTTGATCTGTTTTTATTCCATCTCTGCATGAGTGGAGTAGCCTGGCTATATTTTGTTTCATCATTTCGCAGCGCTGTGCAAGGGTTGACACGTTAAGAGAGATAGCTAATCTCCACGTGGTTTCGATGACAGCCAGACTGCCGATTTCTTCGTAATATATCCCTGGGTTGTCTGTGAATTCGATCTTCTCGTATGCAGGCGTCGCGACGTCGCAGCATCCTTGTCTGAGTGACAGAGCGAGCAGCCTGCAACGGAAAAAACCGAGTTACCCGGGTTTTGCTGATTAAGGGTTTTTGAATTCCCCCACCCTTTTTGGGATGCGATTTTATTGTTCTTCGCGACGGTGGACCTCATTACTCGAGCAACCACGGAGACGATCGCTTCGCCGCGACTTTCGAAAATTTTTTTGTAAACTTTTCAATTTTTCGTTTTCCCGAAATGTGTTGGGACAATCGCGAACGGATCGTGCGAGCGCCGAGGGTCGTGCTGACGCCCGACATGCCGTGGACGTTGGTGGTAAGTTTCGCGTTTTTTTTTTTTTTTGTTTGATTTCTGATCGTTTTTGTTTTTGTTTGTTTTACAGCCCATTGACGTGGAGGCCCCCGGTTTGACGGCGGAGGAATGGGCAATTATCTTCCACCAGGAAGTGAATATCCCGTACGCGGGGGAGGGGGCCCGTCGATGGGAGGTGCGGCGGCGGTGCGGCATCCGTGCGCGTCGTCGCCGTAACCGGGTCGCTATCGACATCGTTTGGTCTACGGGCGAGTTTGAGGGGGAAGACGAGCCCTGCTTCGACTGGGTCGACTGGGTCGGACTCCGCCACCTGTTCGAGGAGGACACCTCTGAATTTTAATTTTAATTGTCGTTTTTTTTTTCGAATTTTAAATATATTTTTTTTTTGAAAAAGTTTTGTAAAAAAAAAAAATTTGTAATGTTTTTTCTTTTAGCGATCCGGCCCCAGTGGGGTCGGGTCGAATAAATGTTCGATTTTTTCTTTTAATTTTTGTGTTTTTATTTATTTATTTGGTTTTTTTTTATCTTCCTTTCCCTTTTTTTTGGGAATGTTTTCAGGATTTTATGTTTTTTCAGGATTTTATGTTTTTTCAGGATTTTATGTTTTTTCAGGATTTTATGTTTTTTCAGGTCTTTGTTTTTTGTCTTTTCCTTCTTCTCTATCTCTTCTTCTTCTCGTTCTTCGCGGCGTTCGGCTGGGGCCGGCGCCACATTATTATTATTATCATTTTTCTTCTTCTTCTTCGCGGCGTTCGGCTGGGGCCGGCGCCGCCATATTATTATTATTATGGTCTCGCGTTACGTTGCGAGTGTGTCGACGAGCGAGGTTGGTGTTTTTTTTTTTTTTTTTTTTTTTGTTCTCGACCGCTGTGTCGGGGAGAGTGGAGCGGCACAGACTAGGGTTATGATTATTATGTGCCTTAGCTCTCTCTCTCTTTCTCCTTTTTTTTTTGCTAGTGGGTCACGGCCGGTTTCAAGGGGTTAGCGTGAACCACTAGATCCTTGCGCCCCTTGCGTATCACGTACGTGACCGGGGTGCGACGTTCGGTTATTTGATAGGGGCCGATCCACTTGGGGGTGAGTTTGGCCGATCGTCCGCGGCGCACCGTCTCGTCGTGTAGCAGAACGGTGTCGCCCACGCGGTATTCTATCGCTCTCGCACCCTTGTCGTACGCAATCTTGGCTGTCTCTTTTGCACCTATTAGATTGCTGCGTGCGATGCTCCATGACGCTCTCAGCCGCTCTCGCAGCTCGTCGGCGTAATCTTCGAATGAATATGTGTTCCGAGGTTCCTGTTTCACCGCTGTCGGTAGCACGGCTGCACGTCCAAACACGAGTTCGTGGGGGGATAGTCCCGTCGCTGTGTGTGGAGTCGTGTTGTACGGGAACATCGCGTATGGGAGCCACTCGTCCCAATCGCATTGTTCATCGTCAATGAAATGTCTTAGGTATTCGGCGAGAGTACGGTGCGATCTTTCTAACGTGCCGTTACTCTCGGGATGGTACGCGGTTGTCTGAATCTTTTTTATCTTCAGCAACTTGCACATTTCCTTGAAAGTTTTGCTGAGAAAATTGGTCCCTTGGTCGGACAGAATGGTCTCCGGAAGTCCATATCTACAAATGACTTCCTGTACCAGGGCCCTAGCGACTGTATTGGCCTCTTGATTTTCGATGGCCATTGCAGCGCTGTATTTCGTTAGGGCGTCTTGGAACGTCAATATGTATTTATTTCCGCGGGACGATTCGGGGAGGGGACCGACGATGTCCACTGCCGTTTTTTCGAACGCCCTTTCAGGGGTGTCGGTAATTACCATTGGGACTCGCTCTCTTCTACTGAGCTTGTTCTTCTGGCAATTGAGGCATTTTGATACGTGCTCTCGCACGTCTCGTCGGATGCCGGACCAATTATACTTGGTACGGATCCGTGATAAGGTTCTTTTCACGCCCTGATGGCCGCCGAGGGGCGTGTCGTGATACTCATGCAGTATCTGGGCCCGTTCCTCGGGGCGGGGGCATGTTATCGCGGAGCGGTGGCTATTATTGTCGCTTGTATGGCTGTCTCCGTCTTTGCTGTGTAGCGAGCCAGTCTCGCTGTCGCTCTCGCTTTCTTCTCCTTCGCTCGCCTTATCGCGAGGGGGAGAGGGGGAGCGGTCTAGCGAGACGCATGGCGCGCTGTCGTCTGCCCCGTTCGTTTCTCGCTCGCACGGCGGGGCAGTAGCGTTCTCGCTCTTCTCGGGCCTCTCCTTTGTGCCGTGGTTCGTACCACCCGCACACTCGAGAGGTTGCTTCTCTGTCTCGCTTGCAGGAGACGGCTGGTCTGTCTCCGTCTTTCCTTTGACTACAGCCTCGCGCGTGGGGCCCGTAGTATTGTCAGCTGGACGGTGACAGTTTTCTCCATCCTTTTCTTTCGACTCGCTCTCTCGTGTCTTGCTGTTACTCTTTGCGCGCTTGTTCTTAATGGCCGCGTCGTTCGCAGCTAGACGGAGAAGCGAATCGTTTTGTTTTCGTGCCCTCTCACTCGCTCTCGTTACTGCACATATGCGACTGAGAGCGTCGGCGTTCGTGTTTTTCTTACCCGCTTTATACTCGATGTCGAACTCGTGCTCGGAAAGTTTAATTTTCCATCGCATGAGTCGAGATCCGGGGTCTTTTACTCCGAACAGCCACGTGAGAGGCTGGTGATCTGTCACGACGGTGAATCGAGTACCGTACACGTAAGGCCGGAATTGCGTTATCGCCCATACGATCGCGAGCAATTCTTTCTCGGTCGTGGTGTAATTTTGTTCCGCCTTATGTAATGTCCGGCTCGCATAACGTATGGGCAAGTCTTCGACGACCTTGCCCTGTGACAAGATGGCGCCGATTGCTTTGTCTGACGCATCGGTTGTCACGACGAACGGTTTACCGAAATCCGGATATTGAAGGATCGGTGCCGTTGTCATTACTGTTTTCAGTTGTTCAAATGCAGCGTCTCGAACCGCGGTCCACTCGAACTTTGCGTCTTTACGCACAAGTTCGGTTAGTGGTTTAGCGATTTTCGAGAAATCTTTAATAAATTTCCGATAATAACCGGCCAATCCGAGGAAAGATTGTATCCCTTTCACATTGGTCGGGATAGGAAAATTTTTGACGGCGGCGATTTTTTCTGGATCGGCTCGCACGCCGTTTTCCGAAATTATGTGCCCCAAGTAGTGCATTTCTTTCCTCAAGAGTTGACACTTACTTGGTTGCAACACCAATTTCGCCTCTCTCAACCGATGGAAAACTTCTTTCAGTCGACCATTGTGTTGAGCGAGGGTTTGACCGTGGATAACGATGTCGTCCAGGTATACGTAACACTTTATTCCGTCTAACCCGGCTAAGACTGAATTCATCAGCCTTTGGAAAGTCGGTGGTGCATTTTTTAGGCCAAAAGGCATTCGGTTGTATTCGAAATGGCCCTGGGGTGTGGAAAAAGCAGTTTTTTCCTTATCGTTCTCGGCCATCGGTATTTGATGAAAACCGGACGCGAGATCGAGGGTGGAAAAATAACATGCTCTGCCCAGGTGATCTAAAATTTCGGTGATATTTGGTAACGGATATGAGTCACCGACGGTTGCTTCGTTGAGTTTTCTGAAGTCCACCACGACTCGCATTTTCCGTATACCGTTTGCATCGGGTTTTTTGGCAACGACGAGCAGCGGAGCGTTCCATTGACTTTTGCTCGGCTGGATTATGCCGTCGGCCAACATTTCTTCCGTCTGCTTTTCGACTTCTTCTTTATGAGCCTCGGGCAGACGGTAAGGGTGGATTTTCGTGGGTAGAGTACCCTCTTCGAGATTGATTCGGTGCTCCACCATGTGGGTGCACGGGTGTTTGTCTCCGGGGAGATGAAAAATATCCTCGAACTCAGTAATTATGTGTTCGAGTGATTTATTTTCTTCCGCGTTGAGGTGCGAACGGTCGATCTCATGTTTCAATCGCGCGAGACGCTCGGCCCCTCGCACTGTTCGCACCGCGCTTACGCTCAAGGACTCGGCCGCGTTATCTTCCAGCGGCTCGAGTGTCACTATCGGTCGTAGTACTACGTCCACGTGGTCGCTGGTATTTACTACGCTGATAGTACAGCAGTTGCCTTGCGGTGTCGTGACGCAAGCTCCTACAGTCACGTCGCGGCTAACTTCGATTCTTTCGACGAGTCCGACGTGCTTGCTTTTCGTTCGCGCACGTATTATTGTCTCGCTTCGGGGGGGAAGATTTACCTTTAATCTTCCGTCATGGAGGACCATAGAATGATCGTACATTCTCAAAAATCTTCCTCCGATGATGTCGACGTAGTGCTCGTGGATAAAATCCATCCCGAGCAACCCATGTACGCTTAAGGGTACGTCGTCTTGTACCACGTAAACCCAATAGCGAACCGCGGTTTCGGGGACTTTTAGGATAATTTCTGCCTGGCATATGGGACGGATTTTGGTCCCCGACACGCCCTCGAGCGTGGCTTCGGTGTCTCTGCTCGCCGTATCGGGAAGCAGGGCAATTCTCTTGACGAGGCAGCACTGAGCACCGGTGTCTGCTTTTAGGGTTAGAATCCAATCAGCGGTGCTTGGCGACTCGATGATAAAGTCGTTCGCGATGGATTTGGATGGGATCGTCACCTTCAATACCTGTGACATGCTCGGGTTTTCCAATCCGAGGTCCGGCACAATCGTACACGGTTCGGAGGCCGTTGCGATGTCGCAGGTTGGTATCGGTTCGGTGGGTGACGAGGTTTCGATTTCCCCAGGGGTCGATGGAGATACGTTTGGCTCGGGAGCCGGGACGAGGATGCTCGCATTCGTGTCGTACGAGCTCAAGGGTTTAGTCACGAGATTTTTCCGTGGGTGTTCTACGGGATTTGACGCGACGTTGCACGTATTTACTACGTACGCGATCAGCGGTTTCACGCCCTCCTCTCGTGTCTCGTTTTTTTTGTGTTAACATCCTTTGGTTCTCGTTTGTCCCTATCGCTATTACTTCGATAATTTTTATCTTTCTTATCGTCGAAATTTCTCCTACCCTGAGAGGAATGGTAACCGTTAGTACCATTTCCTCGCGCCTGTGGAAGGCGTTTTCTACATTCCTTCTACGCATGATCGCTTCGTTTGCAGAAAGTGCACGTGACCTCGACCTGATGAATTGATCGATTGTGGTCTGGTGCGGGCAAGTTGACCCGACCAGATGGTCGCGTGCAATTTCGTGACACATGTCCCGATTTACCGCACGAGTAACAATTTCTCGTGTTGTTACTTGGCGCTACGGGGGATCTACGCGGCGCTGATCCCGCGTTTTCGCTGACGCCCCTTGGGTTGATCATTTTACTGATCTCAACCGCTCCACTCATGGTCTCGTGCAACGTCGTGAATTTTTTTTTTTTTTGGTTCGCGGGCACTGATTCTATCGCGGTCGGTGTCTATGGTTCGTGTGACGCGGGGTATTTCAAACCTTTGGTAGTTTTTATTGGGTTTGTATACAATAACCGTCACTTACAGGTAGATGATCCCTGATGTCATCTCGTCTGAACAGCTGGGCGTAGTCGTGATGCTCGTCCTTCTGTGTTCGTCCTTGGCCCGTCCTCGTCCTTCAGTGATCGTCCTTGGCCCTTCCTCGTCCTTCCGTGAACGCGTCGTTGACCCTCTGGCGATGTGTTGACGGGAGGCCCTTCGAGTCTTCAACCCGTTGATTGCAGTTGCACTTTTTTCTCGGTGCCACGCTGCACTGTACCAGGCTATCGGTCCCGACGACTGCGTGTCGGGTTCAGCTCTGGGTTTTTCTTTTTTTTTTAAATATTATTTCGTGATTGTTTATTTTAATCCGCACTGATTCTACTTTGGCAGGATCCCACCGCTGCCACCAATGTTATGTTCCGGATTGACACGAGTCTCGTCAGACCGGGTCAAAGGAATATAATTTAATTTTTGTTGGGGATCGTTCGCCAATAAAGAATTGGAATTCACATAGAAATTCAGTACAGGTTAAGTTTATTGAAATCAGTATTGAAATTTAGACTTATTAATCGTTACAGAAAGAATGTTCTTATCGTATCGTGTATAATTCCGTTAAGTCGTAGTTGCTGTTAATTATCGCGATACGAGAGTCTATTGGGAAGAGGACCTTCCAGTTTTGAGTTTGATCGAAGACTAATTGTCCGATCGTTGCTTTTGGTCATCGCGGCGTCGTTCGATGATCGCGTGATTTTTGGTCAGCACTTTTCATGGTCACTCGCGGCGCGTGTGCACTCGAAAGTTCATTGATTTGTTCACGTGATTGTCCTTCGGACGGTCGCGTGATTCTACATCAGCTTTTTTGGACGCTCGCTCGATTAGTTGAAAATGCAACGATTCGGTTTTTATGTAGAAATATCCGATGTCTGTTATAGCGTTAAGCATGCTGAATTTTATATTTAATATAGAATATTCAATATGAAATTAATGAATTGAATTGATTTGAATTGATTTAATTATAATTATTGTGCCCTAGTATGATAATTATAATTAATAATATTTTGAAAATTTCGGGGCACAACAGGAGGGAAAGTTCAAAAAATTTTAGCTCAAGCCATTCTGAAAGCCCATGAATAGTTTAACATTACTACGCAAAAACGAATGTTTTTACCGACTTATTTCGGGTTTTCACTCAGATGGATCAACGGTAGAGGTTGTTTTTTTGTAAAAGGGTAGTTCGAAAAAAAGGCTCGTGATGTTCTAAAATCCCATTATTAGTCTTTAATTACTACGTAAAAATAATCGTCTCACTGACTCGTTTCAAGCGTTTACTCGGAAGGACCTACGGTGGAGGTTGTTACTTCGGAAAGGGGTAGTTTGAAAAAGTCAGGCTTGTGCAATTCTGAGAGCCCGTGGATAGCCCATAATTACCACGTAAAAATAATCGTCCCACTGACTCATTTGAAGCTTTTCCTTCGACTGATATACTTCGGGGGTTGTCCCCTCGGAAGGGGTAGTTTGAAAAAATCGGTCTTGTGCTATTCGTAGAGCCCATAAATAGCCCATAATTACCACGTCGAAATAATCATCCCATTGAGTCATTTGAAGCTACTCCTTCGATTGTTTCCTCTCAAAGGGGTAGTTTTAAAAAATCGGGCTCGTGGAATTCTGAGAGCCCATAAATCGCCTATAATTAGAACGTAGAAACAATCGTCCTACCGACTCATTTAAAGCTTCGCCTTGAATATATTTACTGGGGGGTTGTTTCCTCGGAAAAGAGTAGTTTTAAAAAATCGGTCTCGTGCAATTTAGAGAGCCCATAAATAGCCCATAATTAGAACGTAAAAAGAATCGTCCTACTGGCTCATTTGAAGTTTTGCCTTGAATATATATACTAGGGGGTTGTTTCCTCGGAAGAGGGTAGTTTGGAAAAATTGGGCTCATGATCTTCTGAGAGCCCGTGAATAGCCTATAATTTCTGCGCAAAAACGAATCGTCTGCTGACTGATTTTAAGCTTTTACTCTGAAAGATATGGGGTGTGGGGGTGTGTTCTCGATACGGGGTGGTTCGAAAAAATCGGGATAATTATATTTCGAAAGCCCATAAATAGCTCATAAATATCCAGCCAAATTAAATTTTGAGTTTCTCAATTCTTCAAAAACTACCCCGATCTCGGTAGGGGTAGTTCCGATCGGATTTCCCAACATATATTCGAAGAGCCCATAAAAAGCCCATAAATATAAAACCACTCCGATTGGTTTCCGACTTCAAGATCGAAAAGTTGGCGCTGGCTTAACGTTAGGCTAGCACCCCCACTTCTGAATTTGGATTTTCTCAAAAAGGAGTTGAGCCCAAAAATTATTTTTAACGGGGTTGAAGAGCCTATAAAAAGCCCATAATTTTGGCATTTTCGAAAAAAAAATCGGACTTGGTGGGGGTGCCAGCCTTACACACCTCCGCTACCACCAATTTGTTATGCCCTGAGTTATCGGAAGGGCTTTTTGTAATTTTCGGATTACCATTAAAACGCTGGGCGTATCTGTTTCGGTTGAATTCAGTTTATTTATTGGAACAAGTGTAGGAAAGATGAGTTACAGAGGTTAGCTTACTTACAATGCATTTGTTTCGTAGATGGAAATTCTCTAATTGCGGTTGTTCGTTGTATTGATTGATTGGCTTATCGATTGATCTATCGATCTATCGATTGGGTTGTGCGCTGGTCGACGCACAATTATCGACGTCGCGCTGAGTTCCTATCGGCTCATTGCCGGTTACTCGTTGATAGAATTATAGTAACGCACACCTCGGTGACTTCCCGGTCCCTCGGGTGGGAAGGCTTGGCCTGAAGGGCCGAAGACACGTGACAACTATCGAACGGGTGAACAAGGCAAGGGTTGGACCGGGACCCGGATGGAGATCCGTCGGTTTCTGATGGTCGCGAAAGACTGATTCTTGGTCGTTCCTACATTTCTCACGTCGACTCGTGTCGTGTGATTTTGGATGGGGATGACCATTGGTTTTATCCCTGCCTTGTTTCCCCGTTCGTTCATATTTTTGACTGTCAGCTCGACGTGGCTCGCGATCATGCATCGGCGAAGAAAAGAGTGCTGAATGCTCAAAAAACGCTGATGCGCCCAGTCGCATATGCACCGTTACAAGAGCGAGAGAGAGAGTGACAACAAAACGGCGCGCGTCTCCGTCTCACCGAGAACGACGCGAATGGTCGCGAGAAAAGTACCGCTAAGACGAGCGAGAACCGTCGCGAAACGCTAAAAGCAAAGGACGGAGAGGCACGCCAGCGTCCAGCTGAAAATACTACGGCCCCTCGTGCGAGCGCGTAGTGAAAAGCAAGAGGGAGACGAGCGATATATCCCCAACGCGTGAAACAAAGAAAGAGGCTCCTCGTAGCAACCGTGCACGTGGTACGAACCACGGCACAAAGAGGAGAGACGAGAACAGCGAGAACGCAACTGCCCCGTCATGCCAGCGAAAAACGAGCGGGGTAGTCGATCTCGCCACACGGGCCCTCGCGCCCTCCCTCCCGCTCGATCAAATGCGAGCGACGGAGAAGAGAGCATGAGCGAGAACGACAGCGATAGTGATAACGAGCCCAGCTCGCTATCCGGAGAGGACGAAGGCGGCCATGCTGAACATAAAAATGGCCTCCGTCCGGAGATAACGTGCCCAGGCCCCTCCAACGGTCATCACTGATACCCCCTTTCGGGCATTCGAGAAAGCGGCCGTAAACATAGTCGGTCCGCTACTCGAATCCCCGAGGGGAAACAAATATATACTCACTTTTCAAGACGCTCTGACAAAATATAGCGCTGCAATGGCAATAGAAAATCAAGAAGCCAATAATGTCGCTAGAACGCTTGTCACCAAAGTAATATGCCGTTTCGGAATGCCGGAAACCATCCTGTCCGACCAGGGTACGAATTTCTTGAGCGAAACGTTCAAAAAAATGTGCAAATTGCTGAAAATAAAAAAATACAAACCTCAGCATATCATCCCGAGAGTAACGGCGCATTAAAACGATCGCACCGTACTCTCGCCGAATATTTGCGGAATTTCATAGACGACGAACAGTGCAACTGGGACAAGTGGCTCCCGTACGCAATGTTTACGTACAACTCGCCGTTAAAGGAAAAAAAAACCACACATGCACACACACAGTATTTAAGGGGTGAAGGTACCAAAGGCGTTAACCCACAATTTTTCGAAATGCGTTTTTTTTGCATTTTCGGAGTGTTTGAAGGGCCCCCAATACGTAGCCGTTTACAAAACATCAAAATTGTTAATAGTTGTTTTATTAAAAATCAACGAAATCGTGGAAAGTCGTATCTGCAGGGGCGCGAAGGTACCAAAGGCGCTAACTGCTTATTCGGTCTTATGGAAAATCGACGTTTTTCTGTAAAGATCCGAGGTTGTAGAAAGAATGGTTGGACGGAAATTCGTTTCACCGACTGTCTCTGAGAGAGGGAATTCAGCCGAAGTTTTCCACCCAAGATATTTTGTTTACGGTGAACAGTACGTGATCGAGCCGCAGAAACGTCGGCCCACGCTGTTGTTGTTCCGTGTTCAAGTGATTTTTTGGCGATGAATAAAAAGATCTCCAATTTTGCAAAAGCCCATAACACTCGTGAACGTGTCACGAATTCGACTGTGAAGACCGCAATACGATAAGACGATTATTGGCGTAGATATGCCACGGAACACGCAAGTGTGTGTGTGTGTGTGTGTGTGTGTGTGTGTGTGTGTGTGTGTGCGTGCGTGCGTGCGTGCGTGCGTGCGTGCGTGCGTGCGTGCGTGCGTGCGTGCGTGCGTGTGCGTGCGTGTGCGTGTGCGTGTGCGTGTGCGTGTGCGTGTGCGTGTGCGTGTGCGTGTGCGTGTGCGTGTGCGTGTGCGTGCGCGTGCGCGTGCGCTTGCGCGTGTGCGTGCGCGTGTGCGTGCGCGTGCGCGTGCGCGTGCGCGCGCGTGTGTGTGTGTGTGTGTGTGTGTGTGTGCGTGTAGTAATGGTTGACCGCTCACAACTTGGGAACGGCTCGAGATATCAAGCTGAAATTTGTCACACATGTGAAGGGTTCACGGCGCATAGCACAATTTAATTTTTGGAGAAATCTATCGAGTGATTTTGTTTTCACAGCATTTTTTCAAAATTCAAAAAATTATTTTTGGTCCCTAGCTCCCACAATTTTAGAGATATCGAGCTCAAATTCAGTATAATGTTGTACGAGTACAGGGAGATGCTCGATACCGAATTTGGAAAAAATCCACGCATTGCTTTTCTTTTAAAGCATTTTTAGATGTGAAAAAAACGGTCTTTACACTCTAACTGGAGCAATTTTTGAGATATCGGACTTAAATTTGGTACGACGTTAGACAATTATAAAAAGAGAAACCCGATTGAATTTGGGCGAAATCCATCAAGCCATTCATATTTTATGGCGTTTTGAAATTTTTCCAAAAATCAATGTAAGTGCTCTAACTTCCATAATTTTTTAGATATCCGGCTGGAATTTAGTACGAAGTTGCACTATCATCGAAAGAGGTTTCGAATTGAATTTGGACAAAATCCAACAAGATGTTCGGATTTTATGGCGTTTTGAAATTTTTCCAAAATTCAATGTAAGTGCTCTAGCTTCCATAATTTTTTAGATATCCGGCTGAAATTTGGTACGAAGTTGCACTATCATCGAAAGAGGTTTTGTATTGAATTTGGACAAAATCCAACAAGATGTTCTGATTTTATACGAATTACAATTTTTCAAATTTCACATGAATTGCCCCATGTATATTGATTTCGAGCCCTCAACATCACAAAAGCAAACAAGGGTGCAAAGTAGAACCTTGCACATTGCTTCCTCATAGTTTTGTACCGTTTTTAATTATTGAGATGTAAAGTAGAACCTTGCTCATGGCTCCCTTATCATTCTATTTCAATTATTGAGATGTAAAGTAGAACCTTGCTCATGGCTTCCTTATCATTTTATACAATTGCCAAAGCTTTCTCTATGAGGAAGCCGAAATTGATCGTCATATGGTTCACAAAGGAGACGATACTCAAGAATTCTCAACTCGTATAGAAAGGTATTCTATTTCAAATACATTTAAAAAAAAAAATTTAATTGTAAATTAAAAAAAAACACTATCATTATTATGGTGATATCACACAACATTTTGAGGGTAGGAGTTTGGGAAATTTTTTCCATGTAGCAACATGCTTGTTGTCTAATGTGTGCAGAATTCAAGATCTTTCAAACATATTTCGGCCCACAGTAAAATAGTGACGGCAAACGCAGAAAAATCCCATGAATTTTAAGCGGAAAACTTCAACCCCCGTGGTCGAGGGTTAAACATTTTTTTTCAAATTGAAAAATTACAACGTTACTTTTTACGTATTTCGAACCGATTGAGGGGGCGGAAGGGGTAAAATTAAGTTTGACCCAAAATAACGACCACCCTACTGTATATATTGTAACACGGGCTTTTACCCCCGCGCACCTTCGCCACTCGTCCGCTGCACGCCCTAGGCGCCAGCCGCCAAAAGACGACCCTGGAAAACAATTCTTGATGCGACTCAGGACCGACTATATTTTTCGGGCGGCAGCGGGGAGACGATGCGGGCTTCACCGCTAGCTCAGCCTTTTCTCGCGGGTAGAGGGGCGTGGGCCGATACGACAACAAGAAAAAATAAACAGAAAGGCGACGAGTAAAATTTAATACGTTTATTTGCTGTTGAAATATTTTCGCCAGCCAAATTTCTCAATCTCGAGCGACCGAATTACAATTCCAAAATAATTCAAACGGGATCAACCGGCAATAATATAACATAAGTAACGTTTCGTTTTTGGTCGTTCGTGATTTTCATTTGACAAACATTTTATTTGCGTAACAAAAGGCTAACAATAATTAAACTAACCTGACATTGAATCTACAACAACCCGCCGTCTCGGGCCCCTCGGTCTACGATAGCAATACTAAACTGTCGGACTCTAATGGCGGAGAACTTTCCGACAACGATCAACGCGAGGGTATTTCTCACAAATTAACTAACGTACGGACGGATTGACTAACGTGAAAAACAATATGACAAATAACGACAATCGGAAAAACAAACGCAAAAATATTCTTCTCTAATAAATAACGATACGGAAAGCTTCTAATATAATTACCGCACATAAAAACGGAGTGGGCCGTTCACGCCAGCACACTCTCCTCCAGAAGTTCAAAAATCAAATGCCCGAAACAAATACTCTTCATGAATTTACTTTTAATTTAAGCTAATGAATTTCGACAGCACCATAACCACCGGGCTCGCCCGTTTCAATACGATAACCACCGAGATTTTTCAGAAACCACGTGGCATGGTTCTCAGACATCTCTTTTGTCACAAATTACGACATCTCGGTAGTACTCACAGCTTACACAGATTTTCGACAACGTGGCCAGGCCCGGGATACGGTACTCACGGACCCACTGGTACTGGTTCTCGCCGATGTCCACGTCCTTTCCAGGGGGTATGGTGATGGAGAGAGCCGAGGTTGTCGACCACCTCCGACGAAAGCTGAGCGTGAAGAGAGCGACTCGATGTTCGTCTCCGGGGGCCGCAGTTGGACTATCCCCTCCCTCGAGTCGCCAAATTTGGTCCGCTTATACCAGGTCTATCTCCCGGCAGACACGGGAGCTAGTGACTCCGCAACACCTCACAACCCAATCTGACTGAATTAAAATACCGACAGCGCTGATTTTGAGAATTACGGTCCCGTTCTTATCGGCGGATGACCGGCAGTTTTGATGAACGAGATTTTTGGATGTTTTTTCTCCCCGCAGCGTTGTCGGCGGAAAAGTTGGCCCCGCCTCAGACTGCAGTGCGATGCGGACTAGGCCAACGCTGGCTCCAATCGATGTGGAAAAATCGCGTGGTCCAGGGACTGCTCCGGGGCGGTTAATTGCTCACCATGGTTTACCGAGCGCTCCGTCGACGGTGCAGCGACTCGGTCGGCGTGAGGCAATGGGTGGGCCTTCAAGGTTTCGCCCAACTCCACTCCTACGCTCCATAATTGGGGGACTCCGGGCTGAGGGATGCAGGCCGCGAGTCCCAATCGTTTGCGGCATCCCTCCGTCAAACGATGAGGACTGACTTCAAACCACCTCGGACTCCTCAGTTTCCGAGGGGCTAACGACGATCCCTGGTGAGTGAGGGACGTCGTGCTGGTTGCGGGGTGTGGAAACGACCTTCTCCCGTCCTTAGGTGTGGCACCGCAGTACCAGTGACCCGAAACTCGTCGAATAAAAATCGGAAATACAACAAAACAAAACCTACGTTACTAAATACTACCTAATTTAATTCCAATTCTAATTTTTACTACTATTTTATCTGACTTCTGGAGGGAGGGTCGGTGGTGGACGACGACAGCTGAGGATGTTGTTGACGCGACAGCGAAGTAACGGGGTGCGTGGAAAAGCACCACGTTACAATATATGTAAATATATATTCACATATAGAGCGCGAAAAAAAAAACGCAACGCCACCTCGCGCGTCGGCACACTCGCGACGTAACGCGAGAACGAGATAATAATACTAACAACTCTTCGCGCGCTGGCCCCAGCCGAACGCCGCCAAGAAGAAGAAAAGAAAGAGAAAAGGGAGATGGATTGATAGAAAAAAAAACAAAACGCTCTGTCTCGCCGACATCGAGTCGAACTCGAGCTGCATAAAAATATTTACAAAGTTGCTCGCGCGTCGGCCCCAGGCCGCCCGCCGCGAGCGTAGAAGAAGGAGAAGAATCTTTTTCTTTTTCTTCT
The DNA here is from genome assembly GCA_963662125.1 of Diplazon laetatorius. Lineage (NCBI taxonomy): Eukaryota > Metazoa > Arthropoda > Insecta > Hymenoptera > Ichneumonidae > Diplazon > Diplazon laetatorius. Next base: position 19,364,305 of record OY759157.1, on the reverse strand, counting down.
ACGCTTGCGGCGGGCGGCCTGGAAGAGGAGGAAAAATACAGATGGGAAAAAAATCCTAAAACATAAAATCATGTGAAACATAAAAACCTGTAAGCATGTTATGCTTACAGGTTTAAAAAAAAAAACGGAAAATCCTGCGAAAAAGCATGGAACATCTGTGCATTCGTGCACACCTAAAAAGGGAAAACAGGGGGGAAACAAATTTTCATGCGAATAAATAAAACACAAAAAATTAAAGAAAACTTTGACATTTATTCAACCCGACCCCACTGGGGCCGGATCGCTAAAAAGAAAACAATTTTTTTACAAAATAATAATTAAAATTCGAACAAATTTTTTTCTTAAATAAAAAATTCGGTCTCCTCGCCGAACAATTGGCGAAGCCCGATCCAATCAAAGAAAGGCTCCTCTTCGCCCTTGAACTCCCCCGTCGACCAGACAATGTCGACGGCGACGCGGTTGCGACGCATCAACATTGTCTGGTTTGGAATTTGTTTTAGTTCATAGTTGGCATTTTTTTCGCAACGCGGTTGCGAAAATTAGTAGATTGTGTACCATGGAGGCAACAGGGCGCGTTTAACGCCCAGCGCGGGTGTTTCCAGAACGAGCCGCAGCCGTGGTCTGGAAACCGCGCGAAGCGTTAAACGGCCCGCCTCCACGGTGCACACGATTATTTATATAACAAAGGCATGTTTTCCGAGCGTAAGAAGAATTCGCTACTGCGGGGTACAGGGGCGAAGCCCCGGTGGGGGGTTAGGGGGACGGAGCCCCCCCACTGTCTTAAAAGGGATAATATTAATGAAAACTAAAAATCATCAACGGTTTCATAAATTTTATTCAGATTTAATCTCGTGAGTAACTAAAAATATCATCCCGTAACAGTGGGAACAACGCATGAACAATAAATTATATAACGTAACTTATTTTCTTTTCCTCAATTCTACTCAGTCTTTCTACTCTCTTCCTATGATTTCGAAGACGAAACGACGACGACGATTAAAAAAAAATAAAAAGATGTTCTTTATATTGTATTTCTTTTTTTCGTTTAAATCAAAAATTGTACGTACAACGTAATTTTATTCTTATTCCTTCATTATTTTCATTATTTCTTTTTTGTATTACGGTTTCGAAGACGAAACGACGACGACGATTAAAAAAAAAATTCGTTCTTTACATTGTATTATTTCTTTTTTTTGCGTCCTCATAGAGGAAGCTTTGTTTTCGTGAAATTTTTTTTTCGAGATGTTCATGAAAACGTGTTCAGTATGTCTCAAAACACCCAAAAAACACATTTAGAAAAAATGTCCGGATGTATGTGTGTGTGTGTGTGTGTGTGTGTAGTAATGGTTGACCGCTCACAACTTGAGAACGGCTCGAGATATCAAGCTGAAATTTGTCACACATGTGAAGGGTTCACGGCGCATAACACAATTTAATTTTTGGAAAAATCTATCAAGTTATTTTGTTTTCACAGCATTTTTTCAAAATTCAAAAAATTATTTTTGGTCTCTAGCTCCCACAATTTTAGAGATATCGAGCTCAAATTCAGTATAATGTTGTACGAGTACAGGGAGATGCTTGATACCGAATTTGGAAAAAATCCACGCATTGCTTTACTTTTAAAGCATTTTTTAATGTGAAAAAAACGATCTTTACACTCTAACTGGAGCAATTTTTGAGATATCGGACTTGAATTTGGTACGAAGTTGCGCAATTATCTAAAGAGAAACCCGATTGAATTTGGGCGAAATCCATCAAGCCATGCATATTTTATGGCGTTTTGAAATTTTTCCAAAAATCAATGTAACTGCTCTAGCTTCGATAATTTTTGAGATATCTGGCTGAAATTTAGTACGAAGTTGCACTACCATCGAAAGAGGTTTCGTATTGAATTTGGACAAAATCCAACAAGACGTTCAGATTTTATGGCGTTTCGAAATTTTTCCAAAATTCAATGTAAGTGCTCTAGCTTCCATAATTTTCTAGATATCCGGCTGAAATTTGGTACGAAGTTGCACTATTATCTAAAGGGATTTCCTATTGAATTTGGATAAAATCTAACGAGGAGTTCAGATTTTATGCGAATTATAATTTTTCAAATTTCACATGAATTGCCCCATGTATATTGATTTCGACTTACATCACACTCACAAGGAGCCCTCAACGTCACGTAAGTGAACAAGGGTGCAAAGTATTTTCGTTTAACGTCATCATTTTTCGTACAACGTAATTTATTTTTCTTTCTCCATTCTTTTCAGTTTTTTTGTATTACAGTTTCGAAGACGAAACGACGCCGATTAACAAAAAAAAATTCGTTCTTTATATTGTATTATTTCTTTTTTTTCGTTTAACATCAAAATTTTACGTACAACGTAATTTAATTCTTCTTTCTCCATTCTTTTCATTTTTTTTTGTATTACGGTTTCGAAGACGAAACGACAACGACAACGATTAAAAAAAATAAAAATTCGTTCTTTATTTGGTTTTTTTTTTTTTTTCGTTTCTTCCATATGCAAATTTTTTTTTATTATAACGTAAGTCACTTTTTTTCAAGGTTGGTATGAATTCTGAATGTTAAACGTGCAGTTTTGAAAAACCATGTGTTCCTTTTTTGTTCGTGAATTTGTTACGGAAGACAAATTCGATGCGTCGCTCACTACGACGGTTTCGGTTACCACACTTTCAATTGGCTTCGTCTTCACTGGTGAAGTTTGGGCGGTACGTTCCGGTCTTGAAGTAATTGGAAAATTCAATGCCGATGAAATCATTTTCTCAATTTTTGATTTATTTGCAATCGAGTCTTCAATATACCCTTCCGCAACATTGCTCGATTGCCAACCACCATGGCGTTTTAATGTTGTAATATTCGCTCCGCTGTCGGCGAGCAATGTTGCGGAGGTTCTTCGGAAAGCATGACCGGTGTACGATACGGGGTTATTCAAATTGAGGAACAACGCTATGTCCTTTGGCATCTTTGAAAAATTGTGAATATCGATAACTTGATTTGATTTGTGGATATCGATAACTTGATTTATCCTATCCGCTGTCAGCACGTTTGATTTCTTCATCGTCACCGATATCGATTTGTGTCTTCAGTTTCAACGTCGCTCTCAGCATCGAATAAATCGACCACAGTGTCGATGGCTTATATTTTTTTTAGACTACTGAAAATGACTACTGACTTATGATACCACGCCTCGAAGACGAAAGTCGGAAACGAACACGTTTTTTTTGGAACGCGCACACCGCGATCAAGGATTTATTTGAGGTTACAATACCACGCCTCGAACACGGAAGTCGGAAACCACATAGTCGCCGTCGGGTGGCGCCAGGTGGCGCTGTCGATCACCTCTGTTCCGACTCCCGTCATTAGTACGCAAAAATCGTCGAAAAAAATCGTTCCCATAGCAACATAGGTATGAGTCACCGACATTTAACTCCTAATGAGGTTATAAATATTTAACTCCTGGCTACTGTACCGACAGTCGACAATCGTTCAAAACGCCTAACTTACCTCCCGCTAACGGGCCCAAAAACGCAAGGAAAACATGCTTGGGTTATATAATAGTATATTATGACACTAGTACAAAAAACTTTTTTCTGACGAGTGTGAGTTTGGAGATCGAGCCGAAGGCGAGTATTCCAATCACACGAGTCCAGAAAACGTTTTTCGTACGCGTGTCGTACGGATTTTTATCTCACAAGGTCCGTAAATGCGGTTTGAAACGAACGAAGTGAGCGTTAAACCGCACTTTTACGGACAGCGTGATATAAAATTTTTTATTCATTTTTGCCAATACTTACGCGTAACGCCTACGGGCTGACTCGTGGCGTTGGCGGGACGAATTCGTGTTCGATACACATAATACATTTTTTTCAATCGACATAAACGTTCGCCACCACGGTCGAGCAAATAACGAGCCCCACCGGAGCAAAATGCAATAAAATTGCATCTCAAAAGGGGTGGGGGGAATTCAAAAACCCTCGTTAAGCAATCCCCCGGTAACTCGGTTCTCTTCGTTGCAGGCTACTCGCTCTGTCGCTCAGACAAAGATGCTGCGACGTCGCGACGTCTGCATACGAGAAGATCGAGTTCACCGACAACCCGGGGACAACCGAAACCACGTGGACATTAGCAATCTCTCTTAACGTGGCTACTCTCGCACAGCGTTGCGAAATGATGGAACAAAATATCGGCAGGCTACTCCACTCATGCAGAGACGGAATAAAAACAGACCGACTCAGTTTGGACGAACTCTGCGCCGTGTTAAAAGACGCGTTGACGCCAACCATGCAAAAAAATCGCTGACAGTATAGAAGCATACCACGATTTATTGGGGCCCCATCCGACACCGTACGGGATTGATTAACGGTATGGGAACCGTGATCAAGGTCATAACCGGGAATATGGACGCCCACGATGCTGCGGTAATCAACAACTAGATCATCGCACTCCGCGCCGACCAACAAACCCTCGAGGACGCGGTCAACAAACAGCTGCGAATATTCGAAAGTGCGATGGAAATATTCAATTCCATCGCACAAACCATTCATGACAACGAAGTAAATATTCGCGATGCCATCACCCGTTGGAGTAAGAGTCTCTCTGACCAGTGGGATCAGATTACAAAACGACAACAACTCGACGAGAGCCTCACTACCGTGAGCGTGTTCGCGGAATCGCTCCTCGACGATGTGACCGAACTTACACGGCTAATCGCAGGCATCGAGCAAGGCAAATTAGATGTCGCAATCTTACCGCCGAGAAGGCTCGTGCGATATCTCACCGATGCTCTGCCCTACCTACCTGCGGGATGCTCGTTTCCCACGAAATTGGAGCGATAGGAAATGGCCAATCTTCTACAGTACGCCGACCTTATGACATACTACCATAACGGCACGGTAGTGAGGCTCATAGACATTCCTTTCCGCGATCAACGGCAATACCACGTAAGCAAAACAAATCCCCTTCCGGTAAAATCATCGGATAACACCTTCGTGTATATCCACACGACCGAAGATCTCGTGATAATAGATAAAGAAAATCGTAATGACATTCGCATGACCGACCCCGAAATCACAAAATGTAAATTTTCCGGTAGTCTGTATGTCTGTCCACCCTCGCAACCAATCTTGCCGATAACCAACGACGCGCCGTGCGAGGTGCGAACATACGCGAAACTCGACACCGATAACGGATTAACATACGAAAAACGGGCTATATAAGCATAATAAAAACAATCATAATAACCATGAAAAAACCCGGAAAATGGTTATATGTAGCCCCAAAAAACGAACCAGTCGATATAAAATGCGAAAACGGCATTAACAAGCCCGAATCGTTGTCAGGTATAGGGATATTGGCTTTGGTAGGGGTATGTATAGCAACCGCCTAGGGTTTCAGCGTCCGGACAGGAAGAAGAATCACACAAGTGGTCAACGAGGACTACTTGCCAATCTCTCCTTATCGGACGTCGAAAAACAAGTTCCGGCGGCTAAAGACACCGGGATTTCGCAATCTCGGTAAAGAAAACCGAGAAATGAAAAAGAACATTGATGAACAATTTAAACACCACGTGCGAGACTCCATCGCGATAGGGACATACGCTACTATATTCATCGCAACGATAATACTGGTCAGTTACGTTGTGTACACATTTGTGTACACAATAAAATATTATTATTGTAAATGTTCTTTTATCCGTAAATTTGAGAAAAACAATTCGGTAGATTATGATTTTCCATAATAATGGATTTTTCTAAAAAAACTTTAATAAATATTATTAATAAACCAAGGCATAGCTATGGAACAACTAATCGAGCCAGAACAAAAAAAATACGTGTCTATTTTACACATTTCAGAGTATTTTCAGGAATTTTTTGAGATAAATCGAAGGTGACATTCCGACCGAAAAAAATTATTTTCGTATATTTTTGATGAAAATGGTCATTTTTTGAACTCGAAAAATTCCAAGAAAAATGTTTTCACAAAGTTTATGGAAAACTGCAACTTTTTTGTCTGAAACATTTTTCTGTTTAATCGTATGCTTTCAATATATAACGTTATTTAGAAAATTTTGAAATGTTGAAAAACTCAAAAAAAATGCGATCCAAAAAATTTGAAAAAATGCACACTACTCTTTTTCATATAATTGAATAATTTGACCAAATTTCAATTTTTTTGGGAGTGCAAAACTTTTTGACCGTTCGAAATGGGGTGGAATACATCATATATATATATATATATTGTGACGCCATTTTCCAGGGAACGTCACAAAACGTCTCCTCGGCCGGTAAATTTAATATTTAATAAAAAATATCTGGGCGCCAGCCACGCTTATAGCGTGACCTGACCGGAATGAAAAATAAATTTCAGATGTTAAATTGAGAAACGCATAGGGGTTTGCCAAGCTAGACCGCAGATGCGCGTCAAATCCGCCATCACACGGGTAGAGGGGCGGTTCGGGAGAGTGCGTTGTCGGGAGAATTATTTGCGGAAACGAGACAAAATTATCAATAGATAGTCAAAATTACCGATGATCCGGGATCGTTGTATATATTTCGTGGTGGAAAACCAAATACAAATATTGAGATGTAAAGTAGAACCTTGCTTATGGCTTCCTTATCTTCTTACACATTTGCCAAAGCTTCCTCTATAAGGAACCATGTGTCGATCAATTTTGGCTTCCTCATAGAGGAAGCTTTGGCAAATGCGTAAGAAGATAAGGAAGCCATAAGCAAGGTTCTACTTTACATCTCAATAATTCAAAAACGGTACAAAACAATGAGGAAGCAATGTACAAGGTTCTACTTTGCACCCTTGTTCACTTTCGTGACGTTGAGGGCTCCTTGTGAGTGTGATGTAAGTCGAAATCAATATACATGGGGCAATTCATGTAAAATTTTTAAAATTATAATTCGCATAAAATCTGAACCCCTTGTTAGATTTTATCCAAATTCAATAGGAAATCCCTTTGGATGATAGTGCAACTTCGTACTAAATTTCAGCCGGATATCTAGAAAATTATGGAAGCTAGAGCACTTACATTGAATTTTGGAAAAATTTCAAAACGCCATAAAATCTGAACGTCTCGTTGGATTTTGTCCAAATTCAATACGAAATCACTTTTGATGGTAGTGCAACTTTGTACTGAATTCCAGTCAGATATCTCAAAAATTATAGAAGCTAGAGCAGTTAAATTGATTTTTGGAAAAATTTCGAAACGCCATAAAATATGAATGGCTTGGTGGATTTCGCCCAAATTCAATCGGGTTTCTCTTTGGATAATTGCGCAACTTCGTACCAAATTTAAGTCCGATATCTCAAAAATTACTTCAGTTAGAGTGTAAAGATCGTTTTTTTCACATTAAAAAATGCTTTAAAAGTAAAGCAATGCGTGGATTTTTTCCAAATTCGGTATCGAGCATCTCCCTGTACTCGTACAACATTATACTGAATTTGAGCTCGATATCTCTAAAATTGTGGGAGCTAGAGACCAAAAGTAATTTTTTGAATTTTGAAAAAATGCTGTGAAAACAAAATAACTTGATAGATTTTTCCAAAAATTAAATTCTGCTATGCGCCGTGAACCCTTCACATGTGTGACAAATTTCAGCTTGATATCTCGAGCCGTTCTCAAGTTGTGAGCGGTCAACCATTACTACACACACACATACACACACACACACACACACACACACACACACACACACACACACACACACACATACATCCGGACATTTTTTCTAAATGTGTTTTTTAGGTGTTTTGAGACATACTGAACACGTTTTCATGAACATCTCGAAAAAAAAAAAAATTTCACGAAAACAAAGCTTCCTCTATGAGGAAGCAAAAACACAAAAAAACATAATAATCAACGCGAATTTTTTTTTGGAAACCGATGGGACAACACTTCACAATATCCCTACTATAATCGGACACCGCTACTCTGTCCACGGCGCCGATTCCCTGATCGAAACGTTCCAAAAAGCAAATACAAAAAAAAATTCGTTGTCTGTTAAAGAACACAAGGCAGAAGTGAAACTGTTCGGATGTGGATATGGATATTAATGATGGAGAGAATGTACGAATCGAAAGGCTTTTATTGCCTATAATAATAATAATAAACAGTACAATGCTATGTGGTATACTGAGACGGTAAGAAATCTCGCCCCACCCAAAACCACACACCAAAAAAAAAATAAATAAATAAAACTTTCGAATCTGAAAAGAATCGAACGTCGGAAAAACGAGGATCGACCATACCGCCTGAGACACATCGGCGATAAAGGGTCGATAATCTCCAACATTTCCAAAATGGTAAAAGGATAAGAATCGAGCATCGGAAAAGCGAAGATCGACCATACCGCTCGAGACCCATCGGCGATAAATGGTCGATAATAAGGAAAATCGTCGAAAAAAAACCCCCTACTTAATATTTTATTTTTTCAGCGAGCAGGAGGATTAATATACGATCGCCAGTCAGTCAGCCGACATAGTTTAGATTTTTTTTCACTTCCCACTAACGTACCTGCGTGGCTCTGGGACTCGCAGCGACTGCCCTAGAGACGGGACGACTGCTGCCCCCAGACTACGTTCCCACCCCTGGTGGAAAGCCAAGGACTCGCAGCGATTGTCCTGGAGACGGGACGACTGCTGCCTCGAGGTTTCCCACTTTCCTCCATTTTTTTAGGGACAACCCCACTCCCTCATCCGAAGCAAAAACCTGCGTAAATCTGGGACTCGCAGCGACTGCCCTGGAGACGGGACGACTACTGCCCCGAAGCTTGCACCATCCCTCCTACCCGGTATAACGTGCAATTTTAAAGAGTAAATTCAATAGGGGCGATCGAAAGCTCGTCTTCGGCTCGCTGATCTTTTTTTTTCCCTCGAATCACCCATCCACCGACAAACAAAGCATAATTTACAAATCTAAAATAAAAACGATATGTAACAGACATCGAATATTGAATCAATGAATAAATGATTGATGACCGATAAGAAAATAAACTTAAAACGAGCAATTTTATTTTTCAGCACCTGTCCCAAAATCAACGCGCGGGCCTGAACCTGCGCGTCGTTATCTTTTGGAGTACGGTTCTGCCCTGCTCCAAAAAGTATAACGTTACAATACACGATGCTTACTCGAGTAATACGGCGTCTCACAACGAACTCTCTCACGCTTCTGCCTCGCTCTGTTCCGAGCTCGCTCCCCTCTCACCTGTATCTCCGTATTACGCACAGTTGCTTCGTAGACTGTGTCGCCATCTCCGTATCATATAAATGTGATTTATATATATATATATATATAAATATATATTGTGACGTTATTTCCGGGGAAACAGCGTCACACAGTAAGCGCTCGCGACCAAGGTCGCTGAGCTGCTCGGTTCCCGTGCTCCCAGTGACGTTCTATCGAACGCGGTTAACGAAAAAAGGCCCATATAGGCGAAATGGTCAGTTCTCGGAGATGGGTATGTTACGTTAGGTATGGCGAAGAATCCTGCCGTGCGGAGAGACGCTCGACGCAATGAGCTACCCGGCAGGATGCTGCAGCGAGAGATTGGTCCGGAGATCGACGGAGGTTCGGCTGTAATACCGGCGCCCCACAATAAAACGCATCTACGTGGGTGGAAAGGGCGGAGGATTTTTGTTCCAGGCAAGGGTGGGACCCTTGCACCCGATGCAGAGGATGCGACTCCGGACCACTTCGAAATTGGATAACGATGACGATTATACGACGTTCTGTTCTCGTTACGCGTATAGGTAACTCTGGGAGAGGAGACGCTACCGTATTTGGATCTCGAAACACCTTACGAGGCTACAGGAACTCTCGACGAGTATTCGAGCATGTCTCCGACACACAGAACAACAGGCTCGCTACGACAGCTGGATGCTCGTTGTGTGTGTGAGGAGCCCGGGGTGTGGTTCGAGCCGTATAAATATGACGCTCTCGCTCACGAAATTAAGCAGTTATCGCCCGGTGTGCTCGCACGCTTGGGGCTCGGTGTGGCTCAGCGCGCTCGCGCGCTCGAGGCCTCGCTATAGTTCTCGCTACGGTTACGCGAAATACCTACGGTTTTTCGCGTAGCCCGGACGGCTACGTGCGGATCGTTCGATCGCGCTAACGCCGCTTTCCCGTCTCACTGCGATGACGCGTGACGAATCTCGAAAGGATCTCGCGACTTATAACATAACTTAATGTTTCCGGCATGCTCCCGCAGACGATCGAACAACCGAGGGTTGCTCGAAACCGGCTGACAGGTCTCCTTAGGCCACTGCAGGTCGTCCGAACCGCTCTCGTAATGCACCGAATCCGTTCATGCGGTCCGAAAGGCGCAATGATGTGTTTCGAGGGGATCTCGCAAATTGTCGAACGACATCGTATCGTTCGGAACGCTCGGAATCTTTCCAGAAGGAGAGAATGGAGAGGTGTAGCTGTCTCGCTCGGACACACGCTCCCGTTTGTCAACGTTTAAATTTCGCGCCGTGGAAATCGAGGACGCCGTGATCGCGACACGTTGGCAGTGATGGCGCGACGAACGCTTCGAGAAGGTTCGATCGCGTGCGCGGACCGACGCGGTGTGAAAAACGACGGGAGTCAAAAGCGAGCAAGTAAACGGGACACGCGCGAGTGTGTGTAACCGTACGTGGGAGTAAAGATTTTATCGAGCGTGTGGTGCAGGCCGGGTGGCCGAGAGAGACCGGAGGCGCGTGTAGAGAGAGAGAGAGAGAGAGAGAGAGAGAGAGAGAGAGAGTGCGGTGTAAGTGGTGGTTTAGCCTCGGCGGACGAATTGTTGTCCGAGGTGAGACGCCGGCGAACGTGGGACGCCACGTGATCGAACGTTGGGTCGTTGGTTGTGGCACGCGGGTGTGCGACGGCGGCCATTGCCTCGAGCGTGATTTGCGCAATTTTGAGTAGTTCTGTTGAGACAAACAATCAATTTATTCTTCTTTGTATTTAAAAAAGGGGGTTATTAACAATATCAATTAATAATAAAGGCTTCGAGACGATCCGTCGGAAACCTACGTCACGTGTTCGTGGTTTACTCACCCGTCCTCAATCCTGAAAATAAAGCCTTAACAACAAAATAAACAAAAAAAAATCTACTTAACATAAATCAGAAGTGGGATCGCTGTAAAACATTAAAAAAAAAATTGTATTAACCCATCCGTGCGAGGTGAATGCGGTGAAGAAAAAAACTGTGAAGAAAAAAAAAATTTTGTGAGTGACTGGGAGAACTGTGAAGAAAAAAAAATATATTTTTGTGAGTGACTGGGTGAACTGTGAAGAAAAAAGAAATTGTGAGTGACTGGGTGAACTGTGAGAATAAGTCAAACGTGCTCGAGGATTAAAATGGCGACACAAGCCGACGTCGACGAATTACGACGACGGGTACAAGAGCGATTGGAGCAAGAAATTATCACTCTTGATGAGAACCAAGATGGCGATCGATCAACGGACGCGGATCGACGTGACGGCAACGCGCCCGACGGCGGCGCCGCAGGGGGCGGTCCCGGGGTAGGAGCACGGGAGCTCTATCCGACGGTGAGAACTTCCAATTTACAAAACGCGAACCAGCCACCGGTGGACCACGGGGGTGCGGTGGGAGGCGTGAGTGCGCGAATCGTGGCCGACTGGCTAAAGCTCGCGACGGTGGAGACGGGGGGAGGCGTGGCCGGCGCGAATGAACTCGGTAGAGCCGCGGTGGGCCGAGAACGCGGTGCTGCACCACCGGGCGATGTAACCGGGGAAATAGAGCGTCTACGTCGCCACCTTCTAACGTATTTGCGGGGGGGGGGGGGGGCAAAGCTCGCCACAGCCAACGGACACATACGGCGAAGCATTGCGTTACGGTGCCGATGCGAGCACCGCCCTTAACGAACTTTTGCAAAGACTCGAGATGCAGCGTACGACACCCCGCGAGGTGCCGTTATATCATGTAATACCGGACTTGAGCCGGAATATTGATACGTTTTCGGGAAACGGACGCGGGATTCCTGCAAGGGAATGGTTAGAGAACATTGAACAAATGAAAATAATTCACAGTTGGCCGGATAACTATGCCCTGGAGACTGCCCGAATGCATCTCCGCGATGGGGCTAGAGAATGGTACCGGGCGCGTGCGCGTGACATAACGAACTGGGGCGAATTTCAATCGAAATTCCGCGGCACGTTTATTATTTCGGAAAGCACCACGGTGAAATGGGAAAAGATGATCGAACGGATCCAAGGACGCGACGAACCAATTAGCGATTACTTTCACGCGAAAACTCGTATGTGCGAGAGGTTGAACCTAGATAACAAAGAAACTAAGGAGCAGGTTCTCACCGGCCTGTGGTCACGCGAGCTGTGCGGGACGTTATTGGCACGGACGCATTCGAGCCTCGATGAGTTGCTACATGATTTAATAGTTAATAGTCGAACGCTGGAACGATTCGCGACACGATCACGAAACACGAAAGAATTACCGAGGTCGGGCAACTTTCGGGAGAATTCGGTGGGGACACGCCCCAAGGAGATAGTGAAACGCGAACCGACGGGTTCGGACGGGAGAAAACCGACCTACGCGAACGATCGAAAACCAAGTACAAGCACAACCACCGACTGGAAGTGCTTCAATTGTCAGAAGTTCGGTCACTTATCGCGCGACTGTCCAGAACCAAAGAGACCGATACAGTGTCGGTTCTGTAAGAAAACCGGACACATCGAACGTTATTGCCCCGGGAAAACTGCTAACGGTTCGGCAGACGTGAACGCAATAACGAATCAAGTTGACGCGGATGAACTAAAATATTTGAAAAATGTGAATTTCAGTGGGAACGATTTACGCGCGTTAATCGACACTAGCGCGCGAGTGAGCACAATACGAGCGACGAGCGCGATCGAGGGGGGATATCCCATCATACGAGCGCCGATGAACTTAAGGGGGTGGGGGCGCGCGGATAACACGGTGAAGTCACCCGGTGTAATCGAAGTAGACGCGGCAATCGACGGTGTAGAAGTGGCAGGGCTGCTAGTGCGGGTAGTACCAGACGACACGCAGCCGTATGACGTAATCATCGGTCGGAATTACACCGAACGTCCGTGGGTGAACTACCGCAAAAGTGGAGAGAAATTATTATTTTCGGTGTGCGAGGAGGGGTGGCAAGGGGCGACGGTCCCGACGCGGAACGGAGCATGCGCAGGGGCATCTCTAACGTTCGACGAGACGGTCCCGACGGCCACAGTGACGTGCGTACGGGTAGAGGGGGCAACCGGTGTCTACGAGGTGCCGTTATATAACGGGGGTAACGCGAGTCGCCACCTAGCGGCGGGCGAAAGAATCGTGCGTGGCGAGATTGCGCCGTTACCGATCGTGGAGCATCCGAACGTCCGACGGCCGATTACGATGAGCGATATACGTGTGAGTGACGAGCAACCGGCAAGGGTGAAGTGCGAGTTGCTGAATTTAATGAATGAGTATAGGGACTGTGTGGCGTTAGACATTTTCGAAATTGGGTGTGCGCGCGAGATGAACATGGACATCATCGAAAAGCCGGGTAGCAAACCGGTCAGCGCCAAACCATATCGAGCGAGCGACAGAGAGCGTGAAGAAATGCGTCGCATCATCCAGGAATGGCGCGAAGCGGGGATCGTCAGAGATACAGAGTCGCCGTACGCATCTCCCGTGCTCTTGGTAAAAAAAAAGGACGGAAGATCCCGGTTGGTCGCAGACTTCCGCCGACTGAATAACCAGACGGAGCGGGTGCATTTTCCCCTCCCAAGTATGGATGACCACCTTACGAAAATACGAAATAGTAAGCTGTTCGTCACACTCGACCTCGCGCACGAATATCTACAAATTCCGCTTACAGAAAATGCGTGCGCGGAAACCGCAATAATTACGCCGGACGAGACCGTCGAATTCACCCGGATGATATTCGGTCTGATGAACGGGCCCGCGTATTTCTTCAAAACCATGTACAAGGCCCTGGGTCCGCTGAGAGACCGGACAGTCCTGTTTTATTTAGACGATATCTTCATTCCGGGCAAGGATTGGCCCGATATACGGGACCGATTGAGGTTAGTGATGGACGGGCTACGTAAATCCGGTTCGACGATAAATCTGGGCAATTGCGACTTCCTGAAAACGCGAGTGAATTACCTAGGCTACGAGATAAGTGCGGACGGTATCGAGCCAGGCAAAGTGAAAACACGCGCGATTGCGGAATTCCCGAAACCGACAAATGTAAATGGGGTGCGCCAATTTCTTGGGATGACTGGTTTTTTTAGAAGATTCGTACCACGTTACGCGCACATGGCAGCACCGCTGCACCAATTATTGAAACGAGACAAAGACTTCGAATGGACGGATACGGAGCAACGTGCGTTTGACGCTCTGAAGCAGGCCGTGACAAGCACGCCGGTGTTGCAGCCGTTCGATCCAGAGCGAAGGACGGAGCTACATACTAAAGCGAGTGCGGTAGGCCTAGGAGCCCTGCTGCTTCAGCGAGATGATATGAAACGACTGCGGTTAGTTTACGCGATCAGCCGACGGACAAGCTCGATCGAGATAAACTATCATTCCAGCAAATTGGAACTACTAGCGATCGTGTGGGCGGTGACACGATTACGACCGATCTTGGCGAACGTGGAGTTCGTCATTGTCACCGATTGCCAGGCCTTGATGCATCTAAGCACCTCAAAAACGTTGAATCCACAGATGGTCCGATGGAACAACACCCTGAGTGAGTACACCTTCGAAATAGTGCATCGGTCCGGCGACAAGATGCAGCACGCGGATGCACTCAGTCGTGCTCCGATCGACGAAGCGAACGTGGACGACGTGGAGGCGTGCGAACTGGGAATATTTCTACTTACCTCAAACCGCGACGAAATCGTGGCACAGCAACACGCCGATCCGATCCTGAAAGAAAAGCTAAAAAAATTACAAACAGAAATAAACAAACAAACAAACGAAGGAGACGGGTATGTGACGATGGACGGAATCCTATATAAACGTTGCGGGGACCGCATGTTGTTCGCGGCACCCCGTGCCATGCGTAAAAGCCTGGCAGTCCGATTTCACGACCTGCGAGGTCACGTGGGTCTCGATCGAACGTGCGCCTTGATTGGGGAGAATTACTATTTTCCAGGGATGCGACGGTACGTGAAGGGGTATATCGGGTCATGTATCACGTGCATTCTCACGAAGACGAAAACCGGGCGGCAGAACGGTCTGTTGCACCCGATACCCCCGGGCGAGCGACCGTTCGCGCTGATACACGTGGACCACATGGGTCCGTTCGTGTCATCGATGCGCAAAAATAAATACGTTTATGCGATCATCGATAATTTAACGAAATACGTCGTCTTACACGCAGTGAAAGATACGAAGGTATCAACGGTGTTACGTGCAATGAACAAGTTCGTCCTGGACTTTGGGGCTCCCCGACGGATTGTTTCAGACAGAGGAACGTGCTTCACATCGAAGGACTTCGCGACCTTTTGTGAGACGCACGGCATAAAACATATTTTGAACTCGCCACGGCACCCACAGGCCAATGGCCTAGTTGAACGAGCCAACGCAACGATTGTGCCGATGATTCAAGCCAGCGTGGAACGCGAGGACGAACGCGACTGGGATGCACGCATTGGGCAAATCCAACAGGATTTAAACGACGCACCAAACGCCTCGACGGGGTTAAGCCCGTTCAAAATATTATACGGGTATACGGCGCGGCGGAACGAAGGGGAGTTGCGCCAACTTATAGACGAAGAAAACTACACGCCACCACCTACGCTTCAAGCCGAAGCCCGGAACAAAATCACCCAGAGCCAAGACAACATGAAACGACGGTACGATCGAGGACGCGCGCGAAACGTCACGTTCCGAGAGGGAGATGTTGTATACATGAAGACGGTACCCACACAAACCGGTGACAGCACAAAGTTGCAGTGCAAATACCGAGGACCGTTAACGATTACAAAACGCTTACCTGCCGAAACCTTCCGAGTTGCGGATCTGCGGGAGGATAGAGGGCGCCAATACGCGACGACGGCGCATGCCAGCCAGTTAAAAATCTGGTTACCACACAACGATGACGAAGAAGAAGAGGAAGAAACGAACGACAACGATGACAACGAAGAAGAAGAGGAAGAAGCGGACGACAACGACGACGGCGAGGAACCGCGCCATTTCGGCGCCAACGACGAACAACCACTTACCACCGGTAGCGACAACTTAAGCCGTGCAACGGTCGACGATGCACCTACCTCACGACCAAAGAGAATCGCACGACGACCACCCCATCTGCAAGATTACGTTACCGACCTTGAGCTCGAGGACGAGCCAAGTAGAGGATGGCCGAATGTCAACGTTTAAATTTCGCGCCGTGGAAATCGAGGACGCCGTGATCGCGACACGTTGGCAGTGGTGGCGCGACGAACGCTTCGAGAAGGTTCGATCGCGTGCGCGGACCGATGCGGTGTGAAAAAGACGGGAGTCGAAAGCGAGCAAGTAAACGGGACACGCGCGAGTGTGTGTAACCGTACGTGGGAGTGAAGATTTTATCGAGCGTGTGGTGCAGGCCGGGTGGCCGAGAGAGACCGGAGGCGCGTGTAGAGAGAGAGAGAGAGAGAGAGAGAGAGAGAGAGAGAGTGCGGTGTAAGTGGTGGTTTAGCCTCGGCGGACGAATTGTTGTCGGAGGTGAGACGCCGGCGAATCGCGCGAACGTGGGACGCCACGTGATCGAACGTTGGGTCGTTGGTTGTGGCACGTGGGTGTGCGACGGCGGCCATTGCCTCGAGCGTGATTTGCGCAATTTTGAGTAGTTCTGTTGAGACGAACAATTAATTTATTCTTCTTTGTATTTAAAAAAAGGGGGTTATTAACAATATCAATTAATAATAAAGGCTTCGAGACGATCCGTTGGAAACCTACGTCACGTGTTCGTGGTTTACTCACCCGTCCTCAATCCCGAAAATAAAGCCTTAACAAAAAAATAAACAAAAAAAAATCTACTTAACACGTTAGTCGCTACCGTAAATATTGTGTCCGAGCGGTTCTCGAAAACACGGGCGCGGTGAGCCTTGCCCCCCCCCCCGCCCGCATCGAGCCTCGCCGCACCGCCGACCTGACGCGGGAATACAAGTTATCGAAATTATTAACGATCCCGCACGGATTTCGCAATTCCACAAAAAAAATTGCGAATGGTTACGTGATGACGGGAGATCGACCGTTTCTCGGGAGAGTTATCCCGACCCTCTCTACCATTACCCACAGCCTGAGCGGCCGTGCATTTCCGCAACCATGCTCTCGCGCAACTGCACCCAGTTGCGTTTCTCGATTTTACGCGTCCCTAAAAATCGACAGTTCTCGTCCGCGACACGTTGGTAAGGTCCCGGCTTCGTGGTTGCGATTGGCGGGGTCGAGTGAGGTACCTCCTCGATCCCCAGGTCATACCGGTTGTTAATACCGGTGAAATAAAATTAACTGGCGCCCACCGGCTTGCGGGTGCAGGTGCGCGGAGCAAGGGCGAAGGTAACGAGATCGAGAGTCGAGGAAATATCGCAAGGGTTTCGGAGGATTGCTCACGACAAAAAAGACCTCGTTACAATATATATATATATATATATATATATATATATATATGGGGAAAAACGGCCCAAATCACCGGACTGAAACCCTTCTATCCTCCGATGTGGTCGCTGATTTTTTTCTAGTATCTTTGGGATCCCACGACCTCACTAATTTTTTTTTAGATTTTTTAGACCCCTCCTCCCCCTGCCCCCACCACCCTTTATTTTTTTTATCAAGGGGTAACTGCTATTTCCCCCCTTTTTATTTTGATACATTTTTTTTCCCAGATACTTTATTGAAATTGAAGAACTTTTTTCATAAAATTGGAGTGGGTGTCGGATTGCTAATATTTTTTTTCTTTTTTTTAATTTTGGAAAAATTCGAGTTTTTTACAAATTTCAACATATGATAATGGATTCCTATCTCAAAAAAATAAAAGAAAAATGAAATCTGTCTTGCGAAAAATCGATATTTAGATTATTTTCGAAAGTAAATCGATTTTTTGAGTATAAATTGATTTGATTATGAAAAATATATTTTTTAATCAATTTTCTATCGAAAATAATCAAAATATCGATTTTTCGCAAGACAGATTTTATTTTTCTTTTATTTTTTTGAGATAGGAATCCATTATCATATGGTGAAATTTTGAAAAAACTCGAATTTTTCCAAAATTAAAAAAAAGAAAAAAAATATCAGCAATCTGACACCCACTCCAATTTTATGAAAAAAGTTCTTCAATTTCGATTAAGTATGAGGGAAAAAATTGTGGTGGAAGTAAAAAGGGGGGAAATTGCAGTTACCTCTTGATAAAAAAATTGAAAAAAAATAAATGAAATATTAGCAATCCGACACCCACTCCAATTTTATGAAAAAAGTTCTTCAATTTCGATTAAGTATGAGGGAAAAAATTGTGGTGAAAATGAAAAGGGGGGAAATTGCAGTTACCTCTCGATAAAAAAATTGAAAAAAAAAAAATAAAATATTAGCAATCCGACTGCCACTCCAATTTTATAAAAAAAGTTCTTCAATTTCGATTAAGTATGAGGGAAAAAATTGTGGTGGAAATGAAAAGGGGGAAAACTGCAGTTACCTCTTGATAAAAAAAAAGAAAAGGGGTCTAAAAAATCTGAAACAAAAAAATTAGCGATGTCGTCGAATCCAAACGATACAATAATATTCTTTAGATTTTTTAGACCCCTCCTCCCCCTTTCCCCGCCACTTTTTTTTTTAATCAAGAGGTAACTGCTATTCTCCCTCTTTTCATTTGAATGACATTTTTTCTCCAGATACTTTAACGAAGTTGATGAACTTTTTTCATAAAATTGGAGTGGGTGTCACATTGCTGATATTTTTTTTCTTTTTTTTAATTTTGGAAAAATTCGAGTTTTTTCAAAATTTCAACATATGATAATGGATTCCTATCTCAAAAAATAAAAGAAAAATAAAATATATCTTGCGAAAAATCGATATTTCGATTATTTTCGATAGAAAATCGATTAAAAAATATATTTTTCATAATCAAATCAATTTATACTCAAAAAATCGATTTACTTTCGAAAATAATCGAAATATCGATTTTTCGCAAGACAGATTTCATTTTTCTTTTATTTTTTTGAGATAGGAATCCATTATCATATGTTGAAATTTTGAAAAAACTCGAATTTTTCCAAAATTAAAAAAAGAAAAAAAAATATTAGCAATCCGACACCCACTCCAATTTTATGAAAAAAGTTCTTCAATTTCAATAAAGTATCTGGGAAAAAAAATGTATCAAAATAAAAAGGGGGGAAATAGCAGTTACCCCTTGATAAAAAAAAATAAAGGGTGGTGGGGGCAGGGGGAGGAGGGGTCTAAAAAATCTAAAAAAAAATTAGTGAGGTCGTGGGATCCCGAAGATACTAGAAAAAAATCAGCGACCACATCGGAGGATAGAAGGGTTTCAGTCTGGTGATTTGGGCCGTTTTTCCCCATATATATATATACATACTTAACAGAAACTTCGCGCGTACTGAATAAAATTTGAGTAACAAAAAGAAACAAGTAAACGGAAAGAAGGAAATGAAGAAAATAAAATACAAATAAATTGATTGTGTTATTAGTCTTATTTTCATGTCAGTGAATGATTTTATATACGTTGATATACAATGAACAGAGCATATATAAGAAACACCCATTTTATTACAAAATGTACATTACAACTTACGTAAAATTAAATCACATAATCATTCAAAAAATGATTCATTCATTATTTTCTTGCTCCGGTGCTGGCAAGAAATACGCAATAGCTTTGTGATAGCTGAAATAAGTTGCAAATACTTTGCATCGAACATTCTCTAAACCTCTAACAAAAACCGCATCAATATTTGTTCCATGTTTTGTAGTCGGTATTTGTGGATTATTTGCCATCTTCAACAGAAATCTTCTTTTCAAGAATTCAGTCAAAAGCTTTGAGTCGTAGTGAGCAAAATTTACATTAAAATCGCCACTTAGAATCATTGGTTGAGGAGATATTTGCATGTCTTCAGCAAACTCTGGTGTGTACAAATACAACGCAGAACGCAAAAAACGTATAATAACATCAATTTTGCTATTAGGAGAGATATACACAGCTATTACATATATACTCTGTCCGTAATCTGTGAGACATTGCGTTGCACATAGTTCACCAATTTCGGATGAAAACCTTTGAACGGTTGATGGCAATTGAGCGTCCATTTGAATATGAGGGGTTAAAACATGCGCAGAGTTAACATTGTGATAGACTGCAACTCCACCTGAACGAGCAAAAGATCTTTTGATTTGAGAAACACAATTGAAATTAGGAATGTTGACATTTTCTTCGTTATTCATCCAAGTTTCAGAGAGAATAATAATGTGAGATTCAGTGGGCAACATTTATCCGGTGCTTTGGCTCAGTGGTTAGCGTGCTAGCCAGAACATCGGAAGGTCGTGGGTTCGAGTCCCGGCCCGGACGTACTTTTCGGCGAAAATAATTACATTCTCGCCGAAAGGACGTAGCGGTAGCCGGGAGGCGAACCAATGACCGACCGACGGTATCGACATTCGGTACAGTCGGTAGTGGTTCGGATTCCACTTTAATAAGTAGGTCTAAGGAAAGAGTAGCGCCCTGGTCTGGCAATCCAAAAAAGCTGCTTCGGGACTGTTGTCTCGCTGGTAAACACAATAGGCGCATGGACGAAGCTCCGGCTATAGGACGTACGATCTACGACTATAGCCGTATGCCCGTTGAGGCTACCTGGCGTGCCGCGACGAAGCTCCAGTCTCGAGAGAGTGGATGATGAGAGAGGAGGATGCCCTGTAAACCCTTCGGGGAATCAGTAAAAACACATACAGTGGGCAACATTTTACTCAAATCAGCAGCATGAGCGCGAAGACTTTGTACATTGATGGTTAATAGAGACAAGCCTTTTCTGCTATTGATAAAGTCTGAAATTACTGAAGTCATCGTGAGCAATCTATTAGTAGACAATCGTTGAAATTCTTGTACGAGAGATACCATAGATAAAGGACTGTGACGACCGTGGTAAAATCTGTTATCATTATGAGTAGAAGTAATGTACAAGCCATTAATGGTTGTGACCCGTGATAGTGCAACGTACAGCAACTGTTGCGTATGTGTTTTCTCGTACTCATAGACAATTTCTTCGTTAGTACTACCTTGCGATTTGTGTATTGTAATTGAGCAAGATGAAACCAACGGAAAATGATTTCTTTTGACCGATACGGTTTTATTGTTGTTCATTGAAGTAGTTGATATTCTCCTGTCAATAGGTACAGCTGTTCGAGGAAGATTATTAGGCACCATGTATGGCGCAGCTTATGTCGCGACGGCAGCGACACTAGTCGCGCGCGCGAGTTGCCTCTCCTCACACGCCACTCAACAAAACCGTATGGTGGGGGCCTCTCAAAATGTTCGCTTCCCCTCAATGTGGCAGCACTACTCTCGACGCTCTCGACGAGTCTTCAAAACACCACAGGCAGCGGGGGGGGGGGAGGGCTCTGCCTCGGCCCCCCCCGCCGCCCGTGCCGCTTTCATCATGCTTTGCAGCGCGCCCTTCCTTTTCCCCAGTCCCGCGCCCACTCCTATAGCATAGTGTTCCGTTTCCCCCGTCCCTCTCCCCGCTGGCCTAAGTACACTAGCTTTTACCCCGGCCAGAAATGTCAGGACGCGAGAAGAGAAGTTTCACTTAAAAAAAACACACAAAGGAAAATTCTAATTTGCAAACGCGGGACTAAAACGCGCCAAGCCGAGATTCCCATACAACGACCTACTATCTTAACCTAACGATGACGTCACGCGATTATTCAGACAAAAGTCGATGGCCCTAACCGTTCCGTGTTAACGATTCGCAGACAAGACACAGTACGATCTACGTGAAAACTCCAAAACAAAAGTCGGAAACTATTTCCCCCAGGTATGTCAAATATTTTGTTTTGGCTTCGCGGACCGGTGCCTCGGTATTCGACACAAATGTCTAAAATGAATACGAGACGCTCCCTGTCGACCTCCATTCCGAAAACGGGATAATTGCCCGCGATAACCAAAATAATCCAAATTTTTTTCATTGTGTCATGGCAATTAATTATCGATAAATGGTTGGAAAACTCCATATTGTAGTGAAATATTAAAAAAATTACGTAGTATATCATTTTATAAATTAACGGAATAATATTAAAATGACGGTGCGATGTGAAATTGCTATGGCCACGAGAATTGCAGCACACATTGTAAGTATGTGCCCGGATCGCGGGCGCACACTCACAATATCTGCTGAGATTCTACCGAATACCAGTGCGAAAACGCGAGATGCGCTCATCGTGGCATTGTCATTCGGTTAGGTCGGCTCGGGCGAGACGTTGAAACACGTAAAATTTTGCGTTGATCGTTGTCAACCGGGTAGTGTTCGTTATTATTAATCGATTAGTGACCCGCGGTGAAATCGAAAATGAACCTGACGAAATTAATGGTGCATTACAGTTTGTTCCCTTAATATAAGTATCATTTTCTATAGAGAAACGTCATGCACCGTTTATTTGCGAACGGTTGCAATGGTATGTAGGTATATATCAATCATCATCTTTAGGTTCATGAGACCCGTCCATTCGACAAGGATAAATTTGACTAATGAAAGTAGGAAAATTGTTTTGAAGTAATTGTGAAGTGATCATGCATTTTAGAATTTTAAATCCGTGACTTGTCGAATCAACGGGCTTTTATAAGCGAAATCTTCGATTCAAATTGAGCGCCGCGTACGTGAGAGAGGCGGAGCGTCAGAGTTACGCGATTGGCTGAGACGCTTTCGCAGCGCCTTTTGCCGGGTGCCTCTCCTCACACGCTGTTGCGCTGAAAACCGTGTGGAGAGGGCACCTCGAAAACTTCGCTTCCCTCAATCTGGCAGCACTGGAGCCAGGTCCAGTCAAGGTCGAAGCAATTTCAAAATTTCCCGAGCCGAAAAACGTACACGAAGTGCGACGATTCGTGGGAATGGCAAGTTTCTTTCGTCGATTCGTGCCCCAATTTGCAACTATAGTTGCTCCCTTAACCGAGTTAACGCGAAAGGCTATAGATTTCAAATGGACGGAAAAAGAAACATTGGCATTTACACGAATCAAGGAAATACTCGTATCAAAACCCGTGCTCGGTGTTTATAACCCTAAAGCGTTAAAGACGGAGCTGCACACCGATGCGAGTTGCGAAGGTTTGGGAGCAATTTTACTCCAAGAGAATAATTGTCGAGAGATGCATCCGATTTTCGCTGTCAGTAGAAGAACATCTTCGGTAGAACGTAGTTATCATTCAAGCAAATTAGAATTGATGGCTCTTGTATGGGCGGTTGAAAGGTTGCGTCCATTTTTGATAGCGTTGAAATTTACGATAGTGACAGATTGTCAAGCGCTAGTGTCCCTCAACGCCAATAAAACTATAAATCCACAAATTGTTAGATGGTCGGCTTTACTTGTTGAATACGATTTCGACATCAAACATAAAAAGGGCACAGAGATGCAACATGTCGATGCACTTTCTCGAGCACCCATAGACGATCCGTCGGACGAAGAGAGCTTAGAACAGGCTCGAATTTTTCAGATAGTTTCGCGCGAGGATGAAATAATACTCTACCAGCGCGAAGATGCCGGATTAAAAAGAAAAATTGATATTTTGACGAAACCTCAAGTAAACTGCACGAAGACCGAGCTTGATTCTATCCAGAATTACACACTGCGAGACGGAATGTTGTATAGAACTATAGAACGCGACGGTGCCGAGATTGATTTGTATGTAGTCCCGAATTCGATGAGAAAGGCGATTGCTATAAAATTTCATGACCTAAGTAGTCATCGACAAGACAATCGCTAATGTCCAAAAATATTATTATTTTTCTCGCATGCGAGCATATTTGCGACGACACATCGCTCAGTGCTTAGAATGTATCGTGAGTAAAAAAAGTCGAGGTCCTCAACCCGGAGAACTCCATCCGATCCCTCCAGGTAATCGACCTTTCGCCGTGGTACATGTAGATCACGTGGGTCCTTTTATCACCTCTAGCAAGGGCAGCCGTTAGGTTTTGGGTTTGATCGATACCTTAACGGAATATGTAGTATTTGAACCGGTAAGAAATACAAGTGCAGCGTTGACGATCAGGAAACTCGAGGCATTCGTGAATCAATTCGGAGCTCCGGAGCGAATCATAAGTGACCGCGGAACTAGCTTCACGGCTAATGCGTTCATCGATTTTTGTAAACGGCATGGAATTCACCACGTGCTAAATTCGAGTCGGCACCCACAAGCGAACGGACTTATTGAACGGATGAACGATACGCTACTTCCAGCGATGATAATACGAAAGGAACAGGGGCAGCGGGTGGATTGGGATGCTGAAGTCAAGAAAATCGAGCGCGACGTAAACACAAGCATTAGTAAAGGTACGGGAAAAACACCTTTTGAAAGTCTGTACGGATACCAGCCACGTTTCGACGATGGCTACACGAGAGATCTCACTTCACACTGTGAAATTTATCGAGACCCGCAAGTAATCCGTGAAGAAAACAAATCGAGAATCGAAGAGTCGCAAAAGCAATATGAATTGCGCTACGATCAACGTCGCAACGTGAATGTGAAGTTCTCTGTTGGTGACGTAGTATACGTTAAGACGAACCCTTCGGCAACGGGTGAAAGTACGAAGCTCCAACCACGTTACAAAGGGCCGTTTGTTGTGGCCAAAGTCTTAAAGAGCGATACATATGTGATAATGCGTTTAGTAGGCGGTAGGAAATCTCAGCGACCGACGACCGCTCATGTGTCGCACCTGAAACTGTGGCGCGGTGGAGACATATGTGAAGAGGACGAGGACGAAACGATTTTTGTGGAAAACAATAATGATATTGACGAGGTCGTTGACGGAAATGAATGGGATCGAAATTTAAAAGAAAAAGACCGTGATAATACTCAAATTGTTGCTGAGAATGACTGTGATATTAGAAATGTAAATAAAAGTGAACTTGTAAAACGCGCGCGACGGCGACCTACGTACATATTTACAAGATTATGTGACCGAGTAAACTCAGATATGTACTATCAGTAACACTAATAGCGAAATCGAATCAGGTTAATTCCTGAATAAAATCTATCGTATTCCAGTGAATGTAAATTTTGAGGGTCCAAAATTGAGGCAGGATAGCCGAATGTTAGCAATATTAATTGCTGGTTGAAGTTTGAACCGATCACGCGAGGCGGTTATTGTGTCCGCGCATGTGCGAACTCTCGAAAGAAGCGTCGGTACGACGCGGATGAAAATTGTGGTGGACACCAGTGTAGATCGAGACGTGATTGAAGCCACGTGAATAGAATATTTAATTCGAGAGTCGTCGTTCGCGAACTAAATTTAGGAAAACGATCGGTAGTTGCCGAGATAATTAATTATAATTTTGTTTAATAAAGATTAAACTAGACCGTAAAATCGTGTGACTTTAATAACGAAACCCTCTCTTCCACGTTGCCCGATAAACCTTAATCAATATATCCTGACTAAACTAAAACCAAAAGTAATATATATAACACATGTAATCTTTCTTCTTTGGTCACCCCCATGATCGGGGGAAGGTAGTTTGGCGGAAGTTAAATAGCCACCACCCCCCTATAAGAAACAAAATCCTCTGCAGCAAACGTTGGGGTTGATCCAGCAAAACACTTACTAACGAACAACAAACCATAAGAACAAAGAAAGTTCACAAACTTGAAGTCACTATGCTAACTTCACGGTCAATTTTTTTTTACGCTGTAACGAACAAAATACTTTCCAAAAAACTGTGTGATTGTGATTGATCTAAAAAACACTTACTAACAAACACAAAACGATTGGAACACTAAAAAGTTGAAAAAGTTGAAGTTGATGCTCTGCTAACTTCACGGAGATCAATCTGGCAGCTCTGTTAGCACTGACGTCCACCTCCTACTTTTCAATTTTGCCATCATGTTAGCAATGTATCCCATCGACGAAATGCCAAGCGTTCTGTAACGAATCTCGATACGCGGTTCGCGGACGCGCCGCGGGAACAGCGCCCGCTGTAGCCGAGCGCGCGTAAATTCAATTCATTTAATACCCAGATATCAATTTATCATAAAGGCGTGCTGACTATACTTTAACCTTTTCCATAAAGCATGTAAATTTGAATAAATAAATGTTAAAATAATGCGTCTATGTAAGTTACGTATTTTTCCAGGCATGTAGAGTGAAATAGTTACACATGTATATAAATTACCACGATGCTGTACACGTGCAGTTTGTTCCAAGAAGACACATTTCATCTTAGAATTTATGATCGTACTCTCGACTGGTTTATTATTTCATTGTTATGTAGAGTTTAGCTTTCATTCAAAAGACCATACAATAAAACTCGAAACAAACCAGAGCTCTCCTCCAGACGCTCCACTAAACAAAGAGAACCCCTTAAGGGAAGAATCTATTCAAGTAAACTCTCGAGAAAGTCGATCGGTGACACGTTGTCGCCGGGCACACTCTACGTGAATTTTCATGAATTGCAAGTAACTGCTGAAACTGGACCCCGCGTGCCCGATACGCTGGCGCCGAGACCAAGCGCGTTTCAAGCGGGTGGTCTCCGCGTGCACGCGGGGGTGGCACGACGCGCGGGCTAGCGGTTGATTGGCTTATTCGGGGACTTTGGGGCGTGACCTCCGCCATCAGCGGGTCCGCGGATAGAAAAGTCAGAGAGTCGATCATCACTCCTTTTGCGACAGTCTTACGCGACAGTTCAAAAGTACCAGAAGAGATCGTCAATCTCACAATATTTGTACTTGTAAAACTTTTGATTTTTGAAAGACGTTGTTGAGTTCATAACAAATTAACATTACAAAATATTTGATTACGCATTTTAATTATTTCAAACGAACTTCATTCCCCAAGGTGAGCTTCGCTCTTCGTAGCGCAACGAACCCCATTTAATTACCTTTTTCACGTAAAATCTCTAAATTGCAAATTCAAATTCGCCGCGCTTTTCTGACAAAAGCGTTACAGTTCCGGCTAGACAGCGCTCGCGACGGTGATCACGACCACGGTCTTACTTACAGGTCTTCAAACTTCTCCCAATTTCTGGTGGTGGAGGCGTTCACCTAATGAAATTTTTATGCTGCTCGAAGCGGCCGCTAGAAAGCGCCACTACAATCTGCAATCTGCTTCCATCTCTCTTCCGCCTGACGTAGTGGCGCTGGCCAAGCCGCCTGGCCCGACGTGGTCTGTGGAGAGGGTAGCTAAGCTCCGCCCCTGCAAGACAATTCCTGCAAATCTGGCAGCTCTGAGTGGCGGCGCGACTCTGGTCTCAGTGGCGCTCCCTAGCGGCCGCTTCGAGCAACATAAAAATTTCATTCGCTGAACATCCCCAACAATGGGAGTGTCAGGACCTGTATCAGCCCCCTGGCACTCCGTCGAATTAACATAGGCCGGCCTGTCCGCTTACACTAGCAAATATTAGTTCGCCCGCGGTGGCGCTAGTACTATTGCGTGCTGGCTTTCCGTTCGGCCCGCTCGCCCCCCTCGGCCAGGGGGCTGACACTGCTGGTCTACCGTGTCCCCGTTATTGTCGCGGCGGTAAACTAAACCACCACGCGGCGCTAGTAGTCACCCGCATGACCCCCACTCCAGTCGCGCAGCGTCTGCATAATTTGCATTCGACGCGTTCGGACAATTCGTTATTTAGCTTAGAATTTAAAAGTATATGCGTATAAGGGAAGGAACAGAAGGAATAAAATATTTACACTTGTTGAAATGCGGTGTATTATTAAAATATTTATCAAACAAAATAAACGAAGAACATTATTTTTTCTAAATAATGATTTTTTAAAATAATTTTTTTAAATCACGTTTTACAATTTTTCGCAATTTTTTTTCTATCGAGATTGTTTTTTTGTTGTTCTGCGTTGAGACGTGCAGAATATTGCCGCATCCACATCCGCTTTTTCACAAGACACTACAAAAATTTTTATTCGAGCACAACACGGCAGATCGAGAAAACGAAAAAAAAAAATATCCACTAATCCACTTGGTCCACCTCGTGTCGAAAAAGATGACGAAATAATACGGTGAGGCGCTTTCCGGGGGGCGCTTTGCAGAGTGGCAATGGTGGGGGTCATGCGGGTGACTACTAGCGCCGCGTGGTGGTTTAGTTTACCGCCGCGACAATAACGGGGACACGTACTGTTAAGAGAATTAGTCCCAGTGTCAGCCCCCTGCCCTCGGCTCACCTTCACTTGGAACAGTTGACAATTGGTATAACCTCGCGAGTCGCACATGTGATCGATGTAGTTATTTATCGTTAACACTTGAAAAAGATAGAAATAATATTTTTTATTACCTGAAAGCAAAGACAATTAAATAACAACATACACAACAATATTGATACTTCAATATTTATTATATCTAATCAGTTATTTTTGGAGTTGGTGCCAGCCAAGGCAACGACAACGCCAATGCATATCGGCACCAACTCAAAAAATAACTGATGTGATATAATAAATATTGAAGTTTTATGTATGGTTCATAATTAACACATAACACACATGAATGTAACTATTTTTCCATGTCGGAGGAATAAAACATTTTTCAAATTTCCAACCGCTTTGCGCCGATAGCAGCAGAGGGAGTAACCACGTGACCCGCACGCAATGTACCTAGCGCCGCGTGCGGCTGGCGCGTTTAACGGGACAGGATTTCGACCCAAGTGCCAGGGGGCTGACCGTGGTCACGACGCTCGCCGACGGTGAGCCACGGCGACAGACCTCACTAGAGATCTCTCTACTAATCTATGCCCGACAGCTCACAGCAGCATTGCGCCAAGCACCAAGTACCGCGAATTTGTCGATCGTCGAGATCACATTAGTTACGAAAGTTATTGCAATACCGCGACAATTAGGTCGAAATTAATAACGTCGGATGGTGAATTAGATTGGCGTGTTTATGTCGGTTTAACCGCAGTTGTTCGGATAGTCAAGTCTCGTGCGATTGCGATTTGTGTACGTTCGCTAACGTTGCGCCGTAACGTAACGGTTCATTGGCTGCTACGACGCCGCGGCTGATCGCGAATTGCGGGTACAGATCCACACGATTCCTTTGATTGTTGATTCGCGGTTAAACCAAAGTCGTTAAATAGAAATCGGCATGTCGAATTCTTACTGTTATCTCTGCGCAACAGACGAAGGAATATTGTTGGACATCTTTGGCGACGGCGACACAAACATCCGTGGGAAAATAGAGACTTGTCTGTCGGTTAAGGTACTTTTATCATAAGCATAACCTGTTTATAAAACAGGCTTCCTAATCCTAACCTAAACTCGCGCCGTCTATGTCCATGTGAGTCTTGACAGCATTTTTCGCGACTGCAGGCTCGCCGAATGTACGTCGAGAAATTTTAATTAAGAAAACATTCTCCATCTTTCTCATACTTTCTTTCTGACTGTTCGATCCATCCATCATTATGAGGTTAGCAGATGCGGTGAGACAGTTTAAGCCGATGGAAGACCTATCCGAGTGCGAGAGAGACAGTGCCATTGGCGCTCGCTGCGGGAGCAAGAGAGAAGGAGAGAATTTGTGTCTTCCATCGTCTTAAGGTCTCCCGCCATCCATCTCCAGGGGAGTCTTGATGAAGTTTTTCGCGACGGCAGGCTTATTGAATGTACGTCGAAGAATTTTGAACCAGCGTTCTCGGTCTCTCTTATACTTTCGTTCTCACTGTTTACTTCATCGATCATTATGAGGTTAGATTCGGCGAGACGGCTCAAGGTCTTACTGGATAGACCGGCTGTTAACGAGTATGTTCGAAATGAGCAAATCGTGGATTTACCAATCTAGACCATGTTATTACATTACATGTTGAGGCTTACAAATAGCTGAACCAACACTAATTACTAATGTTAAATTCTGATGTTTAATAGTAATCAAAGTCAGATTCGTTAATAATAGGGTGTGCTTGACTCAGTCTTCTTCAGTGACTGTGTACACCTGTCAACTATAACAAATCATAACAATGCAATATTCTTCGTTACTTCAATTAATTTCTCCAGAACTATGTAGTCGATTCATTTGAAACAGCATAATGAATTGCTCGATTCTAATTCTTGATACAATATTTTCAGTATTTAATGATATTTAGTTTCATTCATTTTGCAACCGTCAACGTCTGCAGAACCTGTTTTCCCATAAGCAACGGTGTTTAATGCCCGTAAATTCATAAATTTATAACTACTAAATTGATATATTCTGAAATAATTCATATATTATTATTCCAACAAGAATCTAACATTTCATAAATTTTAAAGAATTTCCGACATCTATTTACATCTATCTGGTAATACCTTGAACACATTAAATCATAATTCTGCAATATTTGATGAATTTATACAGCACTCACAAAGCAGTTATCATCGAGACTTTTTCAGATTAGCATACTTTTGGCCAAGATTGTCTATGTCATAAATCCTCAAGAATATCATCATATACCTTGCGGTTTGAATATAATTTTTCAGCCTCTGCTATGTCATGACTGATATTAGCATGCTAAAACCTAATGTTCTAAGGCATTGTCTTTTCGAGGGATTTTTCTTTTTTACATAATTCAACAATGTTATTTGAATAAAAATTTGACGAATCGATATGAACTTGTTCTACCTTGAACAGATTCAGGAACGCAATGCTCTGTCGACCAAGATATGCCATAAATGTGTGTACGAGTTGGACGCGTGCAGCAAGTTTGTTGCAAAGTATCACCAGACAAGAGACTACACCGAATCAGGATCTTTTCCAAGCAATCGATACTGCCACTTGTGCTATGAACCAGGAAAGAAAGGATATATCTTTGACTGCAAAGATGGGGAGCCCTTGAACAATTTGTCGAGCAAAATTCACAAAGTGTTCAATGACAGTGTAAGTGAACTCTATTGAAATGAATATTGAAAAAAAAAAAAAAAAAAAAATCCATTTTGTGCACAAAGCAGATAACAATTCAATATGAATTCAATAACCAAAATCGATTGTTCTTCCAGATCTTCAGAGACAAACGTGGAAAATTGTCCATATGCCTAAATTGTCGTTATAATTTAGATGTATTATTCGACTTGAAGCGTTTATATCAAACAACACCGGAAAAACTGAAAAGTTTGTCAGAAGATGGTCGATACTTGGCAGAATTTCCAAAAGTAAGTTCTTATTCAATAATGATAGTTACAAAAGAATAAAAACCAAAAAGCAGTATCTTTTTCATCTTGATTACACTCAAATTGGCAAGGGTTAAGTTTGATATTAGTTTTTTCAAAAAATTCTGAATCATAGTATTTCAAAACGCTTTTATGAATGCTTTACAAACCTGCTTTGCGATTTCATTGATTAATGTAAAAGATTTATCAAAAAAAATATAGCTGTAACCGTTTTCAATGCATTACCGTTCAATAACGATCGATTAAGAATCCGATGCATTAATACCTATATCCAAACGTAAGAAACGAAAAATAAATGAAACTTTACATTGCAGACAAGAACGAGAGTAGTGAGTCGAAAAACCACTACGATCCCTCTGCCTCGTTTGAACGGTGCCGAAGTTTCCGACACGGACAGTAGTAGTACCAGTAGCATAATGCTTAACAAACGCAAAC
Source organism: Diplazon laetatorius (assembly GCA_963662125.1). NCBI lineage: Eukaryota > Metazoa > Arthropoda > Insecta > Hymenoptera > Ichneumonidae > Diplazon > Diplazon laetatorius. The sequence goes on along the minus strand of OY759157.1, from coordinate 19,332,564 downwards.
GAGGCAGACCACGCGAGGACAGCAACGGTGAAGATCCCTCGATTATTCGCACTTGCGAGCAATGCGATAATTATGTGAAGAATGGCGTCGGCATGTACAAATTTCATCGGACAGGTCGAACAGTCTGCAAAGAATGTTGGCTGTCGATGGATCCCGAGGAAGTTACGCATCGCAAACGGAAAAAACTCGGACTCGCGGGTGGCGAAGTTGGCACGAGAAAGTGTGCCATTCTGCTCAAAGATGTTCTTCAAAATCCAGCGAAATACGATAACATTTACAAAGTGGAAACGGATAAACATGGAAACACGACTTTTATCATAACCGACGACAGTTCCGAAAATGAGGATAGAGAAAAGACTCCTCCCATCAGGATATCACGTAGAAGCCGTGGAAGCGTCTCAAGCGGCGATACAACAGCGAATAAAATGACAAGACCGGCCAAAAGAACGGCGAGCATCAAGTCGAACGATCGTAATGACGAGCCGCCCGCGAAAGTTATGGACAAATCGAAAAAAATCGCTGATGATAGGAAGCCTACGGCTTCGACAATCACTCGTACGAGAAATGGTCCCGCTACATCCGACACGGAGGTATTGGCATTGAGAACGAGACGCAAATTCCTCGAACGATCCGCGGACAGCGGGAAGACCGTTAAAGCCGCTTCGGACGCGGAACTGACCGTGCATGAGGCGAAAAAAAAACGTACAATATTCTCAAAGTCCGTGGCAGCGATTTCGTCCCCGAATGAGACGAAGAAGTCAGTTACACCGAGATATCAGAGAGCAACGAAAAATATAGCTTCGGCTGTTTCCACGTCGGAGCGAAACAAACGACCAGCGAGGAGACCACGAGCTAATTCTTCATCGAGTCACGATGCCCTATCAGTGTCGAATCGCGTGGGAAGAATATCGCGAAATGTCAAATCCGCACCCGAGACTGGATCATCGCGATCAAAGAGGAAACAATCAGAATCATCGCGATTGATGTTTTCGCAAAATTCAACATCGGAGTCTGACCAGGAAAATACGTACACGTGTAATGTTTGCCACGTGGAGTACGGGAACAGATTGAGTGGCAAGAAGCACGAGCTGTCACACGCGAAACAACCGTCTGTGAAGCTTCAGCGAATAACCATGCCAGAAATCATCGAGGAATCACCGAAGGAGTCATCGTTGATCAAAGAACCCGAGGAGCAATCCCACGATGTCAGCAGTACGTCGGACCATCCGCCTGAAGATAGTGGAAGCGTGGAAACAACCCCCGTAACTGCGACCGTAGACGAGGTTGGTGCGATTAACGATGTTGCCGAAACGAATGTGGACGAATCCAAAGTTATGTCGAAAACCGACCATGTTCTTGCTGAAGTTGACGGTAAAATAGACGAGATGTCGAAGAAGGAAAAAAAAGGAGATGAAAACGTAAATCAAGAACAAGAAAACGAAGAAGAAGAAGAAAAAGTAGGAGAAGAACAAGAAGGGGTGGTAGAAGACGAGCAAGAAACCGAAAAAGAAGAGCCGGAAAAAGAAGTTGTGACAAAAATAGTAGCAACGAAAATAGAAGAAAATAAGATGGAACAAGAAGAAACGGAAACAAAAGAAGGAGACCGGACGGAGGACATAAATGAACCAACGGAACATAAGGAAAATCTAAAAGAAACCAAAATCGCGGACGTAACCGACGTTACTGAAACCACAAACCCCGAACCGTCTGTCGAACATGAAAAATCTACTGTTAATAATGTCGAAAACGCAAAAGATAACGAGCCGAACGAGGCTCCGGCTATGACGGAGACTGAGAGAAATAACGACGATGAAGAGACGGAAACAAGGACGGAAGAAGTTGAAAATTCCGAAGTACCGGAATTAGTACTCAGTGAGGAGGACGAAAAGGAAGTCGATAGTGCGGAGATGGCCTCCGAGCAAATAAATCAGGAATCTACGGAAACATCGGCAAACGTGAACGAAATTGTCATTGAAACCGACGCAATCGATGAATCCGCGAAACCGAATGAGGAAACACAGAAGGCGAGACTGTGCGAGACTGTACGAGACGTCGATCTGGAATCGATATCCACCGCCGTTTCCACAACCGACGACGGTGAGGATCCAATACACGTACAGCCGGCGACGACGGATTTAGAAATCAAAAACGATAATGACGACGTTGTGAAAGATAGAGAGCTTTTTCAAAGCGAGGAAACGACCAAAGATGCGGACGAAGAAGAAAAAATCGCAACTGACGTAACTCTGAAAGTCCAAGAAAAGGAAACGAGAGAGCAATCACAGCAATCACACCCTATCGTGAGCGAAATAGACACGGAAGTTTTTGATCTAGCAACGGCCGAAGTGAAAAAACGAATGGAGAATGAAAAACCACGAGACGAAAAATGCGTGACACCTGTTTCCGAAACTCTCGAAAATATCTCACTTGAAATATGTAACAGCGCGGATATGCCGTCGTTGGAACCCATCCTCGAGGGCCAATCGAAAAAAGAAAACATTACTTAAAAAAACAGTTTTGTTTTTTTTTTAAATTTCAAATCCGATCATGGAAAATATTCGATGCAGTGTGTACACCAATTGTGAAGTGATTGATACTGATGTTGAAGCGAGCGGGATAAGTACGCCGAAAGATCATGATTATGTTTTGACGGCGATTATCAAGAGAAAGGCAGCGCCAGTTACTTGGATTTTTACCGTATAATATTGTTCTCCAGCAGCCAACTATTGCCAATTGACGTATATCATGCTACGTAAATATCGGCAATCAACTACGTTAACTTTCGTGTAAATAATCGTCCGTTGAACACTTTGATTGTAAATATGTTTGACAATGCTTTAGTTGTCCCGGGTACATTACAATTATGAATTTTTGGAAGAATTGTTTATAGATAATAATCCTCTGTGTCGGATCGACGGAAAATTACGATTGTTTTTCTGTTTTTTATTGTTCGAGTCGAACGTGGCGCGATGAATTTCGGCTGAATTTATAAATTTCTTATCCATTATAGAAACATATAAGAGAGAGATTCCATTATAACGCGAAGTTTGTCAACGTTTGAATAGAATTTAAAACTTCTAAAATTATACTACTTATAAAATTTTGAATGCATTTTTTCACTTATCATCAACTAGGATCGATGATTGTTTCATCCGTAAAAACCGCGCATCGGTGTTCACGCCCTTTTTAACGCCACGACCTCCTCCCTGGTGGATTTCAACGTATTGCAGTTGAATTTATTTACGAGGAATCAGTTTTAAAAACTTGCTTCTTCATTTGCCTTTGGAATTATTTTGTTTGGACAATGCACGAGATCGTACGATAATTGGAATACAGAAATTTTTGTGTGATTGTATATTTCCGATTTCATTCCTTCTAAATAATAAAATTATTTCCATACTGAGAAATAAAAAGAATCCAATGACTCACACCAAATGTTTTTTGTCGTGTATCGATTGATGAATGCAGTTTTCTTAGTTCAGTTGGGATAATAAAGAAAATCTACTATTCAAAAACTTTTTCCAGCGATATACAAACCATCATCGATCTAAAAACTCTCCCCAGGTATTTCTTTCGTCTCGACGATTTTCACGCTTGCACTCGAACTTAATTCACATATCGACGACAACTTTTGAGACGAGAAAACCGCGGAGGGTTCAGGAATCGTTTAAGCTCTCCGTATCGACGGCAGCTAATCCATCGGCAGTGTCTTCCACCATCGTAGATGTCCAAAAAGGAAGTTTCTGCGCCTTCCAGAGACACAACTTCCCAATGGCATCTCTAACACCCGCATTATAATCCAATATCAAATCGATGTATTGATCCATCACTTCTTGACCTATAACATTTTTTTTTACTTTATTAGATTCGTTCATCCGCAGCGTGTGGCGGCGTCTACACGATTACACAAGCAGTGGCACAAGAGTGTCGTCAGCGCCACTCACAGCTCTGGCGTTCGAGAAACAAAAAAAAAACTACTAAATGCGTTATGAATTTTACGCCAGTGTCGAAAAAATAATGGGTATTACAAGAAAAAAAAACGGGTCGGGCTCGAAATTCGGATCGAGCAACGTTCGGAAGGGCTAAAATTTGGGACGCGCAATGCTCGGGACGAAAATGCTCGGAACGGTCACAGTTCGGAATTTTATATATAGGTATAGTTGCGCACCTCGTCCGCCGGCCGCGAAACTACATTGCTCGACTTTCAAGCTTTCCCACGCGTGAACTATCAATGTTTTGGTCTATATAGCGTTGTTCAGCCAGCGTTCAGACGGGAAGGAAAAAATATAATGATTTTCTTCCATTTTTTTATCTTCCTGTCCAAACGCTGGCTGAACTACGCTACATAGAACGCTTGAAAGTCGAGCAATGTAGTTTCGCGGCCGGCGGACGAGGTGCGCAACTATACCTATATATAAAATTCTGAACTGTGACCGTTCCGAGCATTTTCGTCCCGAGTTTTAGCCCTTCCGAACGTTGCTCATTCCGAGTTTCGAGCCCGACCCCTACGTTGGGGTTAGGGTCGAAATCCAGAACGAGCAATGTTTAGAAAGGGCAAAATCCCGAACGCGCAATTCTTCGAATGAAAATGTTCAGAAAGGGCAAAATGCCGAATGAGATTGTAGCGAACGTATTATATGCCGAACGCCTACCAGTCGGCGCGGTTTTCAACATTTCCCGACTTTCGAGCTTTCCCACGCGTAAACTATCAATGTTAGATATATGCCGTCGCGGACTTTTTTATAGGAAATTTTATTCTCTACAACATTGTTTATGTGAACTTTTGGTCTGTATAGCGTTGTTTATCTAGCGTTTGGACAGAAACAAAATAAAACGATAAGAAAATCGATGCATTTTTACCTTCCCGTCAAAACGCTGGTTAAACAACGCTATATAGACCAAAAGTTCACATAAACAATGTTGTAGAGAATTGAATTTACTATAAAAAAGTCAGTGACGGCATATATCTATCTGTGATAATTTACGAGTAGGAATGCTCGAAAGTCAGGAAATGTCAAAAACCGCGGCGGATTTTTTCTTTTTAAAATTATCGTCAATTTAAAAATTAGCGTAAATTATCACAGTTAGATATATGCCGTCATTGACTTTTTTATAGGAAATTCAATTCTCTACAACATTGTTTGTGTGAACTTTTGGTCTATATAGCGTTGTTTAACCAGCGCTTTGACGGGAAGGTAAAAATGCATTGATTTTCTTATCGTTTTATTTTGTTTCTGTCCAATCGCTGGATAAACAACGCTATGTATAATACGTTCGCTACAATCTCATCCGGCATTTTGCCCTTTCTGAACATTTTCATTCGAAGCATTGCGCGTTCGGGATTTTGCCCTTTCTAAACATTGCTCGTTCTGGATTTCCACCCCAACCCCTACGTTGATTTCCACAAATATGATTTATTTGAGAAGATACGCCGACGACTCTATTGTGTCACTGACTAATAATGAAAAATAATGCACCTTCCGACACCCCCGCAGCGCAACGACTCCGATTAGCATCCGCCTTTTTGCCGAGCTCGTGAAACTGTCTCGAAGCGAGTTTCAAGTGCGGCGTCGCCAACTTTGCCTGACTCTGGAAGAAATAATCTTATTTACCCGCATCAGTCCACAACGTTTTGTAGTTCAATCGATTGGTTTTTCGAAAAAAAAAACGCGTTTACCTTATTCAACAGATACTCGCCCGTGTAGTAGTGAACCTGTGCGCGTTTGTACGGTAATTTATATCGAGTCGCGCATTCCCGAAGCAAAGCGAAATGTTTTACGATTCGTTGGCTGTCACCCAATTTCTGTATCACTCGATGATTTGGTTTAGTATATCAATGGTCCAATATTTTCTAGCATTACTTATTGATGCAGCTGCTAATTTAATCGATCGAATGACTTTAAAGAGCGGCTAATCAATACTACCCGAGTAAAAATGATTATATATGAACATATATAATTGTATACAATTGTATCATATACAATTGTATACAAAAATTGGCCCGATAGCATTTTATATATTTGTATATAAACGTATACAATTGTATACGTTTATATACAATTATATGAAATTCTATCGGGCCAATTTTTGTATACAATTGTATATGATCAATAATAATATCTTAATACAAATATCACTCTGTAAGTAGATGCATCTACTTACAAAGTGATATATGTATTAAGATATTTGTCGAATCTATGTAACTTAGTGCATTGGAAAAATTTTCAACAAAAACATGCACTAACTGGAATTCATTAATTTGTTCATGTGATTTTAATATCTACCATATTATGTACAGATTTATCTATATATGCATGACAAATATAATTGTATAGTAATTGATCATATACAATTGTATACAAATATTGGCTCGATATAATTTTATATATTTGTATATAGACGTATACAATTGTAATGTACTTAAGTACATTTATGATACGTACACTACTACGAAATAAAAATTTCTGAAGAGTGTGAGTTTGCAGCACGAGCAAAAGGCGAGTGTTGCAATCACACAAGTCAAGAAAATGTGTTTCGCACCAGTTTCATATACATTATATATAATCATATACAAGACTATATTGAATTATATAACTGTATATGATATTATATCTAATTTGATGGAGGTACATTGATATCGGATCATATATACGAATGTATAGAGTTATATACAATGATATATAACCCTATATATAAAAATATATCATTGTATATAACTCTATACATTTGTATATATGATCCGATATCAATGTATACATTGATGTATACATTGATATCGGATCATATATACAAATGTATAGAATTATATACAATGACATATACATCTATATATAAATATATATGATTGTATATCATTTGTATGTAATTGTATCTAATTATATACAATCATTTTTACTCGGGTAGTTTGTATAATTAAAAAAATAATAATAATAAACTTAGATCAAAATGAGCTATTTATATGTTGTCAATTAGAATTACACGATTTGGGCTGCTTGTTTTCCTGTGAAAATATATTAATGTGTCGGGGTGGAAACGACATTAGTACCTGATAAACGAAAGCAAGCTCTAGGTGTGCGTTGCACATGGCTTCCGGGTCGGGAATCCTTGTAGCCGTAGCCAATAACTTCGACAGAGTCCGGAGAGCTGAGTCAACATCTCCGCTCGATAACTGATTTTTTCCGAGTTCGTATAGTGCAGCGGTAATGTAGTCATCATGCACAGCTGCAGCAGAACAAATATGATAATGACACTCACGTATTACGTACTTCATTTTTACATGAAAATCGGATGTCGGTGACTAACAATCTGTGGCTCGTTCAAGGGCGCGTACAGACATTTCAAGGTTGCCGTCCCCGACACTTTTCGCTGTAGTCATTAGGGCTTTGTGCAAAATAATACAAGACTCCCTGTAAATGGTTTTTTGCTTAACACCCAATATTTTCGATGCATTCCACATTTTGCCCTGCGAAGCGACTCGGACCTCTTCTAGATAGTTCACCGCTTTCTCAGGGTCATTCACTGCAATTGCGCAATGGTAATATTATTGTCTTGCTCATTTATCAACATCTCACCCTGACGAAAAAATTAATTATCTTTTTTCATCGCAAGATTTTGAATATCAAAGAATTCACAATGGTTACTGTTACCAACAGTGGTATTAAAAATCACCTTTTTTTCTTTGGGAATTTCATATCAACGTATTCATAATAAATTTCTATTAATCGAGAATTGTTATTAAAGCTGCAATGCTTCAATTTTGCACGACATGTCGAGCCATGCAATTTCTCAGTAATTTGTAATTTTTCCAAATTATAATTAATACAGCCATTGGAATTTAGAAGCGTTTCCAAATTTTCGAAAAATGCTGTTGCTCGAGCTTTCGCAAAAATTGAGGTTTTCGAGGACAAAATTTTTCGAAAAAATTGCATGAAATTTGAGCTGTACGACAATAGATGCCGAAAATTGCATTCGGCTTTCTCCAAATTTGTGGTAATGCACGACACTGCATTACCACAATCATCATACAGAAATGTTTGCATTATAGCGAAACCGGGGAATGCAGATTGCAAGTTTCGATTTGCGGCATAAAATGCTTGTAATTGCCGATGTGGTAGACATATGGGGGTTCTAACTCTTGTTGAAAAGGAATCGACCGTAGAGATAACGTATAACATTCAGGGTCTGTTCTTTCTCATGCTGTACATTCTCTGTAATTTGCAAACAACTTCTGAACAGTTGCTCAGCAATCCAGAACCATTCCCAAGATGTAGATTCGAAGAATAAAGCTGTATCGAGCAACGCCTCTACCTGTATCGATGTGTTTCCTAGAATCAACAATTGACAACGGAATTGTAATTATACCATGTTGAAGAAATTCACTTAACCCAGAGCCATGAATAACTGTAAAAGTCACACCTGATCTCTTGGCAATCTCAGCATCAATCAAACCCCTTCTGAGCCGTTCTAACATTTTTTTCTGATTCTTCAACATCGGTTTGTCCCATATAATAGAACCCGGCTCGGCTTCTACTCGTATTGCTTTGTCCAAATTAAAAAGCATAATCATGTACTCGGCCGTATCACTGAATCCTTCTTCCTGAAGCTCGAGAATCACAGATTCACAATATGGTATGCGATGTCTGTGGCACAGAAAAACGTAACATTAATTTATGCATTTAATTTACGATAGCTACGAACACGTATGAGCCGACATAATATTCCTTAACATTTGCTGAAGAAATGTTTCAGTAACAAAAAATAATTCCGCTGAACTCGATGGCAATGTTGAAGGATGCTTTCGAAACCACATTTCTTCGACCAGATCGTCTATACAATAATTTACGAATTATACCATTACAGCAGGTCAAGTTCATACTTAACGATCATATTGAAATTGTTATCATTTTTCCATATACATTAATGTAGTTTTATTTTCAAACGGTACGATCAAACTGGAAGAACTACAGTTTGTATATCATTAAAAAAATATGCGAATTATAGGGTGCTATAATTATTGTATGCTTTTGACATCATTCGGGGGAGTAGGGGTTGAAATTTAGAACGATCGATGTTCAGAACGACGGAAGATCCGAACTCGCAATGCTTCGAACGTACAGAATTCAGAACGCCTACCAGTTGCGCGGTTTCTAGCATTGCTTGAATTTCTCGCGTCTAAACTATATCAATGTTCATATGAACTTTTGATTTATATAGCGTTGCTTAGCCAGCGTCCGGACGGGAAGATAAAAATGCATTAATTTTGTATTATTTTAATTCTTTTGTAACAATTGAAAAGGTTAAACACCCTTGAAACTTGTATGGTGCTAACGATACCACATAAAACATTTTCGCGCTAATTGAGTATTTTTTTATCGTACGATAGCTGAGCGCGCGCCATGAGTCCGAGGGAGATAGCACCACATGGCACTAAGGCGCTCGCGGCGGAGCGAGGGAGGTGGGCGCCCAAATATCGTACATCGTTCTTAAGGTAGTATTCCACAAACTGTAAGAGTCAAAGTAAGCCTAAGAGATATACCATCTCCTGATTGAGGTACGTAGTACTTTGATGTGGCAACGTCGCGTGTTATAATGTCGATCGGAGAGACAGAGTAAGATGGGAAACAAGCGCGCAACGTTGCCATGTCTACTGGATCACGACCAACTCCTGATATTAACTGTATTTTCCCAATGTTTATTTGCTTATTATTATCATCAAAGTCTCCTGATCTCTACCTCCAAGTGCCAAAAATGTTCTCTGAATATTCAACTTACAGTTTAAGCGTTATCATTAAAATCTGACGAGGACTTTTTGTATTATATTAAATGGAGCGTGATACGACCATAAGGCTCCATGTTAAACGTGTGAAAATAAAAGTGTTGATATCTTTTTTCTCGCGCTCCGGAGAGCCATAAAAATTTAACTGAACCTTTTTCTTATCAATACCTATAAGTATGCAAACTTTCATGAAAATCTGACGAGGAACTCTCTTATGGAGGGTACCTTAAGGCGATGGACGACATCTTCGAGTGAGGGAGAGACAGCGCTATCGGCGCTCGCTGAGGAGAGAGAGGGACGGAGAGAGTTTTCGTCGTCCATCGTCTTAAGGTAGTATCACACAAACCGTAAGAGTCAAAGCAGGCCTTAAGATATACCATCTCCAAATGAGTTACGTAGTACCTGTGTGTGACAAAGACGCGTGGTATGATGTCGATTAGAGAGAAAGAGAGAGACGATATTTTCCGATGTTTATTTGCTTATTATTATCATCACCGTCTCCTGATCTCTACTGTCAAGTGCCCAAAATGTCCACCGAATATTCAACTTGCAGCTCAAGTGTTTCCAATAAAATCTGACGGCGACTTTTTGTATTATATCAAATTGAGCGTGATTCTCCATAAGGCTCCATGTTAAATGTGTGAAAATTAAAGTGTTGATATCTTTTTTCTCGCGCTCCGGAGAGCCATAAAAATTTAACTGTACCTTTTTCTCATCAATACCTATAAGTATGCAAAGTTTCATGAAAATCTGACGGTAAACTCTCGTATGGAGGGTACTACCTTAAGGTAGTGCTTGGACGGTAATCAATGCCAAAAGTTTCGCGCGGGGATTGCATTATAGAGTTAGGCAGGATTTCGGGCCGCGCGAGAATAGGGACTTTTGTTGAGGTACAGTCGTATTTCGTACGACTGTTATGTTCAGACCAAGCGTGAATGAGCGCGTAGCGGTGTTGCGTGAGAAATTTCGCAAAATTCCACATTTTGCAGACGCGTACTCAAAATCGGTTCGGATGATTTTCCCCGTTTTAATTAAAAAACATTTGTCTCATATCTATTTAGCATTAAGTAGTTTCAAGCATAATTCATAGAAAAATTTGGTCGCTATGAATTTAATAGTGGCAAAATCAGATAGGCTCCGTGTAAAAAAGAGGTCATCTTTGATGTTAATCATCTCGGCTTTGGCTCGGGCGATTTTTTTCTTATTTAACAGAGGCATAGGTCATATAGTTGCCTGTAGATGATACGAATTTCAAGACGATTCATGGAAAACGGTTCCGTCCAAGTACCTTAAGGCGATGTACGAGACATTTCGTAGCGTACGAGTGCGAGCGAGATAGCACCATGGGCGCTCGCGGCGGAGCGAGAGAGACGGGCGCTCAGATGTCGTACTTCAACCTTAAGATGATGGAAGACGAAAATTCTCTCCCTCTCGCTCGCTCCGCTGCGAGCGCCCATGGCGCTGTCTCTCTCGCACTCGAATAGGTCTTCCATCACCTTAAGGGGAGGTAAGGTTAATTCGATGAAAGCGAAGGATGTTTTTCAGATTTTTTTCTGGCGATACAAATGGTGTAAATTTATTCAATCAATTTCCATATAATGGTACAACATTTAAACAATACTTTCGTAAATTTTAATTCTAAAATATTGAAAATGAAGCGGGTGACAGTGAATCTCCAGAGGCGCTTCGGAAGAAAGTTGCTTTGCGGTCTGCATCATAACTTGCAAAAGAATCATGTGAACCAAAAAAAAAAACAAAAATGCATTCCTTAGAGGAGATGTTTCTCGAGGTAACCACGAGGGGATTTCTATTTTTTTTATTTTTTATTTTTTCGTAGCACTTGGAAACAAAAAACCAATTTTTGCTATAAAAATCAGCTAATTTCTTGCGGTTAAATTAATAATTATTAAAAAAAAGCTGTCCACAATACCTGGTGAATTACGTAAAAAAGTAGTGTGCAAAATTTCAAAACGATCGGCCCAGTAAATTTTGCGTTATCGTGAACACGGACTTCAAAAATGTCAAGTTTCAGGAAAACGCTTTAAAAATTTACGCACTCGTCGCACGACCCGGAGCAATGGAATACGTCGTCAATTTTCCTCCAATCGACTTGAAATTTTGACACAATATTCTTGAGATATTATGCATTCAGTTGAAAGAATACAAAAAAAAGTTTGATACCTTACTACCCCTTTAAGGGCATTGAGGTTAAGCACATAAAAGTTACCCCCGCACGTATCCAGTCCAAATGACTACCAGAGATTGGCATATACGTGACACAAAATTCCTCAAAATATGAACCTTGAAAATGTATTGTTGTAGGAATTATGGAGGAGGAAATTAAAATCAAAAAAGTAGTTTTTCTCGAAAACGGCTGGACCGATTTTAATGAAATTTATACATGTCATGAACATCAAAGAATCTATTCCTTTAAAAATTACCTGATAACAATGTCTGAACGAAAATAGGGGCGGGGGGGAATTTTCAATTTTTTAAATATTTTTTTCTAGGTTATGTTTTCGAGTGACACCTCTAATTTTTACTCTATAATCTTCCTCAGGAAGTTTGCTTTGACATATATGTAGGATTCAGGGTCGCAAGATTATATGAATAACAAAGCTTTTTATTCGTTCAACGATTGAATATATTTTACAATCATTCTTGAATAAATAATAATATATGTTAATTGCTTGACGATCTTATAACAACTAATTCATTGGATCTTGTTATTTCGGTCGTCATGGAGACATACATAGCCTACTCGGGATGGACCATTCCCACACTCGGCCATTCTGTTACTCGTCGGTCCTTTGTCATTGTCATTGCATCGGAATAGCTTCATAAAATCTGCAGCGGTCGTAGTTATCTGTGGTCCTTCTCCGTTGCCCACCCGTATGACTTTATATCGATTGTTTCCGTTTACCTGGGAAACTTTATATGGTCCCAAGAATTTTTTTTTAATTTTTAGACCCGCTCCGAACTGTGTTCTTTTGATGACAACCAGTTCTCCTTGCTTGTATTTCGTTGCAGGTTTATATTTTCGATTGTGTGTTCGACGATTCTCTGCTTGAATTTTAAGCAAATTGGCCTTAGCCAGATCCCGTAGCTCCTTCCTGTCGCTTTCGAATAACTCGGCTGCTTCCCGCTCAATAGCTTGTAGTACGTTGGGATTTTCCTTGTGCCTCATCTTCGTCCCGAACATCACCTCAAACGGTGTTATTCCTACGCTCCGTTGGAAGGTACTGTTCAAACAGCGTTGAACTTGTTCAACGTACCGATACCAGCGATCCGGATTATCCATTGGCAATTTTGTCAATATCGGGATAATGGTCCGATTCACTCTTTCCACCTGACCATTTCCACGAGGGACCCCCGTCGTGATCTTCACGTGTTCGATTCCTTCGGCTGTGCAATATTCTCGAAATTCATTTGCCGTGAAGGCAGTGCCTCGATCACTGACGATTCTTTCTGGGTTTTCAAATGCCACCTGTTGAATTGTCAACTTTGTTATGACCTTCGTCGCACTCGTTGTTTTGGTCGGATACAACCACACGAATTTCGAGAAACCATCAACGACGACGAACAGATGCTTATACATCTTCGATGTTGGAGTCATTGGTCCCAAATGATCAACATGATACGTGGCAAGTGGCACCTCCCCCTTGGGTATGGGTGCGAGTTCACCTTCTTTTTTCCCTTTCTTTCTTTCAGCTAGAAGACACGGAACGCAGCAACTGATGAATCGCTCGAGTTTTTCATACAATTTCCGTATGTAAAAATCTTCTTTGATGTTTTCAGCCATTTTCTTGACTCCACCGTGACCGTTCTCGTGTGCTCGACGGATGACATCTGCATGCATGCTCTGTGGTAATACGATGACCGTTCTATCGGCAATCCGTTTCATCACTAAACCGTTTTCGATCACGTAATCTTCGTACGGTTCTTTTTTCAATAACTGTTTTATTATTTTCAGCTTCTCGTCATCATCTTGTTGTATCACTTGTGTGATTGTGTCGTCCACTTTTAAAACCAGATAACGACTAAGTGCGTCTTCGTATCGTAGGCGTGCCCCAGCCTGGTGTTCCACCTCATAGTCGAACCCTTCAAGGAAGAGCGCCCATCTGGCGACCTTTGCTGCTAGGTCGCGTTTATCCAATGTCTTTTTGAAGGCGTCACAATCCGTGACGATCTTGAACCTAATTCCCTGTAGATAACACTAAAACTTCTTCAAGGCGTTGATGATGGCGAGGACTTCCAGTTTTTACGAGTGAAACTTTTGCTGCGCATCTGATGTTTTCCGACTCATATAATGGACTGGATGGAAATCATCGTTCACGGTGTCTTTCTGGAGCAAGCATTGCACCATACCCCAATTTGCTTGCGTCTGTGTGTAATTCTGTAATTGCGTCAGGTTTAAATATTCGTAGAACAGGTTCGTTCGACAATGCTACTTTCAACTCCTCGAAAGAATTCTCTTGCTTTGCTCCGAATATCCATTTTTGATCACCTTTCAGCATATCTGATAGCGAAAGAGCGATGATCGCGTAATCCAAGATACATTTACGGAAGTAGCCCGTCAGCCCCAGAAAGCTCTGAATGTCCTTCCGGTTTTTTGGTGTCGGAAACTTCGCAATCGCCCTAATTTTTTCGACCGATGGACGAACAAATCCGTTCCCGATAATATGTCCGAGGTATCTCACCTCTCGTTTTAGGAACTCACATTTTTTCCAATTGATGATTGTCAATCCTTTCTCGGCTGCTCTCTTCCGTGTCTCACAAAGTCTCTCGAATGCTTCTTCCTCATCATTCCCCGGTACGATCAAATCGTCCATGTAAGTTAAAATGATTCCTCGTCGATTAAGGTCTCTAAATACCTCATCAACGAATTGCAGAAATGTTTTTGGGCTGTTGCACAGACCAAATGGCGTCCTTAAAAATTCGTATTGCCCGTCTGGCGTCACGAACGACGTATATTTTTGACTTTCAGATTCAACTGGTACGTGGAAGAATCCATTTTTCAGGTCCAAGACCGAGAACACACGTGCCGACGCCAGTGCGTCAATACAGTCTTCTATTAACGGCATTGGGAATCGATCACGAATTTTTCTTTTTCATTTAACTGACGATAATCAACGCATATTCTAGGTGACCCGTCCTTCTTTATCACTATTACCACTGCACTTGAATATGCACTGCTGCTGGGCTTGATGATTCCGTCTTTTAACCAGTCTTCTACTTGCTTCTGTAGCCCCTGTCTTCCTTGAATCGACAATCGCCGCGGTTTCGCATACACTGGATCCGAGTCTTTCAATCGAATTCTTGTCTCGATTGCTGTCTGCGCGTGTTCGTTCGGTGTGTATTTCTCCATGAGTCGTCGAATTTTTTCACCGTATGGTCCACAGGCATCAATTTCCGGAAATTCGATGTAATTGACGGCTGGAAATTCGTACTCTTCTTGTCTATCTTCGACTCCATGATAGTCCTTCTTTTGAAAATTTTTGGGTTGCAATTCGTCTTCTTTCCCCAATGGAATTTTCTTAATTGTTGGATGTCCCCCAATAATCTGAATATCCATCTGTTTTTGCAAATCTTTACCGAGGAGCATCGGGACGTCCATTGTTTCAAACGAAACCACGTATACTTCAATTGGGTAAGTATCTCCTTGAACGATCAAATCGGTTTCGAATGTACCTGTCGCTCTTCGTTGAGCATTATCGAATCCTTTAAAAATTCGCGCGGTTGGGCGCAATCTCGGGCTACCCACCCTCCGGTGTTCATCGTCTCGCAAGATAGTTCGATAACTACCCGTGTCTAACATGGCGGATACTCTGGTTCCGTTGATCTGTACAACTACAGCATCATCGTAAATTACGCGATAAATTCCGCCATCCCGTCTGTCACTCTTCGGTGGATTCTCGCATTTCGTTGAAATGTGACCGAACTGATCGCATCTAAAACATTTTGGCCCCTTTTCTTTGTGCGGGCATCCTTTGACCTCATGGTCCTGTGACCCACAAGCAAAACAGCGTACTTTCCGAACTGTTAGCTGTTTCGTGTCCCTTCTATTTCTCATGTCTCTTTTGTCTCTATTCGTTTCCACTTTTATTTCGCTTCTATTGACAAATTTCTTCTTCGCCGATTTTTCTTGGATTTTATCATACAGTTCAAGGTTTTTTCTAACCTCTTCTATTGTCCGCGCACTGTATAAAATCTGTTCATTCGCCTCATCGTCTATGATGCCGTCAATAATATATTGTACCAGCGCCTTGTTCTCGACGTGACCTTGTCCCGCAATCATCTGCATTGCGTAGACATATTGACGCGGTGTTTCATTTAACTGTCTTTTCCGTCTCTGTAATTGTTGATGAATCGTTGCACTGTTCACTTCAGTTTGAAATTCTTTGATGATACGGTTTTTAAACATTGCCCACGACGTCAAACCCCGTTGCAATTCCACGGACTGCTTGGCTGAACCGCTCAGCATCTTTTTACCATATATCAGTTTTTGGAGATCACTCCAATTCAGTAATATACTCATGTCTTCAAACTCGTCTATTCATTTGTGAATTGTCATCCGGTCGTCTCCCGTGAAAACGGACATGCTTCCTTCAACATCGCGAATGGTAAATGAGTTTGCCATGTGACTTCGGTTATGCGTATCGGAACGTTGCGCGTTCGTTTCCCATCTCCTTTCTCTCTCATTAATCGACATCATAACACGCGACGTTGTCACATAAAAGTACTACGTACCTCAATCGGGAGATGGTATATCTTGGGCTTCCTTTGACTTTCACAGCTTGTGGGATACTACCTTAAGCTTATATAACGCACATCTAGCAGGAACACAGGAAGTTTTATTTTTCTCACTCAGTTACTGGAATAGTCGAGTCGTCAGAGGTAATATAAAATTAATACAAGGTGTTTGACCGTTGGTAAAATTCAATTTGTCATAGATGTCACCGAGGTTCGTACACTGGAAAAATCAGTAAATATACAATTTTGAAATAATCTCAACAAAATAAAGTATTTTTCGAAAAAAATTTCGCCAACCTAAAGTCTTTGTACCATGGAGACTGGAGGTAAGGAGTACGCACGGACCGCTCAGAAACGTGACCAAAACTGTGTATAACTTTTGGAGACTGAGCATCACTGAACTGAAACAGGTACCAAGCTAGACCAAACAACTATGGAGATGAAGTTAGGGTCATGAGGGATAGACCAATCAATTATAGAGACTGCCAACTTATTGCTCACTTCATTTCGGTACCTATTCGAAGATTTTTACACGTTTCGGGGAACACTTTTCAACCACGATTTCCACGGTCGTGCGTACTCCTTACTTCTAGTCTCCATGCTTTGTACAATCACCACATTTTTTTCGTTACTCCTTGACATAGGTTTTCACGATATATATTTTTTCTTAATTTTTTTACTGGCTGCGTGATATGTGAAAAAATTCAATGTCGATTTCTATTTCATTTTTGTAGGTTATGTTTGCCGGACAGCTGCTAACATTTTTTGATGTTTTCGTGGTATATTTTTTTATAGTACACATTTTTTTAGATTGAAAGCATTACGTAGGGGGTAGGGCTGCCACATAAAACATTGATTAGTCCCTGATATGATGAATTAAGGGCATGCCTTATCTAAGGTTGCTATGGGTGCCAATTGTTAGGCCCCGACGTGGTGTAGCAATTGCTGCATTCACACGTTTCATACGTATATTATACAAATTCATATCAATAGTAAACTCATAGAGTCTTTGATGTTTAATATATGAGCGATTCCACGTGACTTCAGCCACTCAAAAAAAAAATTTTCCACAAATAATTTTAAAAAATTGAGCTATTTTTTTGCAATATATTCACCGAGTGCCGATTTTTTTAAAATTTTTTTGACGGTTTTATCGTTAATTAACGTTTTTTATTGTATCCATTCAAATGGCTCTATCTTTGGCAGGATTTGACGTATTTACATTTGTAAAAAACGAAAATGTGCGTCTTTTTATGGCCTTCCAGAAAAAAATTACTTTCGATTTCATTGAGCAAGTTGAACGTCCGTTTCAGGGCAAAATATGCAAAAATATTTTTTTTCTCAAAAAATGAATTTTTAATTTTCGTTTTCAAAATTTCCCCAAATTCTGAATACGAAAAAAGAATTTTTGGTATTTTTTATATCGTGGGATCGGTAATCGGTAATGCGTAAATTTTTTTCAGTTTGATTTTTTTTATGTGCTCCAGTCGATATACGCGAGTTCAGAAGCCTCTTTGAAAGAGAAATTAATGATAATCAATGCTCGTTGAATCGCGTAAAGTGAACAAACCAAACTGAAAAAAATCTATTAATAAAATCAGTAAAATTACGCATTACCGATTACCGATCCCACGATATAAAAAATACCAAAAATTTTTTTTTCGTATTCAGAATTTGGGGAAATTTTGAAAACGAAAATTAAAAATGCATTTTCTGAGAAAAAAATAATTTTGCATATTTTACCCTGAAACGGACGTTCAACTTGCTCAATAAAATCTAAAGTAATTTTTTTCTAGATGACCATAAAAAGATGCATTTTTTCGTTTTTTACAAATGGAAATACGTCAAATCCTGCCGAAGATACAGCCATTTGAATGGAAAATTAAAAAAAAAAAGTTAATTAACGATAAAACGGTTAGAAAAATTAAAAAAAATCGGCACTCGGTGAAAATATTCCAATAAAATAACTCAATTTTTCAAAATTATTTGTTGAAAATTTTTTTTTTAGTGGCTGAAGTCACGTGGAATCGCTCGTATGTATAATGCAGGTATATCATAGACGTATACATATCATATACATATATACATATAATAGATGAATATCAGACCTCTGTGTTCTATCTGGGCATTAAGCCTATTTATGAGAACTTGAGCAAGGACGCACTTTTGCAGCGCTGTCTTGGACGTTTAACGCAAAATAATAATGAGAGTCTCAATCAGCTTATTCAGAAAATCTCTCCAAATAATTGAGTCAGCAGCACCTTCACCTTTACCGTTGACAAATTGCGGATTACTAAAGTAGAGAAGCAAGCGGCGCATCACAGTAAAGAATAAGAAGATTTGCGTAGACAAATGCAAAAAGACGATGCTCTAGATCATGTCGATGGAAGCTTTTTGCTCTACGAACCTGGCATCGACGACTCTGTGTAAGCATAAGAAAACTATCGAGTTTTCTTTCGATTTTTTCAGTGCGCAAAACTTCAAAACGTTTTCCTGAAACTTGACATTTTTAAAGTCCGTATTCACGGTAACGCAAAATCTACTGGACCGATCTTTTTGAAATTTTGCACACTACTTTATCACATACATAATTCACCAGGTATTGTCGAGAGGTTTTTTTCTTATTTTAATAATTAATAATTTTACAGCGAGAATTGCAGCTGACTTCACAGCTGATTTACAGCTGATTTTTATTGCGAAAATCGGTTTTTTTGCTTCCCAGTGCTATGAAAAAATCAAAAATAGAGAAATAAAACAATCCCCCCGTGATTACCTCGAGAAACATATCCTTTAACGAATGCATTTCGATTTTTTTGTTCTTAAATGATTCTTTTGCAAGTTATGATAAACACCGCAAAGTAACTTTTTTTCGAGGCGCCTCCGGAGATTCACTGTCACCCGCTCGATTTTTAATATTTTGGAATGAAAATTTAGGAAAATATCGTTTAAATGGAAATTGATTAAATAAATTTACACTATTCGTACCGCCAGAAAAAAATCTTAAAAACCGGCTCCTTTTTCACGGAATTAACCTTACTCCCGCCCCTTAAGTATTACGTGTGAAAAGCTTTGAAAAAATGAATAAAATGGTCATGGAATATTGTGTCGTTGAAGTCATTGGCCCCGGCAATGAAAAAATAGTGTGTATTTTCTTGATGCAAGATCAGCTATGGACAGAGCTAGAACGTCTGTCAAGTTGAGTTGACGTTTTCTGGCTGGTCCTTGTTTCCTTTTTTATTGAGCTCATCTTGATGATCAACTTTTGCCGTTCTTTATCTGAAAGCCGCTCATCAAAAACTACCAAGCCGAAGAGCACCTCGGAGAGATACCTCATACGATGAATGAACCTTCTAATGACAGCTTGCGACTGGCCTGGATGTACAGTGTACATTTAGACCTGGTATGAAGCTACTCTCTCCATTTCTGCCTCGAGTATCGATCTCGCATTTTTGAAAGCTTTGCTGGAGTACAAGAAAATCAACAATCGGATTGTTGAAGTTCTCATTAGAAGGTTCACTCATCATACGTGGTATCTCTCTGAGATTCGGCAAAAGTTGATCATCAATGTATGCTCGAAGAATGGAAACAAGAATCAGCCAGAAAACTTCAAATTAACTTGACAGACGTTCCAGCTACACTACCGTTCCATATTATCAAGACACTTGCCAAGCGCGCTCGCGAAAACAACTTCTGTCTTTGAACGTCGACAACTTCGCGACAAAGAAAGTTTGCATTTTTTTGAAAGCACCATTGGAAAGCGTGTGAAAATTCGTATCGATCAATATATTTTCAATAATATTTCCGTTACTGAGCACTAAGTTATCGTGTAAAAATGATAGAAAAAAATCTGATTTTTCGAAAATTTGATATCATGATTTGAACTCACAGTCAGGAACATTTTTTTAGAAGTTTGAAATTTTTCATACGTACTCTCTAGAACCTTACCTGTAATTTAAGCTCATACAAATTGTGCAGGCATGCGTGGGCCGCGCGCTTGATTTCGATGGCACGTGTCGACGGTCGCGATCGATTGTTTTCTAGCGGAGACAGGACCGAAACGGATCGTGAGTGCAACGGGCGCTTGCACGGCGTACCCTTACGTAAGTAAATTAAATATGCAAAAAAAAAATATTATTTCAGTGCTGAAAAAACGATTAAACGGCTATAAATGATAATCGTAAAAATGAAAAACAAATTGGTTAGTGAATGACACACAATTATGGACGAAAATGTATTATTTAAATTACGAAATACCTATTTATTTGAAGAAGAATAGATTAAAAAATTATTTTATACAATGATATATCAAGGTATTATGATAAATATTTTACATTTTCTTCAAACTTCGATTAATCGAAGTAGTCGCCTTTGGTTTTAATTACCGCCTTGCAAAATGCCGGCATTCTGTTTGTCAATTTTTTCAACGTTTCTGCACTGATCTTCCTCCAAACTTCTTGAAGATTCGTCCAAGGCTGCTAAAATAATTTTTTTAATCTATTCTTGTTCGAATAAAAAGGTATTTCGTAATTTAGATAATACATTTTCGTCCATAATTATGTTTCATTCATCAACCAAATTGTTTTTTATTTTTACCGTCGAGCGGGGTGAGTATGAGACAGAAATCGCCCTTTTTTTCTTTCGCGCTTCGTCTAAAATCAGTTATGCGCTAATTTTTTTTTTTTTAAATGCAGGCATCTTGAAAACATCCTTCCAAAAGTGTGTAATAAGTTTTATGGAAAAAATTTTTTTTTGGCGAAGTTACATCGACTTGAAACTTGTCTCATACTCACCCCGCAGATGGGGTGAATATGAGACAAGTTTTGTGATCGATAATAAGAATTAATAAATAATTTTTCTTTGGCTCTGTATCATATGGATATTTTTATGTAGTTATTTTCGAGTAAATTGAAACAAGAATCATTAAAAAATATCCATTTTTAGGGGCATGGTTACAAAAAAAAGAAAGCAAAACATCGAAATTTTTTAGAATTCATTTGATTTAAAATGAAATCAGACGGCTATTATATAAACTTTTCGGCATATTAAAATATTAAAATAACTAGTTATTATATTAATCCGAACGTTTTAGATCCATTTGGAGGCCTTGTTGACACGAGAAATTCGTATAAAGAAGGTCGAAAGTAATTCTAACCTCAGAGAACTGTCATCTTTGAGGCTATAATGCTCCGCTGTGAAATGAATATTTACGTATCTTCTAAACGGTAGCACCAATTTAAAACTTTTACACATGAAAAAGGACGGTAAAAATCCACTCTATCAGATGCCTAATGATTTTCTTTCAAATATTCAGTTTTTATTGTGTCTCATACTCACCCTCCAAATACTGATCTTTTGGTTTTTCTTTAAAAAATACCAAACTGCGGGAACATCATGAAAACTAATTTGTCTACACTTACTTTGCAGAATTTGCTTTAAAACTTTCTCCGATAAGTCGGTCGGGTGAGAAGTTTTCAGCACGTACATTTTTTTCACCCTTTCTTCATTTTCTCGCCATTTTTTTTTCTCAGTTCACACAAGATGCATACTAATGGCGTTTTGCGCCATTTGATGGGAACATTCCGACGAACATTTTGGCCCATGGCCGAGTCAAAACATTCAATTATTACGATTCTAGCAATAAAAATCTACCGTGTCTCATACTCACACCCCGTGTCTCATACTCATACCACTCGACGGTACGGTTATTATTTTTAGCATTTTAATTGCTTTTTCAGCATTGAAATAATCATTTTTTCTACATATCAAATATACTTACGTAGGGGTACCCCGTGCAAGAGCCTATTGCACTCATGATCCGTTTCGGTCCTGTCTCCGCAAGAAAACAATTGATCGCGACCGTCGACGCGTGCCACCGAAATCACGCGCGCGGCCCACGCATGCCTGCACAATTTTTATGATAACTCAAGAACCCGTAAAGATTTCTCATACTCTTTGGGCTTCAATTACAGATAATGTTCCAGAGATTGCGTGTGAGAAATTGCAAACTTCTAAAGAAAATTTCTGACTCCGGCAGTGAGTTGACATCATGATATAAAATTTTCGAAAAATCAGATTTTTTTTCCATCATTTTTACACGATAACTTAGTGCTCAGTAACTGAAAAATTTAAAAAAAATATCGATCCAACCGAATTTTCACACGCTTTCCAATGATTCCTCTATCAGGAACTATGTGTCGATCAATTTTGGCTTTCTCATAGAGGAAGCTTTGGCAAATGTGTAAAATGATAAGGAAGCCATGATCAAGGTTCTACTTTACATCTCAATAATTTAAAAACGGTACAAATTTATGAGGAAGCAATGTGCAAGGTTCTACTTTGCACCCTTGTTTACTGTGACGTTGAGGGCTCCTTGTGAGTGTGATGTAAGTCGAAATCAATATACATAGGGCAATTCATGTGAAATTTGAAAAACTCTAATTCCCATAAAATCTAAACGTCTTGTTCGATTTTGTCTAAATTCAATACGAAACCTCTTTCGATGAAAGTGCAACATCGTACTGAATTTCAGCCGGATATCTAAAAAATTATGGAAGCTAGAGCACTTACATGATTTTTGGAAAAATTTCAAAACGCCATAAAATCTGAACGTCTTGCTGGATTTTGTCCAAATTCAATGCGAAATCTCTTTTGATGGTAGTGCAACTTCGTACTAAATTTCAGCCAGATATCACAAAAATTATGAAAGCTAGAGCACTTACATCCATTTTTGGAAAATTTTCAAAACGCCATAAAATATGAATGGCTTGGTGGATTTCGCCCAAATTCAATCGGGTATCTCCGGATAATAGCGCAATTTCGTACCAAATTTAAGTCCGATACCTCAGAAATTGCGCCAGTTAGAGTGTGAAGACCGTTTTTTTCACATTTAAAAATGCTTTGAAACAAAAGCAATGCGTGGATTTTTTCCGAATTCGGTATCGAGCATCTCCCTGTACTCGTACAACATTATACTGAATTTGAGCTCGATGTCTCTGAAATTGTGGGAGCTAGAGACCGAAAATAAATTTTTGAATTTTCAAAAAATGCTGTAAAAACAAACGAACTTGATAGATTTTTCCAAAAATTGAATTGTGCTATGCGCCGTAAACCCTCCACATGTGTGACAAATTTCAGCTTGATATCTCGAGCCGTTCTCAAGTTGTAAGCGTCCAACCAATGTTACACACACACACACACACACATACATCCTGACATTTTTTCTAAATGTGTTTTTTAGATGTTTTGAGACATACTGGACACGTTTTCATGAACATCTCGAAAAAAAAATTCTCACGAAAACAAAGCTTCCTCTATGAGGAAGCGAAAACAAAATTTCGAAAACAAAACGAAAACAAAAATTCCTCTATGAGGAAGCAAAAATATCGATCCAACCGAAATTTCACACGCTTTCCAATGGTGCTATCAAAAAAATGATTTCTTTCTTTGTCGCGAAGTTGTAGACGTTCAAAGACAGAAGTTATTTTCGCGAGCGCGCTTGGCAAGTGTCCCGATAATATGGAACTGTATGTATGTCTATAACTAATCTTGCTACATAAGAATCACTCCATATTTTTGAGATTTTGGAGATCGGTACTGATTTCTTCGATTATCTTGTATCTGAATGGGCTGAGAAATTTTGGCAGAGAAACTTTTCACTGATTCCAACAAAAGTCTGACTAGAAAGGAGGAGAGTTTCCGTAATCTTCTCATCAGCGTCCAATCTCACAGAAAATCGAAATCTGAATCGAATAAGTTGCCGCATGCTTACACTTACCCCTCATAGGTGTGCACACTTACCCGCAATACGCGGCAAGTGATCGCAATCTTAATGAATTCGCTTATTTTTAGTTTATGAACAAGTGAGAAAGAATACTTTTTATTTTATAGCAGCGATTCATTGTTTAATAGTGGCCTCATCTAAATATGATAAATGTTTTTAATATCTTATGTCACTATTGGTTAACAGAGCTTAGAAGTACTAATTGTAAGTGCGCACACTTGCCCTGGATAACTGTACTAGAAAAATCTTAGTTCCTTATAGGATATTAAATTCTTCACAAAAAAGGTCACGTCGATTGTTTTGCTCAAATCAATATTTATAGAATTATTTCAGAAAAGTCCATTATCGTTCAATTAACAGTTGCTTCAAAGAAAGTAGGTGTATGATTGGCGAAAACCTTTCCCAGTCGTAATTTTCTATACAAAATTATATTTTTGATAATACGGGACGTTTTTTTCACGAAAACTTTTTGGCCTTATGAAATTTTTTAATATTCCCGGAAACGTGATTTAAAACTTGTAATAATTATGGTTTTCTTTAAATATCTCAACAATTTATGGATTGTCGAAAAATTTACAGGATAAATGTTTTGTCGAGATTAGGATTTTCTACAAAATTGCCGTTTAGAAAAACTTTTGCTGTTGAATCAGCAGTTTCAATGTTACTTTTAAAAAAGCTGAATTATCGGATTTCGAAACGAGACCAAGAAAAAAACGTTGGTTTAGGTCGAAGCACTCCAATATACATGTTTTGAATTCGCAACCTTGGAAATATTGAGCGTTCTCAACTTCGACTCCTAACCTCATTCGGGACGCATAATATCTTTCGAGCTTAACGGTCCCCTTATAAAGAGATAATACCCAGCCTCAAAACGCTTTCAGAGCAACGTAAAAATAATTACACCTTCAGTGATGAAGAGGGGACCAGCTCGACCAGAATTGAGTGATGCATAACTTTGACAATCAGCTGTCGACCGAAAATATTTGTACTTCATACCCCAATTATAGAAAGATACTGCAATTCTTTTGCAGTATCTTTATCTCGGACTTTTGGAGAATCTAATTGAACTTAGGGAAATCGTGATCAATCAACTTTCGTTTTCAGTCTACCAAAATTTCGTGCAACAACCTTCTGACTTCTGTAGCCGTCATCGTAGGCAACTTTGTTCTCAAGTCTGCCTTGACTCGCGACATTTCGGAACTCGCAGCTTGGACGAGTGTCTTTATTCTTGTCGCTTGTACCTTCGGCTTGTCACTGTGAATTTCCGAGTTGACATGAGATTCAACTAAATCCATGGATTTCCCTGTGTCATTACTTTCCATTGACATTCTCGTTTTTTCGCGTATTTTTGAATCCTCGCAAAGATTGTGATCTGACTTTCGCATTAGTGCTGTAATATTTCTTCTTCTTCTTTTCAATGCCCCCCCAAAGTTTTTCGCGAGCCTTGCAATATTTACCGTGCAGTACTTCGTGTAGGTTAAATTAACTTTCGAAGAGTCGACGACCGAATAACCGCCACAATTGACGACCAATATATAGCACATATAGAAATAAATAAATGAAAAACGTTGAGATTTTGCAGCGTGCCAGCTGCATAATTTATTGCACGTGATAAATATCAAAGTAAATGGTAAATATCGCTAGTAGACATATAACACGATCACTGATAGATAAATTTACAACATGTACAGCGTGTATGAGCGTAATCGGTTAGAATTACTAAACTATACCTATATAGCGTAAATAATAGGAGGACCAATTTCGCGTCGTACACGGCACATCCCGACCATAGAAATCCCCGATTACAATGTTGAGCAACTCGTGAGATTTCATGCAGTCGCGGTTGGTCGTTGCCTGGGGTGGAGCGTTACCTTGAAGCCTTCGGCTCTCTTGAGGATGATGTCGGCCTGGAGCCTGAAGTCGGATTCCTTGACGCACGATTGGACACGGTAGTTTCTCAGGATCGTCGACAGAAGGATCTTGAGCTTAAGCATAGCGTATTTGCGGCCCACGCAGGATCGGGGTCCAGCCGAGAAGGGAACAAAGGCGTAGTAGTGACGGTTAGCCGTCTTTTCGGGCAAGAAGTTGTCCGGGTTGAAGACGTCGGGATTCGGGTAGATGTGTGGTTGACGGTGCATCTTGACGGTACCAATGACGACGGTGCATCCGGCCGGAACGACATAATCACCGGATGCTACGACGAAAAATGTCATATTTTTCAGATTCTTATTTTTTTAACATGAGAGCCATTTCAACCTTCACTCGATCAAGCATTTAACATTGCGTATACTCAACTACCTACTATTCATGGTTGAATTTTCTAACAAAGTTTGAATGAAAAATTTTCGTTCTACTCACCAAGCTTGAGGTCGGTGTTGACTTGGCGAGCAATTACTGGTACAGGTGGGTACATACGAAGGGTCTCCATGAGGCAACGTTCGAGGTATTTCATTTCCAGGGTGTCCTGGAAAGTGGCGGGTCTATCGCTGTCGCCGAAGATCTCGTCCAATTCCTTGATAACCTTCTCTTGAATTTCGGGGTGGCATCCCATCATGGACAGGAAGAAGCTAGATCCAGCGGCGGTGGTATCGTGACCCTGAATTCAATATCACATTAATGTTAAAATCCCTGTACTCGAAATTTTCAATTATATTTCTACCTGAGTTCACGGAAGAATTACACAAAACTTGCCTCGAACATAATGGTATCGACTTGTTCCTTGACTTCCTTGTCGGTGAGAACCACGCCGTTCTGGCTGGCCTCAACCAGAAGGTCCAAGAAAGCCAATCTCTTCTTCTCCCCTACATCGTTGTCATCAACGTCCAAGTCGTCCTTGAGGCCGGAGGATTGACCGAAGGACAGGCCTTCGACGGAAGTCGCATTCTTAGCCTCAGCGGCGGTGGTGCTGATGAAGTTGCGCTTTCCAGTCTTGTAGTCCTCCTTCTTGCGCTGAATGACTTTCTTCGTGAGTGAGTGGATGACATCCAACAGTTGAACCTGGTCCTTTCCGTATTTGGTGAGGTTGAAAAGCCAGTCGGGTCGCAGCCACACCTTGGTGTGACGCAAATGCAAGATGGCAGACATCCTGAAAAAAAAAAAAATGATAATTGAAATCATCATATTTAGACGTTGTCCTAGTGTGTTTGACTATACCGATCCAATTTAACCAAAGATGTAATTGCATTCAACCGAGAAAACCCAGCAAAACTCATCGGCTGTTCAGATCTGGGTCAGTCACAACAAAAAGGTTTTTCTTTTAACTTTTAAAAAAATTCTTCGACTTACTTCATGACAGCCATTGCGTACTCAAATCCGCTGCGGTCCTGAGTGGTCTTGGATACACCCATCGCAGTCTCGAGAAGAATCTCGACGGTGCACTCCGACATGTAATCGTGGCAGTCGAAGGGCTTACTACCTTCCTTGCGCATACGCTCGACAACGGCACGAGAATTAGCGTTAAATAGGTCGATGAAACTCTTCAATACGTTCAAGTGGAAGGTAGGGGCAATCAATTTACGATGAGCACGCCATTTGGGTCCTAATTGTGGGCAAGAAGAAAAAAAACGTTTAAAAAAACAATTATTATTCTTCCGTCAATCGACAATTTCGAAGAACTTAAGTTTTTCTGAGGTTTCATTTGGGAAAAAAATATGCAGCGACTCGACTTCGAGAATGTCGGGTAATTTGCGCCAGCGTCTCATAAGGAAGAATGATATTGAGTAATATACGAGCTCAGCTTGGACTCGAATTACGAGAGAAAGCGCGCTCTACTCTCGAATCTCCTTCCTGTTCAGCCTCACACGGAACACCTGCATTTCTGTCTCCGGTGAACTATAGATTTTAGGACTGTACTATGTATCGCCGTTGATTGTATTTGCGTTGCTTCGACGTAATTCTCGCACATAGTCGACGTAAGGATAGAAACTCTCCGCCCCCCCCCTCCGTAACGCATTCGTGAAAGCTGCGGCGTCATCGGCAGAGAAAATTACGGTGTACATTGCTTCGATTTTGCTGTCGATTCTCGCTATACATCATAGAATCGAACATTCCGTAAACCGCATTTGCAATTCATCAATGAAAAAGTTGCGAGTGAAAGATAAGTCGGCGATGTTGCAGCTGCGCTTTACATTGCCGAATCGTCGATTTTTTCTTCGCAAATTTTTTCCAACAAACAAGTTGTAACGTAATTTCTACTCGTGAGATTATTCTACGATATTTAAATTGTAGCAAACTCGCGTTCACGATTTCCCATAAATTAACGACTCGTTATTTTCGACGCTTCTCAGAGTTCAACCATAGACATGCATTTTTCAATTCGAAACTCTTGTTATCCTTTGGCAAACAAGAATGCATTTCGACACGAAAATACCATAAAGAGATAAGGAACAAAGTGAATATATATTAATGAACGAGAAAGCTCGGAAAGCTCATGATTACGTGCCAGTGGAGATGAGAAGACCGTTGCCCAACCATGGCTTGAAGAATCTGTACTCGGATGATTTGTCGATGTAAACGTGGCTCGAGAGGATAACTTCGGCATCACGGGGATCTACCAGGAAAACGATGAGCTTAGGTCCGATCCAGATCTTGATCACTTGGTCGAACTCGAACGAACGGCTATAAATGTTGCGGAAAATGCCTGTAAACCGATATTAACCCATAATTAATCGAACGTGGAAAATGTAAATGAGATTTTGGAAAATTATTCTTTCACGTGAAACTGGAATTCAATTAATTTTTTTCTTTAATGATGGAAAAACTGACTGTCAGCGCTTCCGAGGAATTCGAGAGCATTTCCAATGAGAGGATAACCCTGAGGTCCGGGAATTTTTTCCGCGAGCTCTAGCATATGACGCCTCGAGATCCGCCAGTAGACGTAAAAGAGGACCAGGGCCGGGACTAGAAGTGTTAGGAAAACAGAGGTTGCCGAGAGTCCGGCGGAGCTGGCCGCGGCCACCGACCCATTCATCATTTCCGGCCCAGCTGTAGACATCTTGCTGTTGGCTAATTTATGCTGCAACAAGATGATAAATTTATAAATATTTTTTACACATGAAACCATACAAATGGTGAAAAACATTGACGAAAGGTTTGTGCAGTCGTGAGAGAACGTTTTTTTGACGGATCACTTCCAACAGTTTTCACTCGGCTGTTATACGGCGAGCTACTATAGTGCTCAACAATTGATCACAGGTCTACGCACTTTTTTTTTCTTTATAGTTCACGACCTAACCGCACGTTTGTAAAGGAATTGATGATTTTTCTCTCATTCGAGGCTTCAAACAACTTTATCAACGACAAATGCCGACGTGAGTAATTTTTTTCGTCTATTTCAGAAGCTATATCCGATTCAAAATGGATTTGAGCCTTCGGGAAAACTTGGTGAACCACCCACCTATGTGCGAAAGTTGTGTGGACGAGATCCAGTCGATGAACCACAACCGAACTGTCTAACGCGTCGAGGCGTGAGGCTTTTATAAACGGCGTGGAGGGCACCGATTGTTGGATCTCCCCACCTTTCTTTCCACCGGGCCACAGAGGTTCGCAACTATAATTAATAGATATACAACGACAAGTCCATTAGAATCGCTAATAGACGATTCTTCGAGCGTATGAATTTATTACTGCCGCGCAATTAATGCGTCGTACGATTACACCGTCGAAAAGTTCATTTTTCCGCATTCATCCGATTTGATCCTTCCGGTATTATGTGTAAACACTGATACGCAACTGCCGCAATTCCCCGCCTGAATTTCTGGCTTCTTTTAAATGACTTGTGATATTGCGACTGCTCGCTCGATATTACTCGATATTTTACTTTCGTTTAGTCTTTGACTGAATAAATAAAATACTAATGCATAAATACTAGATCATCGGATAAATTGTTTGAAGAAATACTACCTAAATGTCCTGTAATTTTTTAAGTCGTCTGAGCTCATTTGCTTAGAATCACATGGTATGTTGATTTTTAGTCAAGGAGACATATACAGTGTGATGGTCCTTCCGTAATAATTTTTTCTGACTAAACGAATAAAGATATTGACGATTTTTTTTTTTAATGTTTAGTGCATTAGAGAAGCTTCAATAAAGTGTTTAAGTAAAAATATCACAAAATAGCAGAGTTATACTGGTTCTCACGGCAGCATTTTTTTTTTTTGCAGTAGTCCCGGTATTTCCGAAAATAAGGGTCTAAAATCGAAGCGGGTGATTGCATATTGTTTCAGAAGCGTTAATCTTGAGAGTAAGGAAAGAATTTTTTTTTGCGAATGGCAGGTATTCGAACGCTTTTTGACGTTTTTCGACTAATTTTTCGTTACTTTTTTATAAATAAAACAAGAACAAATTTTTTTTCAAAAAAGCCTTCCTTACCCTCAAGAGAATGCTTTTTTACAAAAGCCCTCCAAATTAGAGCAAAATCGGTCAAGTGGACCTCGAGATATATTGACTACCGATTTTGAAATGTCATTTCAAGACAAACGCGTTTGAAGTTTTGACAAAGTTTTCGTTCCCGAGCAGGGATGGGCATTCATTCAATGAAAATGTATTTCAAATACGTTTCTTGATCAAATGATAACGAATTTTACCAGATTTATTAAATACTTCGATTCATTGTAAAATCATAATTCACGTTAATTGGACATAATTATTACAGAAATGTGAAAATATTGGTTCTTGCACGATAATTAATCATAGTTATTTGTTGGAAAAAGTATTTGAAATACATTTTCATTGAATGAATGCCCATCCCTGCTCCCGAGGGCATCGAGAAACACGCATGTAGATAAAATGACTTATAAGCGACAATTTTGAACTGATTTTAACTTTTTTTTTTAATCAAAGCTCATAATATTTCACACATTAGTAATACTACAGGTTTCATTAGAAAGAGGCTAAATTTTGTTCATTTATCAATAAACGTAGAAAATAGGATAGCCGCGGCCCGGTGGGAGAGGCGCAACGTAATTAGCCAATTTTTGGAATTCTTTAATGAGGTTTTCAGTATACCTTTGAATAGGTCTTCGTTCCGAAAATGCAAAAAAACAAAAATCGATTCTTTGCTATATATGTCCTCTGAATATGATTTTGCCGAATTATAGAAGTTTGTTACCCCAAACAACACAATCTTTTAAAAAATCGAGAGAAGCACATTTATCTGAGCGCGGTTCAATTTGTACAAAAAGGAGCGCATGTATTTCCACCAAGTACGAATTGCTTCGAAAAGAGATTTGAAAAAAACATAACTTTGATTTTTTTTAAATCACAACAGCACTTAGCGAGTTAATGTGTTACCGCCACTATTTAATGATCCCAATAAAGGTCTACTTTGACTTTGAGAAAACCGGTCAAGTACTGCTGTGATTAAAAAAAAATCAAATTTATGATTTTTTCAAATCTCTTTTCGAAGCATGTACTTGGTGGAACTACATGAGCTGAATTGATCCATTTTATTTGACACCTTTTTGTAGAAATGGGACCGCGTTCAGATCAATGTACTTGTGTCGATTTTTTATACACATTGTGTTTTTTGGCGGGATTCAACTAGTTTCTCCAAAGTTAATATATAAACTTCGTTATGTGAGGTTGCGTTGGATCGGGCACAATTATTAAGACTAAACATTATTTTTTTTTAACCAATAATTTTTTGCAAGCTCGCGTAACTTGAACCGTTATACAATAATTTGTGATGCTATCTCGCTCGCTTCCTGTGTATATATATTTTTTAACGTTATTGAATTTCTGGCTGTTATAAATATTTCATACAAATGGTAAATTAATTATGATCACTGAATTAATTCGATATTCATTTTGACAAAAAAGTTCCTGCATTATGCAATTGTATCAATGTTAATTTTGTAAATCTCACTTAGTGGCGTCAGTGCACATGCTCTTTAGAATTTGACCTGGAGAAAACGTGTTCAATAGACAAAAATACTAATCAACGACGGTCAGTACGATACGAAAATGAGCTATCGTGTGTTGTCGATTTTCATTGCAGATAGACAAATATGTGTTCGTTATCATGTAAAAGGTAATGAAATTGGGATGATTAGCTAACAATGATAACTGAACACATTCGTACTTCTCATGTACCATACGCAAAGCAATCGATAGTTACGCTGGATATTCAATCCATATCCTCCTGACAAATTAAACCATGGAACCCGTTTTGTTCATCGACAATTGAGCTAATCATGGTTAGTTATTGTCATCGCCGTCGAATTTTCCAAGCGCCTTTCCACTTCATGTATATTATCGATGCATGAATGAGTACGCTCCAAATTACATGCTCTTATGGATGCAAACATCCAGGGGGAAACGAAACATTTTTATTTATGTCATATGGGCTTAAAGACTCGTCATTTTTGTGGTTTTAGGATGCGTTATTCACGATAAATGCGAGGCATTGAGAGACAAAAGTTACCAGTATCAATACATTTCTATTATCTTGGGTAATTATATTTTGTACATGATGTAGCTTATCGGGCGACATAAAAATTGGGGTTGAAAACTCCATAGGCAACTTTCTTGGGACGATGTGTTGACTTTTATGTAATTATTT
Source organism: Diplazon laetatorius (assembly GCA_963662125.1). Lineage (NCBI taxonomy): Eukaryota > Metazoa > Arthropoda > Insecta > Hymenoptera > Ichneumonidae > Diplazon > Diplazon laetatorius. Next base: position 19,299,696 of record OY759157.1, on the reverse strand, counting down.
TATTTCATAAAATTTATTATTTATTTTTTTAATTATTTTATTTTCAACGTGCGTTATTTTATTTCATATAATTTAATATACAAACGCGACACAACGCGTCCCAAGTAATAAAATTATATTTTTTTGCTTGAGACGCGACTTATTTTTTTTTAAGGATTTTCTTTTTTTTCCACGTTTGGGGCGAACGATCCGGAGACAAATTGGAGGAATTGCGATTATGGTAAGTGCCCTGAGGGAAAGAGAAGGGAAGAGGGGACTCGGGACGGCCTGTGGCGAAAAAGATTGAATTGTAACAAAAGCTGGAAAGATGATTGCGAGGATGTTTTTTTTTTTTATTGTTATGAAACTGCTGTTCTATGACAATGCAAAAGTTGAAGAGACAATCGGACGCAGATGAATATAGATAGTCAAACTAAATCGCGTTATCAATATTGAATTTGTCGACATTTTTATTTTTATTTCCTTTGGGTGATCGGATTTTATTTTTATTTCACGTTAAAAGCAATTTCTAATATTAAAAAAATCATATACGAATGTCAATAAAATGTTCTAGCTGGTTAACAATTCAATTTTGAGTTTTCACTGTTTTTTGTTTCACCTTCCAGTCAATAAATTACGTATCCAAGACCGATACCCCAAAAATTCGTGAAAAATTACCATTACGCCATCGTGAAATTCGGATAATATTAATTCACGACCGAAAACCCGTTACGTGCGATTCGTGAACGTCAAAATCGAGATTGGGATCGATTTTGATGCGGTAGCTTTGGTCACGAAAACGAAGAAGACGCGTAAGACGAAGAAGAGCATGGGCCAGGTCTGGCATTGCAATTTTCGAAATAGCCGTGTGCTCAACGGGCTCGTGGCGTAAAACGCCGTGGAAAAAAAAAAACAACTCACCCGAGGGCAAACTCGAATGAGGGTGGAACCGGAGAAAATATTTCCCCACCAATTTCCCCATTGAAATATTCATAAAGATGAACGCTAGTGCGATTTCTCATGGCTTCTCGATTCACGTGCCGAACGTGTTTACGAATTGAATTCGAATTTTTACGCAATTAAAAATTTTACGCAAATAAGAATTTGCGTAAAAATTCGAATTCAGTTTCAAATAAAAGCCATTTCCGAAAAAACTATATTTTTTACGTCTTATGAATCGTCTACTACCGAGAAATCGTATTATTTGAGGGGACTAGGCAGCGAGAAAATTCGAATTTTTTCATTTTTATTTTTTGTCATATTCTGTTACTGCAATCTCTTCCGAATATTCTGGTACAAAGCAGACTAAAAAATTCGCAAAATTGAGCTCAGGAGAGAAAAAACACTCCGTACACGGCTGGCGCGCCGCGTCTAGCCGAGCACGGAGTCCGTAGAGGCGCCAGAACTTCAAACGCGTTTATCTCGAAACAGCATTTTTCGAAATAAACGCTAGCTTAACCACGATAACTCGAGAACGGTTAAAGATATCACCTTGTTTTTTTTTCAAAATAAAGCTATGAATGTTCTCTACCAAGTGAACCAAACTCTATGGAAAGAAATTAATTTTTTATTATTGTTATTACATTATAGAGGCACTCCTTAGCGTTATGATAAGGGGCTCAAATTTCGAGAACTTTAGTTTTATGAGGTCAACTTTTGATTTCGGGACAAAAATCGAAAATCGATTTTTTAACGACCTCTCTAATATATATATGAGTGATTCCACGTGACTTCAGCCACTCAAAAAAAAATTTTCCACAAATAATTTTTAAAAATTGAGCTATTTTTTTGCAATATATTCACCGAGTGCCGATTTTTTTGAAATTTTTTTGACGGTTTTATCGATAATTAACGTTTTTTTGTATTTTTCCATTCAAATGGCTGTATCTTTGGCAGGATTTGACGTATTTACATTTGTAAAAAACGAAAATGTGCGTCTTTGTAAGGCCTCCCAGAAAAAAATTACTTTAGATTCTATTGAGCAAGTTGCACGTCCGTTTCAGGGCAAAATATGCAAAAATATTTTTTTTCTCAAAAAATGCATTTTCAATTTTTTTTTTCAAAATTTCCCCAAATTCTGAATAGGAAAAAAGAATTTTTGGTATTTTTTATATCGTGGGACCGGCAATCGGTAATGCGTAATTTTACCGATTTCATTAAGGGGAGGGTAAGGTTAATTCGATACAAAAAAAAACATATTTTCGTTAATTTTTTTTGACGACACAGTTGATATATATTCATTTCTATAATAACTGCATGATAGAGTAACGTTTGAAGAATATTCTGTGAAATTTTCATTAATTTTTATGAAGAAATGAGCCATTGACAGCGAATCTTCGCGGACGTCTGAAAAAAAAAGTTTCATTGCGGTGCCCCTCATAACTCATCACTGGATCATCCAAAATAAAAAAACCAAAATGATTTCATTAGTCGATAAGTTTCTGCAGGTAACACCGTCGAGATATTTAAAAAAAATAGATTTTTCAATTTTTTACAGCACTTGGAAGTCGAAATACTGATTTTTCGTCAAATTTTTTTTTCAGTATTTCGACTTCCAAGTGCTGTAAAAAATTGAAAAATCTATTTTTAAAAAATATCTCGACGGTGTTACCTGCAGAAACTCATCAACTAATGAAATTATTTTGGTTTTTTTATTTCGGATGATCCAGTGATGAGTTATGAGGGGCAACGCAATGAAACTTTTTTTTTTCAGACGTCCGCGAAGATTCGCTGTCAATGGCTCATTTCTTCATAAAAATTAATGAAAATTTCACAGAATTTTCTTCAAACGTTACTCTATCATGCAGTATGTGTTTTTACTGATTCCCCGAAGGGTTTACAGGGCATCCTCATGTATCCTCCTCCATCATCCACTCTCTCGAGACTGGAGCTTCGTCGCGGCACGCCAGGTAGCCTCAACGGGCATACGGCTATAGTCGTAGATCGTACGTCCTATAGCCGGAGCTTCGTCCATGCGCCTATTGTGTTTACCAGCGAGACAACAGTCCCGAAGCAGCCTTTTTGGATTGCCAGACCAGGGCGCTACTCTTTCCTTGGACCTACTTATTAAAGTGGAATCCGAACCACTACCGACTGTACCGAATGTCGATACCGTCGGTCGGTCATTGGTTCGCCTCCCGGCTACCGCTACGTCCTTTCGGCGAGAATGTAATTATTTTCGCCGAAAAGTACGTCCGGGCCGGGACTCGAACCCACGACCTTCCGATGCTCTGGCTAGCACGCTAACCACTGAGCCAAAGCACCGGATCTCTATCATGCAGTAATTATAGAAATAAATATATATTAACTGTGTCGTCAAAAAAAAATTAACGAAAATATGTTTTTTTTTTTATCGAATTAACCTTACCCCCCCCTTAATAAATTTTTTTCAGTTTGATTTTTTTTTTTTTTTCATGTGATCCAGTCGCTTTACGCGAGTTCAGAAGCCTCCTTGAAAGAGAAATTAATGATAATCAATGCTTGTTGAATCGCGTAAAGCGAAAAAAATCAAACTGTAGAAAATTTATTAATGGAATCGGTAAAATTACGCATTACCGATTGCCGGTCCCACGATATAAAAAATACCAAAAATTCTTTTTTTGTATTCAGAATTTGGGGAAATTTTGAAAAAAAAAATAAAAAATGCATTTTTTGAGAAAAAAAATATTTTTGCATATTTTGCCCTAAAACGGACGTGCAACTTGCTCAATAGAATCTAAAGTAATTTTTTTCTGGAAGGCCTTAAAAACACGCACATTTTCGTTTTTTACAAATGTGAATACGTCAAATCTTGCCAAAGATACAGCCATTTGAATGGAAAAATACAAAAAAACGTTAATGAACGATAAAACCGCCAAAAAAAAATTTCAAAAAATCGGCACTCGGTGAACATATTGCAAAAAAATAGCTCAATTTTTTAAAATTATTTGTGGAAAATTTTTTTTTTGAGTGGCTGAAATCACGAGGAATCGCTCATATATATATTAGACTGGTCCTTAGCAAGGGTCATTTTTTAATAAAAATAGAAACGCCCCCCACATAGTTTCCAAGTAGTTAAAAAAAATATTCGCGAAGGGCCTCTTCCCTATCTCAATATAAACCCAACCCTTAGTAATTTTATATTTTTTCTCATTTAATAACATGCAAAGTTTATCGGATTAATTTATTATAGCTAAAATATCAACAGAAGACAAATTTGCTCAATATGCTTTCTTTATCAGAAAGATGCGTACTTTTAACCGAAAAATTGTTCATCACCAAAAACGAAATAGCTGAACTAATATGGCGGCTTGAAAATTGGAAATCATTCAAATTACGATAAAAATTGCGTTTTCACTTTGCTGGGGTCATCGGATGGGAATTTGGGACTCAAAATATGACGGACACTCAAGTGCAACTCATACGATGAAGTAACAAACCAAAAAAAAATATTTACTTCAACAATTTTTATCTAAAAAAAAAAAAATGTCGCCCATTGTTGGGCGAAATCGGAGTGATATTTTTTTTCAGCACACCCGAATGTTATATTACACCTTTTACACCGGATCCATTAGAGGGTCCTCTGATAAAAATATCACTCCGATTCATTTAATTCATTTTTCAAAAGTTGGTCGAAAATTTAGTAGAATGCCTCCTCATATGTTCCAATACAATTATTATTATTTGTCATCGCTAATAACCATGATCAGTAATTTTACCATTTAACTTCTAGCTAAGTTTGAATTGAAATTTCGAATAACAATAGCAATAATAATAATTTTGTACTGTATTTTTAACTCGGTTGATATTTGGATGTGTGCAGTTCATACTTACTACATAATAATCATAATAATTATCATTATTGAGCAACACGGTAAAATTATATTTTCGATATAAGTCGTACATTTATCGTTCATAAGGGCGACAAAATGTTTCGATACAGCTGGTAATGTGAATTTTCTTTTAAATTGGGTCATGCTTTGTCACCGAATATTCTTTCATGGGTTCATCAACAAAGTTTGTATAAAACGGTTTATCGTGCATTGATCCATCGATCAATCACAAACTCAATCGCCCATTACGATGGAGTGAATATTTATTTTTTTTCCCAAAATTCAACGCATTGAATTTTGGAACGCACTTATTAACGACCCATAGATTCGAACCAATTCCACAGGCTCTGAAGAACATAAACGATCTGATCGACGGTCGCGATAACTCATCGTTTTATAACCCTGATTGTCTCATGAATTTGAACAAAAAAGAGAATATGTTGAAGAACCATGTCCTAACTGGCACACAGACATGCATCAAAAATGCATTCGCAAATAACAAAGCAAGGATAAATGAAAAAAAACGCAATCGATGAAAAAAATGCGCGAACTGACGAAAAAAAATGATTATGTGTCGGAAGGAGTCGTTAACTGGGGAGACGCTGTTTGGGAGTTGGATCTGCTTGATCGAAGTAAGTACCATCTGAATCTTCGTAATTTTTTTGTTGAATATCAATTGATCTCCAAATTTGATTAAAATCAATTGTTTTTTTTATATACGACGGATCAGTTCCCAGGCACGCATGATCGAACGTGCCGCCGATGTACATGTCGGAGTTGAGGCGGAAGTTATTCGCGATTATTTTTAAAACATTGACGCAGTGATCGAAAATTGTGTTGCCGAACAGAAGCGTGATGAATTCATAAAAACGATGGATAACATCGTTAACTCCGCCGAGAAATGCTTGGACAAGGTAAATTTGTATAAAAATAAATAAATAAACAAATAAAAATAAACAAATAAAAAACCTTTAAAACATGCCCCGTGCTATTTCTAATATCCATTTTTCCACAGTGATATCACTCGTGTCTTGTATCATTAGTGTCGCACTGACGAATCTTAACCCTTAGTCCGTAAACGTTTTTTCGGCACCTTTAATCCGTAAACCAGGCTCGTTTTCGTCCTGCCTTTTTTTTTTAAACATTTAAACGGCTGCGAAAAATCTGGAAAAATTCACGAAGGTTCTTGAAGCCTCCAATTAAAAGTCCCAATCATAAAATTATGAAAAATTAATTTTTTAAATATATTTTTTATACAAAATATGAGGCAACCTAGGACAAAATAATTAGTTTATTTAAAAAATTATAACTTTTTGAAAAATAAAGATATCGAAATGTTCCAAAATGGATATTAAACGCGAATAGTGTAGCTTTCATGAAAAAAATATGCCATTTAATTATTTAAAAAAAAAGCTTAATTTTGCAATGTCAAAATTGGTAAAAATCAACCTCTTATTTCGTAGAAATAACAGTGAAAAGTATCTAATTCCTTAAAAATTACGAATGAAATCAACAATAATTCTTTTTTGATGTCTTTTATTTTGTCCTTCTCACGAGGACGCAATATCCGGGAGACTTCTTCACTGGACGCTGCGCTATTTTGTCACAAAACTAGACAAAAAAAATTTTCTATTTTTTTTTTCGTGGTCCCAATTTTTTTTTGCACTTTTACGGTCACAATGACCACTTTAAAACGGAAAATAGAAAAAAAATTACTTACAGTTTCAGTCAACGTACGCCGTAAACCAGGGTCGTTTTCGTCCGGAGCAAACTTCGACTACCTGACATAAAGGCCACAAGAGGACTACCGGGCTGAAACTTGGTGGATAGGTCCTTGGGGTGCTTAAGTTTTTTTACAGAAGCCTAGTAGCGACCTTTCTTGCCTTTTCGAGAAGTTACAACAACATTTGATTATCGACAGGACGAAAACGACCCTGGTTTATGGACTGAGGGTTAAGGAGGCTGAGTCGCCTAAAAAACCGGAAAAAAATAATGTTTTATTTTCGTGACAAGATCAATGCAAATGAAAAAAATCGATTCTATTCTCATAAAATTCCTATAGTCAGCTATAATTTCCGAATTTTTTCGACAGCCATACAAAGCATGCGAACGCTGTAAGATTTATCACAAAATTTTCCACCCGTCGTAGCTTTTGGACCATACGACTCAACGGATTAGCAATAAGGCCAAAAATCGATTTTAAATTTAGATCAATCGTGTCACGAAAACAAAAATTCCAATTTTCCGAGTGACTCATCCCCCTTAACCCACCCAATCGTACAGACCCATCGATATTTCAATTTACTCACACGAAAATTTGAAAAATTTTCAAATAATAACAATTATTGTCATGTTGTTAGGATTTTTCGTTCAAAGTTGATTTTACTTTTTCGCACGTGAGTTTTTTTGATAACTTAATTCACAACGATATTCGACACTCGAAAAAATTTCATGCAACCTCTATACAACGACGATGACACCTGCGAAGCCGGAATGGTTCAGAGCGCTGACGGAAGAATTCAAAATAAATGACACAAAGAGCACAAAAAGGTTTAAAGATATATACGATACTTGGATCACAACTGATTGATGATAATTCGAAAAATAAGACGTCGGAAGTCGTTACACCGCGTCAACACAACCTTAACGCATCCAAGAACAAGGTAATTCATCACGTTTCAACGTGCATTGATTAATCAGCGAACTTGTCAATCAGACATTACAATGCCATCGATTGTTTGTTTTTTTCTTCTAATTACATGGATGTTTCAACGACGCATCGATTTAAATAAATTTCACAGACTGAACATCAGTACATATTCGGGCTTTGCGGATCGAATTACAACGATCAATGTCTTGATAATACAACCCACGACAGACATCAGCTGACACATAATCTTTCCAATCACATATCGTCATGCGCCAAAAATCCATTCTGGAAGCATAAAGAAACCGCTCGAACAAATCGAACGTGGGTGATAAAAACGATGAACCATCTGACGGAATCGATGTTTAATTATTGTGCAAATGATACGATTGGAACGGGCGACGAATGGGGCTTAAGGAGGCTCCGTCACGAAGGGGTGGGTTCCGTGGGCGCATAAGCAGGGCCCATTTTTTTCAGTAATATGCATTCTTATCATAATACGATCGATCATAAACATATTATTGATAATTTTATGGAAATTATTGAATTGTACATCGATAAATAAATATCGTAGAATAAGCACAATTTTAAGTTACGGTACTGCCCAAGGAAGTACGGCAAAGTCACGTTCTCCATTTCCCTCTCTTCTGTGATTTGTTTTGACAGCGCAATCTGACCGTTTTATTATTTGTGGTTATTATCGCTGTGCACCGATCGCAAACTAAATTAAGGTTAGGTAGTAGTCGTAGTTGTTGGTTTGAGGTTGGCTCTGAGGTTAGATAACTGACGATCTAATTCCCGCGCATGCGCTAATGGCCGAAAGAGCGAGAAAAGACGACGCCGATGCCAGACCTATCTCTTTCTAGCAGAAGTTCATATCGATATGTCGATGTTTATACATAACAAATGATTTCCGCGATGCTGCCGAATGTTCACATGGTCGCAAAAGCTATCGAATATTCAAATATTTCGACATTTCAACATCAAATATCTTTTTAGATGAGTCGATGACCCAAAACTTTTCAATTGTATTTGGAATCGTCATGACCCAATCAACGTTACTGTAGTTTTCCATCAATATCTGTTGGGTGAGGGCAAAAATATCACTTGACACAGGTCTTTTGAGGGTGCCTCATTCATAAGCCCTATGTTAAAAATTCCAAGTTTAACTTTTTTATCTCTTTTATTTAGTCGAGGACCTTATCTGAAACTTTGCATACGTGAATATATGGGTACTTTATCTATGATATACTCAAAAATTATTTTTTTCTGTTGGTCAGACGTAAGCAACGGAGCCTCCTTAAGTGCTGCTCGACAAACGTAAGTTCCATCTAAATTTGCGTAACTTCAAGCGACGTCGCCATCGATTGACATACACCGAAATCAGAGTGTAATATTTCAGCATTAAATTATTATTATTATTATTATTATCATTTTTTTTTCATTTCACAGGTCTTGAAACTAGCAGATATGATAGGATCCGAAATTAAAAAGGACATAAACGAGAAAGAGGACAATTTTAACAATTTTTTGAAATATTTCGACAATGTTTTCAGAAAGTGTGTGTCCGAATACGATGAAGATTCGATCGAGAGAGTTCGATAAAATTACGGGCGATAATAATAATTCCTTCGAGCAATGTAAAATTGTGACTCAACGATAATCCACAATGAACACGAATGATAATCATCCACTAGCCTACCGGACCAATGCATTAGCTGAAAAAAAAAAAACGAGTCCCAATTGTCAAATGATTAAGAATATTTCGTTTCGATGCTCGAATGGCATCAGATCCATTTCGTAGCTGTAAGTGACTGATAAATTCGTAATATATATATATATATATATATGTATGACAATGTTATTGAACGACATACATCATGCATCTTATACAGATCATGTGTCTTATTGAAAAGAACGGTTCTTGGGTGCAATGTATATATGTTTCAAAGCGTTTGACATTTCGGATCGACAAAAGTGGCAGAATACATTTTCTGTGGTAAAAATTTGGCCTAAAAAAGGTATTGGGCATTCGGATATAAACGATCGATAAAAATGAGTTTCTCGGTGCACCTCGGTGCGTACACAAAGATATATCATATTTACAATTAAGCTTTTTCATCTGGATATCACTGGATCATCTGAAATCAAAAAACGAAAATAAATTTGATTAGTTGATAAGTTTCTGCAGGTATGTCAACGTCGAGCTTAAAAAAAATAATTTTTTAATTTTTTACAGCGCTCAGAAGCCAAAATGCTGATTTTTCATCAAATTTTTTTCTACAGTGTGTCAAACAAATTGACAAATATTAACAATCGTTAGTGATTGTTCAAAAAAAAAACATTCGTATTTGCTTTCGGTTTTCTCACGCACTATACGATGAGGATATCAACAATTATGTTGCACCAATGAAACAATTATTATCAACAATTAGATACTCAAAAATGATCATAAAACAAAAAAAATAATATGATAAGGAAGCCATGAGCAAGGTTCTACATCTCAATAATTTGAAAACGGTACAAAATTATGAGGAAGCAATGTGCAAGATTCTACTTTGCACCTTTTTTTTTACTTTCGTGGTGTTGAGAGCACCATGTCAGTGGAATGTGAGTCGAAATCAATTTACATATGTATATAAGACAATTTGTGTCAAATTTGAAAAATTATAATTCCCATAAAATCTGAACGTCCCGATGGATTTCGCTCAAATTCGAGGTAATTATTTACTTTCACGGCTTTTCCGAATTTCGATCGGATTTCCGAATTTCTTTTTCGAGGATGTTTGTTTAGTCATATGGACAAAGAATCAGGCGGGGGAGGTCAGAAAATGTTATAGGAAATATTTTTTTTTTACGTTTTTTCGAAATTTTTTTTTTCACACACACACACACGGACACACACACACACACACACACAGCGCCGGATTTAGGGGAGGGGATTCGGGGCAAGGCCTCCACAAAAGAGGGGTTCCCACAATGGAGATTTGGAAAAAAACAGCGGCAAAGGGGCCCCCACACTTTTTTCGCCCCAGGGCTTTCACACCTCTAAATCCAGCCCTGGACACACACACACACACACACACACACACACACACACACACACACACACACACACACACACACAAAGAGAAACCCGATTCAATTTGGGCGAAATCCATCAAGCCATTCATATTTTATGGCGTTTTGAAATTTTTCCAAAAATCAATGTAACTGCTCTAGCTTCCATAGTTTTTGATATATCTGGCTGGAATTTAGTACGAAGTTGCACTTCCATCGAAAGAGGTTTCGTATTGAATTTGGACAAAATCCAACAAGACGTTCAGATTTTATGGCGTTTTGAAATTTTTCCAAAATTCAATGTAAGTGCTCTAGCTTCCATAATTTTCTAGATATCCGCCTGAAATTTAGTACGAAGTTGCACTATCATCCAAAGGGATTTCCTATTGAATTTGGATAAAATCTAACAAGGAGTTCAGATTTTATGCGAATTATAATTTTTCAAATTTCACATGAATTGCCCCATGTATATTGATTTCGACTTACATCACATTCACAAGGAGCCCTCAACGTCACGAAAGTGAACAAGGGTGCAAAGTAGAACCTTGCACATTGCTTCCTCATAGTTTTGTACCGTTTTGCTTCCTCATAAAGGAAGCTTTGTGACGGTGGGAAAATTTTTTTTCGAGATCTTCATGTCACCATGTTCAGAATGTTCCAAAACGTCGAGAGAACACATTTGGAGAAAATTTCCGGATGTATGTATGTGTGTGTGTGTGTGTGTGTGTGTGTGTGTGTGTGTAATTCAAACTTGCATAACTCGAGAACGGTTTGAGCTACAGCCCCCAAATTTTGCAGACATGTGCAGCTCCGTAATCACTTCTTTGACTATGATTTTCGAAATGATCGAAGCTGCGACTCAGGATTTTATGTCGTTTTCAAATTCCCAAAAAAAGGGCGTTATCACTCTAGCGATCGCAAATCTTGAGATACTCGTCTAAATAGTTCTTGACAAAGAGATACGTACCCAAGGTTAGTTGGTATTGCATTTGGGCTAAATCCATCAATAAGTTTTCATTTTATAATATTCTGAATTTTTCCAAAAATCAAATTTGTCGCTATAACTTTTGTGAACTTTGACCAATCAAGCTCAAACTTCACAAAAGTATAGAAAATTATTCAGCCGTGCTGTATCTCAAATTCGGCGAAGTTCAGTTGGATGGTTCGGTTTTGACAGGAATTCAAGTTTTTCGATCGTAGGTAGTGAACGAAGAATCCTTTATGAGGAAGCCAAAACAAGATGCTTCCTCAAGCATCACATTGCTTTCTCATAAAGGATTCTTCGTTCACTACCTACGATTCAGAGGAAGCAGATTGCAATGCTCAACTTGCAGCTTGCTTAAAATTATGAGGAAGCAATTTGCAAGTTTCAACTTGCAGCTTTTTTAAATTATTGAAATGTAAAGTAGAACCTTGCTTATGGCTTCCTTATCTTCTTACACATTTGCCAAAGCATCCTCTATGAGGAAGCCAAAATTGATCGACACATGGTTCCTTATAGAGGAAGCTTTGGCAAATGTGTAAGAAGATAAGGAAGCCATAAGCAAGGTTCTACTTTACATCTCAATAATTTAAAAACGGTACAAAACTATGAGGAAGCAATGTGCAAGGTTCTACTTAGCACCCTTGTTTTCTACGGTGGGGGGGCTCCGCCCCCCCACCTCAACCCCCCACCGGGGCTTCACCCTGGACCTCACCGGGGCTTCGCCCCTGGACCCCGCCGGGGCTTCGCCCCTGGACCCCGCCGGGGCTTCGCCCCTGGACCCCACCGTGGCTCCGCCCCTGGACCCCATCAACGTGGCGATACGTCGAAGATAAGCAGTTAGTTGCATGCAGCTTGGAAAACACGGCTTCGCCATATGAAGTATCGTGTGCACCTGGAAGGGGGGCCGTTTTCAGCTCAGCGCGATTGTTTTCGAAACGAGCTGAAAACAGCCACTTTCCCTCCATGGTACACATTATGTACTATCATTTGATAAATGGTCGATGTTCGAATATGTTTTACACTCACTGTACATGATACAGGACACTTGAAAATAGCTCCCGATCCTCGAAAAAAAAAATTATTTCGAAAAAACGTTTAAAAAAAATATTTCCCATAACATTTTTTGACCTCCTCCGCCTGATTTTTGATTGGGAGGACCAAACAAACTTCCTCGAAAAAGAAAATTTTGAAAAACTGTAAAATTCGGAAATGCCGTGAAAGTAAATAATTACCACAGCACTTACAGCATTGGGGTTGGTTCCAATCGGAATATTAAAAAAACGCATCTAACTGAAATTGAATATTCATGGATAGAGCTCTGAATTACAAAAAAACAGTACAAAGTTGGGTTAACATCATTCAACCGGTTGGGAGTAAATATATACTGCAGTCGCGTTTCGAGAGTCGGTCGGTAAGGTAGCAACTGTACTTGTCTCGAGACGCTACCGCGTAAGACCTATTCGAGTGCGAGAGAGACAGCGCCATCGGCGCAAAAGTGTTGAAATCTCAACATTTTTTAAATAATGAAGAAAGGACAACAAATTCGAATTGGGTTAGGAATAATCTGAGTTCAGAAGTTAATAATTCATGAATAATTATTCAAATTTTACGTCTAACTAAGAAATAATATATGTATTACATATTAGGGTGTTTCAACTTTTTTTTTTATTTTCCAACGTGCTGCAACTGAAATAGTTAGTTTAAATAGAAAAAAACATTCTGGCACTAGACGAGCACTCTGGCGTGAGTGAAAGATCGGTCGCATTTGATTTTCGATATTTTTTCCTTTTAACTCAACTTAAGACGGACAGTTATCGGAACAAAAATAACCTTGCAGAAATAACCTTACAGAAAAGTTATAGAGAATTAAATTTCCTACAACTCTTGTTATGCGCGTTTGTAGTCAAAAGTTGGAACTAAGCGAGTTATCTAACAAAAACGAATTCCCGTCAAATTCAAGAGGTCGGCCGTTTCACAGCGGCCGATTCGTCGCAAATCTAGATTTTAGACTACCAATTACCTCCCTCAACGATTGGAAAGAGCAAATTCCCCAATTTAATTTTTGCAAGGTCAGCCCTTATTTTTGTACATCCCGACTGGGCTACAATTTAAACATGAAATCGAACGATGAATTAGGAGAAAAATTCAGGAAACAGTCTGACATTCTGACAACTGTGAGGAAGAAAACATTTTTTTCCCACTAATTATGCGTCTTAAATCGAGTAAAAAGAAAAAAAAATAGAAAATCAAATGCTAACGATGGTCCACTCAACTCAGAGTGCTTGCCATAAGCCAGAATTTTTTTTCTATCTAAACTAAATATTTCAGGTGCAGCACGTTGGAAAATCAATTTTTTTTTGTTGAAAAACCCTAATACATATGTATGTATGAGGCAGTATTCCTGAACTGGCCCAATTTCAACTATTTTCTTATTGTCTTCAAATTCAGAAGGTTTGTTTCACCTATCTCAAAGGTCACCCACCAATTTTGATAACTCTGCGATCATTCCTTCAATCTAAAGGGGAAGAAAGTTCCAAAAATATAAATATTTATGCCTGCACCGATACATTTCAATGGTCGTAACTTCCTTTCTAAAAAACCAAAATAAACTTTTGAGAGGTGATTTGGAAAGCTTCTTCAGACTAACACATGCATTTTCGAAAAAAGAAATTCAAGTTAGTTATAAGTTAACGTTTTTGGCTCTTAGGGCGCCTCTGATTTTTTTCGAACATCTTGGAAAGAGAGCTTGGTTTTTTTTGCATCGAAAAAACATTTTTCAATCATGGATGTCGCATAAGGATCCGAGCCATAAAGTTCGATCTGCGCGGAGGTCGTTCTCGCGCGCTCGGGCGTGCCGCACAGAGGCTCAGATCTGTAACCATTTTTTTTTGCGGACATCGGACAGTTTTCCGTTTTTTTTTGGGTTATTTGGGTTATTAAGGTGGGTTAGTTTGATTTTTTTATTAAAAAAATGAAAAATTGGTTCTAGTCATGCAAAACTTTGCAAATGTATGTAGAAATGTAAAACTTTGCAAATGTACGCAAAAACGATGCTTTGGAATATTTTTGTATCATTAGAAAAAAAATACCTATCTAACCCAACTCACCCTTCAGAACCGAACCATAGATTCCTGCGCTGAAAACGCGCAAACATGTATTGATGCACATCTATAAAATACTCCCTTATGTACACATAACACGTATATTTAATACACGAAAACTAGTCCCGAACATGGGGGAAAAAATCAAATTTTGAAAAAACGTAAAAAAAAATACTTCCGACAACATCCTTTGACCGCCCCCCCTCCAACAGATTTTTTATCTAGAGGATCAACCAATCATTCTCGAAAAACAAAAATTTGAAAAACTGTAGAATTCGGAAGACCCGTGGTTCTGCATAATTACCCGGTCTGAATAGTTCTCGAGTGATATTCATATCTCTTGAAAAGTTTTTGATTAAGTTACCCATACACTATAAACTTACTTTCCTTGATGATAATGTTTGTAGAGGGGTTCCCATAATAGTTTCAAAGTAATTTAGTGAGCATATTAAAAGTGAATCATGAATAACAACTTTTAGCAGAGTTAGAGCATTAAAAGATTCTTTCTGGACAATTTTTACAACTACTTCCTTTTCGGTATAATTCGGAATAGAACCGTCCTAATTCACTTAAATAGGGCTCATTTCAAATTCAATAAGCTTTCCAACGGTTATTATAAAAAATCGGTAGCGTTATCCTTGGCGGGCGTCTTTCAAAGTCGCGATTAGTTTACGATAGGGCGCGCGGTCAATGGCCGATCTTCATCGAATTTTATATGCATCACAGCTCAATGTATATATCGTAGGGAATTTGAGTTGGATTCGTTAAAGTTAATGGTAGTTCGGGCAACAAAGTTGATTTTTTGAAAAATTCAAAATATCATAAAACCTCATATCTGAAACCTTCATGGATTCGGCTCAAGTGTAGTACCAAAAATCCGTGGATATAGTTCTATATATGGGTGATTCGTTTGCGAGGGCACTTAATTTTTTTCAGATTTTTCAGACGGCATTGAAGTCTCCGGCGTAGCCATTCATCTTTTGGCTTTTTTCACATATTCATTTATAGATGAATTTTTTTAGCATATCAACGTCGAAAAAAAAATTCCGGAAAAAATAGTCTTCTTTGTAAAAAATTCTCAGCTTTCCAATGAAAATATTGCGGATCCAATTCGTCTTCAGGAAAACACTGAAAAACGCAAAACAAAATTGAGAAGTCGTTTTTCGTAATGAGCCTAAAATTTAAGGTCAACGAAAATATTTTTTATGACACGCCGTGCGTAAAATGCGGTTTTACGCACGCTACGCGTACGCAAGTCCCCATTTACACACGTTGTGAGATAAAATTGTATACGCTGCTCGTGCGAAAAACGTTTTCTTTTATTCGTGTGATTGCAACACTCGCTTTCGGCTCGTGTTGCAAACTCACACTCATCAGGAAAACTGTTTCCGCACTAGTATCGTAATATACTATTTTGGATCCTTTGCAGTTTTTTACTAATTTGGTGAAGTTTTTAGCTTGGGATAAGCAGCTGGGCAGTTGGGACACTGGAAAAATAGTTTTGGTTGAAAAAACGAAAATAACAACAAAAAAAACCACCCGATTTTTATCATGTCTAAAAATTTCTTTATTTATGGAGAAATTCCTTAAAAATGTTCTCAACATTTTCTAAACATTTTCGCCTAACCTATCTGGCAAAAAAATCAATATTCCGATTTTTTCCGATAAAAAAAAAATGTTCATGGAGAATAATCAAACACGTATTCCGTCTATATGAATAATAATCAAACAATCGATTTTCTATTGAAAATAATCGGAATATCGATTTTTTTGCGATATAGATTTCATTTTGCTTCCTCATAAAGGAAGCTTTGTGATGGTCCGAATTTTTTTTTTCGAGATCTTAATGTCAATAGGTTCAAAATGTCCTAAAACATCCAGAAATTACATTTGTAGAAAATGTCTGGATGTATGTGTGTGTGTGTGAGTGTATGTGTGTGTGTGTGGATCGACCCTCGAAAATTCAAATGTCTATAACTCGATAACGGCTCAAGCTGCAGCGCTCAGATTTTGCACGCATGTGGTGCCATACAATCTCTATGTCATGTATAATTTTTGCATCAATCGACGCATCCGTTCGAATTTTACAGCATTTTGAATTTTTCAAAAAATGTCTGTTACCACTGTAGCGTCCGCAAATTTTGAGATATTCGTCTAAATAGTTCTTCAAATATAGAGTTATACCCAAGGATGTATGGTATTGCATTTGAGCCGAATCCGTCGAGAAGTTCGGATTTTATGATATTTTGAATTTTTCAAAAAATGACCGTTTTCGCTTTATTTGCCGTTAACTTCCAGCAATCGAATCCAAATTCTCTACAACTATGGAATAACATTAGGCTGTGATACATATTAAATTTGGAGACGATCAGCCAATCGAATCGCATTTTAAAGCAATTCGAAATTTTGAAGTTTGCAACCTTTGCAAATTCAAAAATAATTTACGGACCACGCTGAAATTTAGAGACGTGCATAAGCTAACGTTTACCTCTATTCCTGACCAAATTTGGTAGACATTGAACGATGCGTTCAAATTTTAGAAAACTTGAAGTTTTTATGTACGGTCTATTGTCAATAAACAGTAGAATGAACGGGCTGCTCCAATTGAACCGGAACTCGCGACGTGGACGCAATATTTATAAATCTGAACACTTTTTTAGTTCCTAAGCAGTTTTTCAGTTTAAATAATATTCGAATATCGAATACTATGATCGATTAGAAATTAAAAGAAGCTGCAAGTTGAAACTTGCAAATCGCTTCCTCATAATTTAAGGCAAGCTGCAAGTTGAATCTTGCAATTTGCTTCCTCTGAATTGTAAGTAGTGAACGAAGATTCCTTTATGAGGAAGCCAAAAGATAAGTGCTCCGTCATAGCTCTCTCATTCTTGCTTCCTCATAAAGGAATCTTCGTTCACTACTTACAATTCAGAGGAAGCAAATTGCAAGATTCAACTTGCAGCTTGCCTTAAATTATGAGGAAGCGATTTGCAAGTTTCAAATTGCAGCTTTTTTTCATTCTCTTGCGCAGGAAATCATTATAATTTATTCAAATTTGGAAAAATCTGAATTTTTTTCAAAAAAAAAGAAAAAAAACACATAAAATATTAGGAACATGCTGCCCACTCTAATTTTATGAAAATAGTTTCTTACTAATGATAAAGTATCTGGGAAAAAATGTTCATCCAATTAAAAACGGGGGGAATCACAAGGAGCCTCTTGATAAAAAAAATTGGATATCAAAATGAAATAATAAAATATAATGATAAATACGAACAAAAATGACTTATTACAAATTCAGATGAATTAATTTTCTTCAGAGACATGGTTCACCCAGACGAATATAAATATAGGTCTACTGTTATCGACGGTTATAACAAGATTTCAGGCGTCGAATTTTTATTTTGAATTTACATTATTCATGGTCTCATTGGAGGAAAATCGTTATCTGCTTGTGCTAAACCGTAACAATTACGGCACGTTTCGGCTCAGTGATATAATGTCATCGCCGAATTTAGTTTCGGTCATGAATTGTTTTTTAACTCACAGCCGAGGTCTCGCGATATTTGTTCGTCGACAATGCTGACAAGTCATCGAACCGACCGATCGTCTTAGTCGTCGCGCCGTTAAATTAGCAAACAATACGACGTCCACGCGCCGTTCTTGTGCACCTATGGAAAATAGGTGCACAAAAACCTGTGATTTCACGATTTTACGGAAATACGTTCGTCAAATTTGGGCAACGGCCGAAAAACAGCTTTTTAAATTTCAAATTCGCTTTCAACGGATTTTCAAGGATCGGAATGTAGAACTGATATTATTTTCAAGAAGATGAGAATAGTATATTACGATACTAGTGCGAAGACAGTTTTTCCGACGAGTGTGAGTTTGCAGCACGAGCCGAAGGCGAGTGTTGCAATCATACGAATCAAGAAAACGTTTTTCGCACGAGTATCGTATATAATTTTATGTCACAACGCGTGTAAATGGGGATTTCATAAAATAATTTAATGCGTGTCATAAAATAATTTAATTTTCAAATTTGCTGTTCTTAAATGTATCCTATTTACGCTCATAAAAAAATATAAAAATCTGTTTTAGACGTCAAATTTTATGACACGCCGTGCGTAAAATGCGGTTTTACGCACGCTTCGCTTGCGCAAATCCCCATTTACACACGTTGTGACATAAAATTGTATACGATACTCGTGCGAAAAATGAATATATCCTATGAAATGTTCTCAACTTTCCGATAAGGGTATTGAAAATTTCTTCATAATCTGGTCAACGGCCGAAAAAAAAACTTTTTATGTTTTAAATTCGATTTCAATGGATTTTCGAGAGTCGAAATAAAGAAACTGATATTTTCATCGAAGAGCTGAGATAATTGCACGGCAAGAACAGATTTTTAATATCCTTTTGAACAGCATAGGCATGTAGTAAGAATACTTGAAAAAAAAACGAAATAAATAAACAATACCTCAATTGAAAGCTGCCAAGGTTATAGAAAAAGAATCTAAAAAAAGGGGGAATTTGTTTTTCAACATGCACTTGAAGCTGTGTGAACATCATCAAGATCCCAGATAGTGAAGCCCAAATTCGTTCAATATTTGATGGAATTGCGGCTCGTATATATATAAATATATATATATATATATATATATATATATATATATATATATATATACATTTGATGACATGTTTTTTTCAGGTTCTAAGCGGGGGCGGCTGCCCCTCCCAGCTCTTCCGCTTGGCGACGGCCATGAACCTAATAGAAATTGACATTCAACAACAGGATTGTGTTACGATGTGGTTGGGAGCTAAAACGCGAATTGTCTTATGATTAAAAAATTTTTGGTTATTAACGTATCTAGGAAAACTTATGAGTCCTTTTGCGGGTTAATCGTCTCGAAGTTTATTAATATATACGGGGAAAAACGGCCGAAATCACCGGACTGAAACCCTTCTATCCTCCGATGTGGTCGCTGATTTTTTTCTAGTATCTTTGGGATCCCACGACCTCACTAATTTTTGCTTCCTCATAAAGGAAGCTTTGTGATGGTCCGAAAATTTTTTTTCGAGATCTTGATGTCAATAGGTTCAAAATGACCTAAAACATCCAGAAATTACATTTGTAGAAAATGTCCGGATGTATGTGTGTGTGTGTGTGTGTGTGTGCGTATGTATGTGTGTGTGTGTGGACCGACCCTCCAAAATTCAAATGTCTATAACTCGAGAACGGCTCAAGCTACAGCGCTCAGATTTTGCACGCATGTGGTGCCATACAATCTCTATGTCCTGTATAATTTTTGCATTAATCGACGCATCCGTTCGAATTTTACAGCGTTTTGAAATTTTCAAAAAATGTCTGTTACCACTGTAGCGTCCGCAAATTTTGAGATATTCGTCTAAATAGTTCTTCAAATATAGAGTTATACCTAAAGATGTATGGTATTGCATTTGAGCCGAATCCGTGGAGAAGTTCTGATTTCATGATATTTTGAATTTTTCAAAAAATGAACTTTGTCGCTTTATTTGTCGTTAACTTCAATCAATCGGATTCAAATTCTCTACAACTATGGAATATCATTAAGCTGTGATACATATTAAATTTGGCGAAGATCGGCCAATCGGATCGCATTTTAGAGCAATTGGAAATTTTGAAGTTCTAACCTTTGCAAATTCAAAAATAATTGACGGACCGTGGTGAAATTTATAGACGTTCATAAGCTAACGTTCACCTCTATTCGTAAGCAAATTTGGTAGACATTGAACGACGCGTTCAAATTTTATAAAACTTTATTTCATATACGGTATAGTTCCAATAAACAGTAGAAAGAACGAGCTGCTGTAATTGAACCGGAACTCGCGACGTGGACGCAGTTTTTGTAAATCTGAACACTTTTTCAGTTCCTAAGTTTGAATAACATTCGAATATCGAATACTATGATCGATTAGAAATGAAAAAGCTGCAAGTTGAAACTTGCAATTTGCTTCCTCTGAGTTGTAAGTAAGGAACGAAGATTCCTTTATGAGGAAGCCAAAAGATAAGTGCTCCGTCATAGCTCCCTCACTCTTGCTCCTTCATAAAGGAATCTTCGTTCACTACTTACAACTCAGAGGAAGCAAATTGCAAGTTTCAACTTTCAGCTTTTTTATCAAGGGGTAACTGCTATTTCCCCCCTTTTTATTTTGATACATTTGTTTTCCCAGATACTTTATTGAAATTGAAGAACTTTTTTCATAAAATTGGAGTGGGTGTCGGATTGCTAATATATTTTTTTCTTTTTTTTAATTTTGGAAAAATTCGAGTTTTTCCAAAATTTCAAGATATGATAATGGATTCCTATCTCAAAAAAATAAAAGAAAAATGAAATCTGTCTTGCGAAAAATCGATATTTCGATTATTTTCGATAGAAAATCGATTAAAAAATATATATGAGCGATTCCACGTGACTTCAGCCACTCAAAAAAAAAATTTTCCACAAATAATTTTTAAAAATTGAGCTATTTTTTTGCAATATATTCACCGAGTGCCGATTTTTTTAAATTTTTTTTGACGGTTTTATCGTTAATTGAAGTTTTTTTGTATTTTTCCATTCAAATGGCTGTATCTTTGGCAGGGTTTGACGTATTTACATTTGTAAAAAACGAAAATGTGCGTCTTTTTAAGGCCTTCCAGAAAAAAATTACTTTAGATTCTATTGAGCAAGTTGCACGTCCGTTTCAGGGCAAAATATGCAAAAATATTTTTTTTCTCAAAAAATGCATTTTTAATTTTTTTTTTCAAAATTTCCCCGAATTCTGAATACCAAAAAAGAATTTTTGGTATTTTTGATATCGTGGGACCGGCAATCGGTAATGCGTAATTTTACCGATTTCATTAATAGATTTTTTTCAGTTTGATTTTTTTTTTTTCCATGGACTCCAGTCACTTTACGCGAGTTCAGAAGCCTCCTTGAAAGAGAAATTAATGATAATCAATGCTCGTTGAATCGCGTAAAGCGAAAAAATCAAACTAAAAAATCTATTAATGAAATCGGTAAAATTACGCATTACCGATTGCCGGTCCCACGATATAAAAAATACCAAAAATTCTTTTTTGGTATTCAGAATTCGGGGAAATTTTGAAAAAAAAATTAAAAATGCATTTTTTGAGAAAAAAAATATTTTTGCATATTTTGCCCTGAAACGGACGTGCAACTTGCTCATAGAATCTAAAGTAATTTTTTTCTGGAAGGCCTTAAAAAGACGCACATTTTCGTTTTTTACAAATGTAAATACGTCAAACCCTGCCAAAGATACAGCCATTTGAATGAAAAAATACAAAAAAACTTTAATTAACGATAAAACCGTCAAAAAAATTTAAAAAAAATCGGCACTCGGTGAATATATTGCAAAAAATCAGCTCAATTTTTTAAAATTATTTGTGGAAAAATTTTTTTTTGAGTGGCTGAAGTCACGTGGAATCGCTCATATTTCTCATAATCAAATCAATTTATACTCAAAAAATCGATTTACTTTCGAAAATAATCGAAATATCGATTTTTCGCAAGACAGATTTCATTTTTCTTTTATTTTTTTGAGATAGGAATCCATTATCATATGTTGAAATTTTGAAAAAACTCGAATTTTTCCAAAATTAAAAAAAAGAAAAAAAAATATTAGCAATCCGACACCCACTCCAATTTTATGAAAAAAGTTCTTCAATTCCAATAAAGTTTCTGGGAAAAAAAATGTATCAAAATAAAAAGGGGGAAATAGCAGTTACCCCTTGATAAAAAAAATAAAGGGTCGTGGGGGCAGGGGGAGGAGGGGTCTAAAAAATCTAAAAAAAAATTAGTGAGGTCGTGGGATCCCAAAGATACTAGAAAAAAATTAGCGACCACATCGGAGGATAGAAGGGTTTCAGTCCGGTGATTTCGGCCGTTTTTCCCCATATATATATATATATATATATATATATATATATATATTGGTACTATTCTGAATGAATTAGGGGTTAGATATGGGTACATGATTGCTGTTGAGGTAGGCCGCCTAGGAAACAATGCCTGGAAACAAAGTCGCCTTTGGCAACTTTGCGGACTAGGAAAGCATGTGCCGGGCTGGATGAACTGTATAGCACCTAAGCTGTGCATCGGCTTACATCCCACAAGTGAGCGTGTCTCGGCCACAGCTAGTCAAAATAATTCGGGGCAAGATGCAGTATTAAATTTGCGATCACGAAACCATTTTTTCCCGAAAACACCCATGGCATACAGGTGAAGGGAATTTTAAAACATCCTCCGAATATAGGACTCTAAGTACTCGAATATACAGGGTGTGCGACGAGAAAGTTTTCCCAAGCTTTGTATGGTTGGTTCATAATTTTGTGATGAACATTTGAGGGGTGAAGGTACCAAAGGCGCTAACCCACAATTTTTCCAAATGCGTTTTTTTGCATTTTCGAAAAGTGTTAAGGTCCCCCAATACGTAGCCGTTTACGAAACATCAAAATTGTTAATAGTTTTTTTATGAAAAATCAACGAAATCGTTCAAAGTCGTATCTGCAGGGGCGCAGAGGTACCAAAGGCGCTAACTGCTTATTTCGTCTTACGGAAAATCGACGTTTTTCTGTAAAGATCCGAGGTTGTAGAAAGAATGGCTGAACGGAAATTCGTTTTGCCGACTGTCTCTAAGAGAGGGAATTCAGCCGAAGTTTTCCACCTAAGATATTTTGATTACGGTGAAAAGTACGTGATCGAGCCGCAGAAACGAGGGCCCGCACTGTTGTTGTTCCATGTTCAAGTGATTTTTCGGCAATGAATAAAAAGAGGTATCCAATTTTGCAAACGCCCATAACACTCGTAAACGTGTCACAAATTCGACCGTCAAAACCGCAATACGATAAGACGATTATTGCCGTAGATATGTCACGCATACGCAAGCGCGCGAGAAGCAGCGAGCAGTACGTGACGTAGCATCGTACGAACAGCGCTCGCGACTTGCAGATAGCGCCTTTGGTACCTTCGCGTACCCTGCAGTTAGCCCCCTAGCCACCTTCGAAACGCTATAACTTTTGAACGGATTGTTTCTTTTGGCTGAAATTTTCAGGGAAGACGTAAATTGGGTTTCCGCAAGAACCATTGTCTGGTTTTAATGAATAATGCTGTACTTTTCGAATGCGAACGTTTTTACGCCGTCCTGTAAAATGTGTGCTTTGTGGGTTAGCGCCTTTGGTACCTTCACCCCTCATTTTTCGACACGGTTTTGAGTTATCGGAGTGATTAGTAGAAAGGGGGAAACCGTGTCGTTCAGCTTTCCCTTTTCCATGTAGACAGCTTTGTGAAGCTTTGGCAAATAATAAGGAAATAATGTTCCGTGGTCTTTTTGACTCCCGATTGCCCACGGGGCAAAAAACGGGAGTTATGAGTTCACCGCCTGCCCGCGAAATAGCTGAATTTTTAGGCTGAAGTGTTTGACCAAACGGGTTATCTCTTCCTGACAGATTTTGGCACATCAATTCTGTGGGTCACAGAGAAGGTCTTTTTTTCATAATATTTATGATCGGAAGCAAACTCGTAAAGATTATCAATGTTTAAAATATCAAAAAATTCAAAGGAGGGACATATCGCATTTTGCGATATCTCCCCTGAACTTATCGCCGTTCGCCGTTCGGTACCCGACTTCAGACGGTAGACTACGCGGACTGTTTCCTTCTGTCTCGCTCCGCAGCGAGGGCCGGTAGCGCTGACTCTTTCGGATTCGTGGATGTAGTCCATCGCCTTCAGAGCCCTTGCGATTGGTTGTTCGAAGGAGGGCTGACATCATCGGCGATGTGACGTCACATACATCTATCTATCTATATATATATATATATGGTGCAATAGCGTACGTCGTAATCAATTTGTCATTATTAACTCCCGATTGTTTAATTATCAAACCAAGTATTTATATATTTTTTTCTCTCTGTGGTGTTTGACATGTATTCATATATATTTCTTTTCTAATTTCACAATAGAAGGTACGGTTTGGAGCGATATGGACGAATTCCGTTGGTAGTGGTTTTATTAAAGCAAGAGAATACAATATAATGTAAATGAGAATTGGTACGTTCGCTTCTGCGTCTGTCAAAAAAGTGACAAGCCACGAAAAAATCAGTTAAAAACAAAAAACACTTGATAAACTAAACAAGATAAATACGTTATGCGAGCTGAGCATAATCATCGGTGATTTGTCACACAATTCAATGTTCTAACACTTCCCCTTGACTAATCGCCTTTCATTCAGTTAGTTTATGATTGATTTTGACCACTCCGAAATTGGCTCGATGAATTTCCGCTTTCTGTCTTCCTAAAATCTTCGTCAGCATGTCAGCAAGATTTACAGCAGTGGGAACATAATCGAAGCTTAACAACTTCATTTCAGTCTTTTCTCGGAGAAAGAAATGTCTCAAGTCGATATGTTTGTTCCTTTCTGAAGTAGTTTGGTTCTTCGCCAGGGCAATAGCACCTTGGTTATCTGTTAATACCGTCTGCGGTAGTGAAATAAATTCGCTTGCTCCAATCTCAGTAAGAAAACTTTGTAACCACAACACCTCTTTTGCTGCATGACACATAGCTAAGTATTCCGCTTCTACTGTAGAAAGAGCCGTTGTTCGTTGTTTCTTGCTACTCCAAGAAATCACTGAGCCTGCTAGTTTGATTATGTATCCGCTGATTGATCGTCTATCTATCTTATCTGCAGCCCAATCTGCGTCGCAATATACCATGATTTTTTCTCCGGTTCGTTTAAACATCAGACATAGATCCTGCGTATGTTTCACGTATCGTAGAATGTGCTTCACTCCTGCTCAATGTTCTTTGCTTGGCTGACTACAAAATTGACTCATGTACGTTGTGGCGAACGATAAGTCGGGTCTCGTACCACCGGCTAAGTACAAAAGTCCACCGACTGCTTGTCGATATTTGTAGGCTTCTTCTTCATTCAATATGTCCGAATTAATGAGCTTATCGAACTTCATCCCCGGATCTAAGGGAGTAGCCGCTCCTCTTGCGTCACTCATGTTAAAAGTCCTCAGTAGTTCATTTGCGTATTCGATTTGATCCAATGTCATTGTTTCGTCGTCGTATTTCTCTACCCTCATTGATAGGATATGACTCACTTCGCCAAGGTCCTTTACCTTGAATACTTTGTTGATTTTGGTTTTAAATGATTCGATTTTTGCTTCATCCTCCGACACCATAATAAAATCATCAACGTATACTCCGACAATTAATTCTCGTTTCTTGTCGAAATAGGTACACGGATCCGCTTTTGATCTCTCAAGTTCTATTGACTTTAGAAAATCGTTCAGACATGTGTTCCATTCCCGTCCTGATTGGTGAAGACCGTATAAACTTTTCTTCAACAAACATACTTCTCGATCAGATTCGTTTCCATGACTGGCTATCGGCTGCTCCATATATACCGTTTCTTTTAATACGCCGTTGAGGTAAACTGACGGGACATCTAATTGATGGATAATCCAGTTCCATTCTACTGCTAGAGCTATTGAAGTTCTGATAGATCTTATCTTTATCACCGGTGAGAAGGTCTCCTTATAATCAACTCCTACCTGTGTGAAACCACGTGCAACTAACCTTGCCTTATATCGGTGTAAGTTTCCGTTTTTGTCGAATTTCTGTTTAAAGATCCATTTACACTTTACGATTCGTCTATCCTTGGGTCGTGGTACAAGAATCCAGGTATCGTTTCTTCTTAAATTTTCCAGTTCCTCGTCCATAGCTCGTCTCCATTCTTCTGCGTTGGAACTCGATAAAGCATCTTCTACAGTTATTGGATCCTCTGAAGCATCTTCTCGTTTGATAGCACTTCGTGCATGAAAGTTTTCCGATTGTTTTTTTGCTAATAATCTCTCAGAACGACGTATAGGCTCGCGAGGTCTAGGACGAGGACCTCGTACAGGAACTACCTTTAACACTTCCAAAACTTCCTTCGATACTTCATCGGCTGCTTGTGGAAGATTTTTTGGTATTTCCTCTTCTTGAGTTACCATAGATTCAGCTCCGTCGTCTTTTGAGTTTCTGGCATTTATTTCGTCTCTTTCCAAGTCTATGATTTGGTTTTCTCTTGAATATGAACCGTTAGTATCGCCGTCATTAATTTCACTTTCGTTGCCTCCAATGTCGTTATCTTCCTCGGCGTGTATTCGAAAATTAACTTCTTTCGTTCGATCTACTTCATGAAACGTTGGTTCCGAATCTGTCTGCTTCAACGGAAATACATCCTCTTCAAAAATTACGTCTCGACTGAGAATAAAAACATTTTTATGTTGGTCCCATAGCTTGTATCCTTTCACCCCTTGAGGGTAACCCACGAAAATATATTCGTATGCTTTTGGATCGAGTTTGTTTCGCTTCGCTCTGGTACACCCTGTACTCCATGTTTTGCATTCAAAAACCCGCAGATGTTTTGTACTGACCTCGTTTCCTGACTACACTGTCTCGGGAATTTTTTGTTCGATTGCCTTCGATGGACATTTGTTCCTGAGATAGCAAGCTGTGCTTAAAGCTTCTGCCCACATTGACTTTCCGAGTCCCGATTCAATGAGTAGACATCTTGTCATATCTAGCAAAGTTTGATTCATCCTTTCAGCGACTCCGTTTTGCTGTGGAGTTCCTGGCACAGTCAGTTGTCGTTGGATTCCATATTTCTTCAAGTAGTCGTCAAATGATTTGCTCCGATATTCACCGCCATTATCACTTCTTAGTGTTTGAATTTTTGATTTGTGAAAATTTTCAGCCATCCGTCTGTATTCGTCAAATTTTGTTAGAACTTCATTTTTGCTTTTCATTGGGTATATGACCGTATACCGCGAATAGTCATCTATAAATGTTACGAAGTATTTCGATCCTCCTTTGGACATTGGATCAATCTTCCCGACTACATCGGAGTGAATCAATTCCAGTGGTACTTTTCCTCGCTTTGCCTCGTCCTTAGGAAAGCTTTTTCGTTTCATTTTTCCGATTTTACATGTCGGGCAATTTTCGAATGGAACTGGATCCGATGTCGTGCTTGCTTCATTGTTCTCACGAACTTGTTTTATTGCTTCATAGTGTAAGTGGCCTAACCTTCGATGCCACAAAACGTCATCAACAATTCGAACATTTTTGGCAATAAAACCTTGTTCTTTAACCGGATATAATCTGCCTACGCGATCCGTTGTGAGTAAGATATTGCCGACTTCATCAATTATTTTGGCTTTATTGTTTTCAAAATGTACTTTCAAACCTGATTCTTCTATCCTCCCAACTGATAACAGATTTCCATCCGAATCCGGCACATATAAAACGTCGCTTAAAGTTGCATTTAGCCCTCCATTCTTGTCTCGAAGTTGAAGCGTTGCTTGTCCAATACCTTCAACCCGTGTTATATTTTTGCTTGCAACTTTCACACTCGATACCATTTTTTTTAAATTCGTCAGTTTTTCCAAGTACGATGTCATGTGATCTGTGGCTCCGCTGTCCAGATACCATGTCCTTGAATCTTCAATTCGCTCCGATTTTACACACAATGCTCTCTGCACTATTTTTGCTTCGTGTCGTGCATTTTGTTCATATTTATCTTCGTCTCTTGATTCTTTGTTTCGTCCTCCTGGACAGAAACGTGCGATATGTCCAAATTCGTTGCAGCAAAAACACTTTACTCTTCGATTATCATAGAAACTCGTTTCTGCGTTGGAATTTACTCGACCATGAGAGCCGAATCCACGTTTATTTTTTGCAAATAAAGCTTTTGAACCGTCTTTATTTTCTTCTTCATCTTCTTCTTCTTCTCTACGATTTATTCTTTTCTCTTCTACCAATAATCTCGATTTTACTTTCCTCGTAGTGACGTCGTCTTCGTCTTGTTCGAGATTTAGGATTAATGCTTCGTACTTCTCGGGAAGACCCATCAACATAACGAGAGCAACTTCTTTATCCTTAAATTCGTGATTTCCGCTTGCTAAGTTACGATGCAGTTCCATTATTCTGCAGAGATATTCGGCCATTTTTTCGTCAGTCCTCATCCTTACATTGAAAAAATCTCGCATCAATTGAAGCGTATGAAGTAAGCCGTACTTCGAATGAATTTCCTTCAGAGTCGTCCATGCTTCTTTTGCTGTAGTGCTTGCTTCAATATCGTCTAAATAATTATCTTCTACGACTAGAAAAAGAAACGTCAACGCACGATTATTCAACTTTTTCTGTTCTGCATTCAAAGGTTCAGCGTAACCAGGGTCAATCGCGTCCCAACAATCTTTTTGCACCAGGGCTGCTTTTGTTCGTATAGACCACGCATGATAGTTTTCGGTCGACAGTTTCTGAATCTTATATTCGTCAAATGAGGATGAGGTCGTCATGATCGTTCAATTTTTTTTTTTATTATTACTTTTTTTTTATTTATATCTTTGTCGCCACATCTTGCAAACCGTCTCTTGCTATCCACATCTTGCAGGCCGTCTCTTGCTGTCCGTGTAATGGCGACAAACTTCTGTCACAGCAAAACATCAGTTTCACTTATTTAACACTCAATTCGTTTACAGACTTGCTGTTGTACACTCCTTCTGGGCCCATAACCTGAGAGTTGGTAGTGGTTTTATTAAAGCAAGAGAATACAATATAATGTAAATGAGAATTGGTACGTTCGCTTCTGCGTCTGTCAAAAAAGTGACAAGCCACGAAAAAATCAGTTAAAAACAAAAAACACTTGATAAACTAAACAAGATAAATACGTTATGCGAGCTGAGCATAATCATCGGTGATTTGTCACACAATTCAATGTTCTAACAGTATTTATATATTTTTTTCTCTCTGTGGTGTTTGACATGTATTCATATATATTTATTTTCTAATTTCACAATAGAAGGTACGGTTTGGAGCGGTATGGACGAATTCCGATGTCGAGTCAACATAGGCTAGACAAATCATCGACGTCAGTCATCGTCAAGCATAAATGGAATTTGCTGATGTATCATGAGGGCTGGTCTCAGCCGCGCTCAGTATGAGGGATGTTGCAGTGAATCGTGGTCAAGGCTGATCTCAGCCGCGCTTAACATGAAGGATATTGCGCTGACATGTGTCCAAGGCTGTACTAGCCGCGTTCTACAATAACTGCAGAGCGCTGACATTGACTCCACGAACTACCATATCATTGGTGAAATGGGAGCAGTGGATCATCAAAATTATTGACTGAGTAACGCCGACGTTTTATCTTCTTGGATGCACGGGTGTTGTGCTGCCAGTACGTAGCTCAACTTCTGGCGCTATAAAAAACGACACGAATTTTTTTCGATCATTCTTCAATCAGAAAAACGTTTATTCTTCAATCATTCTTCAATAAAAAAAACGTATAAAAGAATTTATCAATTTTCAACAATATGAAACTTGATTAACCGTCTGAGCACCCAGCTATATGGTACGGGGCTATGATTTACTGATGACCCAGGTGTTGACTGTTAATTCAAATTGATATTGACATAAAAATCACGATTATAAACAAATTTATTAAAAACTTGTTCAGAGATCAATTTCCACACATCGATTTTCAACATTAGAATAACTATTACACATCAATTTCATGAATTAATTCATATATCAAACTTGATTAACCCTATGGTCACCACCATTCTTCGGCACTCAGCTATATTGTACGGGGCTATGAGTCACTGCTGACCCAGGTGTTGACCCGAGGGTTAATTCAAATTAATATTGAAATGAGAATCACGATTATAAAAAAATTTATCAAAGAAAAGAATTTTTCTCTAAAAAGTGTGAAATAAAAATAAAATTTTGAATTTTTAAAAACTCCCGATTGCAAAAAAAAACAGAACAATAAAATGAAATTAAAATTAAAAAAAAAACTCCTGACTACAAAAAAAACCTCGGACGCAAATAAAAAGGATGAAATAATCCAATCTATCATCTTATTTTTTTCATAGTTTGAATTATGATCGGTCATTTCGGTGCATTTAATATTTTGAATTAGAGTCATCTTGTTTCTGCCCTTTATTCAGTCGGGAGACATCATTAATTGGTCACAAAGATACTATTTAATGTAGATGTTCGAGGATGCGGAAAAGGACGTCTCCCGACTGCATAGAGGGCAGTAACAAGATTACTATAATTCAAAATATTAAATGGACCGAAATGACCGATCATAATTGAACTATGAAATAAACTAAGATGATAGATTGGACTATTTCATCCTTTTTATTTGCGTACGAGGTTTTTTTTAGTCAGGAGTTGTATTTTTTTTATTCTAAATTTATTTTTATTGTTCTGTTTTTTTTTTGCAATCAGGAGTTTTTTTTTAATTTTCAATTTAATTCTTATTTATGCATCCTCGCAAAATGTAGAAAGTAAAAAGTCTAACGAAATTGGAGTATTGATATATATGTTCATGAAATTCTTATTATTACAGCTGTACAAATTTTAGACATTTATGGGATTCTTTCCGCTTAATTATGGCATTCTTCAAACCGGGACGTTTGAGATCTTTGGCAAACTCGGGAATTATGAACTGGACCATGTGATGTTCTATGAAAAAACAGTAGTTAGGTACCGTTTGGGCACGCACAAGATATGTAATCTGCACAAAAGCGTTGACGGAAACTTTTTATTTTCATATTTTTCGCAAACTATTTTCGTTGGGGCTCATCGTTATTTTGATTGAATGGACTAATTAAAGCTATATTCTGGATTTTCTCCGATTTTTGAAATTCATAGTTTAGAAATTAGAAGGGGGAGCACCCTGATGACGACTTTGAGCGTTTGAGGAAATATCTTGCGACTGAAGAGTTGAAATAAAAGGTCTTACGACATTTTAAATTGCATTTAAACGTGCCTCACTCGATGGGATGGGTAAAAAAAAACTCGACTTTACTTTTAAATCTGTGGGAGGGGTCAAAAATGTTTTTTTCGCTTTGATGTTATAATTTTTGTTGTTGGGTCATCGATCTCTGTCTGTGTACCAAATTTCATCTCAATCGGTATATAAATGAGAGAATAAGAGGACTGTGACATACAGACGGCCGCGTCTATACTACTCCTACGGTACCCTAAAAAATGCCACTTTTGGTTTCTATGTTATCCTAGACTACTATAAACGTCATCACCCGCCTGCCTACAGTTTTAGGCCGTTTTTTGAGTGCTTCAGAATTTAGAAACGTTCAATTGTCTATAAAAACCTGGAACCTTAATCGAAAATGACTATTACCACAGTTATATGCATTAATTTGATCACTGATACGCTTCAACCCGTCAGCGCTGGCATACTTCAAAGTGAAACTTTTTTTGCAGCATGTAAATGCCTAAAAATGTGTCACCCCTTTGTCGTTTTGCTTTTTCACAGAGGAAGCTATGTAACGGTGGGATTTTTTTTTCGAGATCTTCATGTACCATGTTCAGAATATACAAAACCGTCGAGAAAACACATTCTGAGAAAATGTCCGGATGTATGTATGTGTGAACGTGACTATAATTCATTGACTATATTTTTCATCACCATTCAACCTGTGGTTCGGATTTCACGTCGTTGTCTAATTCCCAAAAAGGGTCGTTATCACTTTAGCGATCGCAAATTTTGAGATATCTATCTGAATAGTTCTTCACAAATAGATTCGTACCCAAAAGGTTGTTTTGTATTGCATTTGGGCCGAATCGATCGAGAATTTTTTATTTCATGATATTTTTAATTTATCAAAAAACAAAATCTGTCGCTATAACTGTCGGTCACTTTGACCGATTGAGCTTCAACTGTCCGGAAGTATAAAACCTCTTTTATGACACGCCGTGCGTAAAATGCGCTTCGCGTGGGCAAATCCCCATTTACACACGTTGCGACATAAAATTGTATACGTCACTCGTGCGAAAAACGTTTTCTGGACTCGTGTGATTGCAACACTCGCCTTCGGCTCGTGCTGCAAACTCGCACTCGTCAGAAAAACTTTTTTCGCACTAGTACCGTAATATAACTATTATCCGTGATGTTACTAAATTAGGCGGGGATCGGCGGAATGGTTTCGACTTGACAGAAATTCAAGTGTATTACTTTTGAGTCACCGCTGATTAAAAAATATTTGACTTGCTTCATCTTCTTCTGGATTTTACATAAATTAACTGTTAGGGTTGTTTAGTGTCTAATTCGGTGGAAATCCACTTACACGTTGAAATTTAAGGACGAATTAAGATTTTTTACACACATTAATGAACATTTGAATATCAAAACAAGCTGCAAGTTGAAACTTGCAATTTGCTTCCTCTGAATCGTAGGTGGTGAATGAAGATTCCTCTAGAACAATAATCGTTCACTACCTACGATTTAGAGCTAAAAAATCGGAAATAAAAACCATGCTCCCTCATAAAGGACTGTTTGTTCACTACCTACGATTTAAAGACAACAAATTGCAAGTTTCAACCGAACATACCGGAACATTACTCCAATTTGAGAGAAGTAATTGGATCGATATGTGAGAATTTGCAACATCGTATGTCCACATCTTACAAGCCTCCACACCTGGTGAAATCTTCATAATATATCAGATATACATCTCGAAACTTGCATCGATTTTGATAAAAATTAATTTCATTAAGAACGTTTTTAATGTCAGAGTTTAGCTTTACTTTGATCAATCGAATTGTTATTGACATACGATTATTTTTAATTCTATATATTTTATTCTCAAGCACGTTTCTAGAAAATTCCCACTGTATGCGGCATTAGCTCAAAAATCTAGGAAATTGTTCCTTCTTGAAAATTGAGCTTGACCCCTGAGAAATCAAATAAGAAAATGCCATACGACTATTCTTATCGGACATTGATTGATTTTATCATTAATTTCTCAATATGTAAATGGACCACATGATTCCCACTGGGAATACATGCAACGTGCTGACGACGAATGATCAACAGCCCATAGGGGAATAACGTATTCTCTACGACAATCGAAGGTCCAATGTCGTCCTCTGACCGGTCCGACGTTCTGTAACTCACGTGGCCTAATGAGAAATGCACGATCTTGATTACAATCGACGGATATCCGGGTTACGCACCAAGTCGACCTTACGCCTCGCTTGGAAAACTTCGTTCTGCTAACTTCGTGCGCTGAACGGCGAACGATGTGCTTCTGCTATCATGTGGAACGTACACAAATTCCAATAGTGCTGAATGCGAAGTCATCATTTATTTATATCAGCTGGAATTCATTTTTATTTTTTCGTGGTATTGTCGTTGGACGTAATGTCGACAAAATGCAGAACGACACGTGACCAATTCGAAGCAACAGTAGAACGCCTTGAATTTCATAAATATTGCAAAATGAACGGGCATTAATTCGGATTTTTAATCGAATCAACTATATCGATGGCCCGTCGGCATTAATAATCGAATTCCCACGGTCTCCGTGTTGAATCGCAAAATTTCACCTTCGTCGCATAATGCGTGACTTTCGTTGTCATCATGGTCACTCACGTATAATATGAAATAGAAATAGAATGGTGAAAAAAACTCTAACGCCTTGCTTAGAGACGGACATTTTTTTTCGTGTTTCTCATCATCCTCCGCCGCGGGCGCAATCGTAGTCATATTTCAAGTGTTCCCATGTTTGGTTCGCTGATGAGGTCCGACCATGAATGATGAGAGATATATAAGAGCAGAGAAATATAAGAGCAGAATACCTCATCTTCATGCTGAAATTATTGAGTGAACCGTCCATCGTCAAAGCCCCCAACAACGTAATTATTGCATAAATATGATAATTTTCGTATCTACGCTGTGTGACGATGTGATCTGTGTGATGATAGCTGACCAAAATAATTCAGCCATGAGTTCATTTAAGCTCAGCACTTATTCGCCGAACTGGTCATGACTGCTAATTTCACTAATTTCGTTACCTGTCAGTGACTCCGGAGGGGCCGTTCACGGTGATCTACACCTTCGTATTCATGCGCGCGGAGCAGCAGCGCCACAGAATTCATTGACAGCGTTGGTCACAGTATTATCAGTTCGCACAACAATCGGTCCTTTATTTTTTTTTCGTCTCCAAAAAAAAAAAAAAAAAATATTACGGAGCAGTTCGTTGATCGGTTCCATCTATAGAACTGCTCAACAATATACCGAACAATATAGATGTCGAACTATACATAGAACCGCTCAACGAACTCTTATATAAATTTCATTCCGTAAATCGATGATTTTTTACAATTCGGTATCAAAAATGTGGCATTCCATTTACAAACACAACGGTGAACTTCAAATCTCCGAAACACCGCCACCAATAAACAAGTATTATACATTACATAACGCATTCTTTCGAACGGTACTAATTTTATACTCAAAACGTTCTCTTAGGATGCATACTTTACAAGTAACAGAGTTGTGCAAGTAGCGTGAACCACTTTGTGTACAATAATAATTTTTAGAATAAACAAATATATCGGTAATCCGCAAGAATTAAAAATGCTAAGAAACTTAGGAAAAAAAGGAAAATAATTTAACGCTCACAACAGTCTCCGTACGGTCGCGAGTACGAGAGAGGGGGAAAGGAAAGAAGAAGAAACAATATATATGAAGAATTCCACCAATTATATGTACAAGCTGTACCAAGCGGAATTTGTAAAAAAAATTATGCCACACGAAAGACCTGATCAAAAAAGGGCAACTATGCAGAATCACGGCTTTTCCGGGTAATTAAGCAGAATCACGGGTTTTCTGAATTTCAGTTTTTTTTTTAATTTCTTTCTCGAGGATCATTGGTCGGTCCTCTTGACGAAGAATCGTCAAGATTCTTCAAAGGGTGGCCGAGGTTTCAGTTTGATTTTTTCGCTTTACGCGATTCAACGAGCATTGATTATCATTCATTTCTCTTTTAGGAAGGCTTGTGGACTCGCGTAAAGTGACTGGAGCGCATGAGAAGAAAAAAAAATCAAACTGAAAAAAATCTATCAATGAAATCGGTAAAATTACGCAATACCGATTGCCGGTCCCACGATATAAAAAATACCAAAAATTTTTTTTTCGTATTCAGAATTTGGGGAAATTTTGAAACAAAAAAATTAAAAATGCATTTTTTGAGAAAAAAAATATTTTTGCATATTTTGCCCTGAAACGGACGTGCAACTTGCTCAATAGAATCTAAAGTTATTTGTTTCTGGAAGGCCTTAAAAAGACGCACATTTTTGTTTTTTACAAATGTAAATACGTCAAATCCTGCCAAAGATACAGCCATTTGAATGGAAAAATACAAAAAAACGTTAATTAACGATAAAACCGTCAAAAAAATTTTTAAAAAATCGCCACTCGGTGAATATATTGCAAAAAAAATAGCTCTGAGACGTCATTGATTGGAGACGTCATTAATTGCACAGAAACATGATATTGAATATAGATATTCGATGATGGGAACGTCATTGAGGGGACAGAAAGATGATATCGGATATAGATGTTTGACGATGCGCAAGGGGAATGACGAAGGGCACACGAGTTTTTGTTTTTTTTCTACCGGAACGCGTGGCTCTTTTTGCAAAGCGTGGTTTTTTCGCAAAGCGTCTGCCGGGTAATATAGCACAGCGTTGATAGTCGGGTGAGAATATTTGAGCCATATAACGGGTCGTAGCTGTCGAACTGGACCTAGTTCTTAAGACTGACTGTACCTGCCCAGCCAATCAGCGGGCCCGACAATTCCGAGCGAGCCATGATCGTCTGCTTGGCATGGCAAGCGGACGACCCAGTATCGGAATGAAGCAGGTTACGAACGATGCGAGTATTACTCAGCCAATCAGCGGGCTCGCTTAAGCTCTGCTCTGGTGAATTGCGATATGGAAAATTTAAAAATCGAAGTGTTTTTTCAACATTGAATATCTCTACGAGTTCACATCCGATTAGAATATGATGATTTCAAAACCATCTGTGGGACCCACGGAACCGATGCGCAAAAATCTGTTAGAAGCAGATTAACCGTGTGGGCGTTATGCTCTTACAATGGAAACATGGAAAAGGCCAGAAAAAACTCAAAGCTTAGCTATATCACCCGGCAGGCGCTTGGCGAAAAACCAAAAAACTAACATTTCGGATATTTATCGCGTGGTATGTATTACTTATGTTATCCATTGCACTGGAAATTTTGTAATATTTTTTTTCATGATTACCAAGTGATTTTTTTGTTGCCTGTGATGTTACTTTTTTTCGTTGGTATTATTGGTATTATTCAGCAGGTAAGCAGGTGAGCATAACCTCAAAATCATTTATGTCAAACAGCAACAACAAATTAGAAAAAAAAATTGTAGTAAAAAAAAATTGAGTGTGTGGGAATCACACACGATGGAAGAGAATACTTGTATGCATTTCGCTTTCGCGGTAAATTATTTCTGCCGATGATTCCAGAGAGAAAGAGAAAGAGAGAGAGAAGGGGAGGAGAGGAAAAGTCAGTGATCGAATTATGAATTGACAAGGAAGTCGAAAGTAGCCTGCACGTTGATATTTGTGTTTTCAAAAATGTTTTTTAATTATTAACGGGGGGGGGGGCATAAGGGCTGGAGGGTAGACATCTTTTTTTATAAATATGGATAGAGCAAATCTACCCAAACCTTTTGAACATTATTAAGTATTATTTCGATAACATCCTGTAATCTTTTAATAAGAAAATATCGACAAACAAGCCGGTGACGAAGCTTTTCCAAAAACGTCTTTGGAAAAAAAACGATTTGCAGTGTTGACTATATCTCAGCTGAAAATTATCTAAAATCAAAGACCATTTAAATGTAGTCAAAATATCATGAAATCCTCCCCCCTACGTTCTCTGATTATTATTTTTTAATTTTTAAATTGTTGGTGGTCATTGAAAGTGAGAACTGCTATTTTTCATGAAAAATGACCACGAAATTTTCACTTTAAATGACCACCGAAAACTTAAGAATGAAAAAAAAATCAGAGACCGTAAAGGGGAGGATTTGATGATACTTCGACTAAATTTAGATGATCGTTGATTTGAGATAATTTTCAGCTGAGATACAGTTATTACCGCAAATAGTTTTTATCCAAAGACATTGTTGGAAAAGCTTTGTCACCGGCTTGTTCTTCGATATTTTCGCATAAAACAATCACAGAATGTTATCGAAATGATACTTAATGATGGGTAAAAGGTTTGAATGAATTATCTCTATTTAGTTATTTATGAAAAAAATCGCAGAAGTGTTTTTTTTTACGCTCCAGCCCTTACCCGCCATTTGAGAGGATCCCAAACGTTTCGCGTCCGCAACAAGTGCGAGAGAGATAGCGCCATGGGCGCTCGCGGCGGAGCGAGAGAGAAGGTGGCCCAAACGTTCGGGATCCTCTTAAGATCCACGTTCTCTCTCGCTCCGCCGCGAGCGCCCATGGCGCTATCTCTCTCGCACGAGGTCTGTCCGTACTATCACACGTATACTCCAGGTATACTACCGATGACGAGGCACGCGATCCTGCCCCCTCTCTGCATTGACTCGCTCGCTCTCACTCGCATACCCACAGCTCACGCATCATTCTCGTCCCCTCTCTCTCTTCTTTTATTCCTTCATTCTCTTGTCCCGTCCTACAACGCGCCGGCTGGCGAGCCGATCCTGTGTCGTTTAAGAAGTATTCACTTAAAAAAAAATTAATAATATTATATATTTTTTTATGTCTTAATATTTGTGTCAGGAGTCGTATGGCTTGGCGGGAGAACGGTGATAGGAGAGTCGGGAGGGTAATCACGTAGACACGATGTTGATGAATAATAATAGTAATGAGCTGTATTTAAAATGATAGAAGATATTCTCGATAACACTTAGTTTCAAAGCAAGCGGCAGTGCGGTATATCAAACGTCAATTTATCGCACTCTTGTTCACAGGCTACCTACAACCTTGCGAAACTCTTTTTTTCTGGTCCACCGGCTACGACCGCGTCCAGTCCCCGGATCCTCGCGTTCGCGCTCCTACCGCTCGCAGCGCCCTTGCTCTCATTCATAAGCCTGGGCGGGCTTTTCAAACGCTCGGAATATTTTATTATAACAGTTGTGTCAGTAACTCGGGATGGCCCAGCTGAGCATTTTGCTACGATGCGGTTACTTGGAGCCAGTTTCGAAATGCCCAATCCTAAGCCTTATTTCTCCCACCTGGTCACTAAGCAGAACGTTTATGTCATATTCGACGCATGTCATATGCTGAAAATGTTTAGAAATTGCTCAGGAGATTATGAATGCCTGATGGATGCTGATGGGAACTACATTCGATCGGATTACATTACGTCTCTAGCGCAAATACAAGAAAAGGAAGGTCTCAGAGCCGGAAATAAAGTGAGGATGGCTCATATAGAATATCGTCGAATGGAAATGAAAGTTTCTCTGGCTGCACAAACGTTGAGTAGCAGTGCAGCAGATGCTATCGAATTTTGTGCTAGCATCGGTTTGCCTCAATTCCAAGGATGCAATGCTACTGCCCGACTTATGCGATGCATCGATCGCCTCTTCGATTTCTTAAATTCTCGGAATCCTTTCGGAAAAGGTTATAAGTCACCATTACGAAGGAGCAATGAAGATTTTTGGCGGCCAACAATTTTGGCTGAGATACAGTATCTCAAGGGAATAAGAGACAGCACAGGAGGATATATATATATATATATATATATATATATATATATATATATATTGTTACGTCCGGAGTATTGCACCGACCATCAAAATACATTTCATTGTAGAGATTGTATGAGTTCCATATTTTTGCCGAATCAACGTGCGAGCGGACAACCGTCGGAGATCCCACGGTAAGACGTCTGCGAATTTTGCTGACGTATGGAATCTCACGGTAGCCGGAGGAGATGGAGCACATCGCGGTGATGTGCCGTGCCCTGGCGCATCTTTATTTCGTTCGCGCCTTGATTCGTAATGAGTGCAAGGCACTACTTTAAATCCAAATTCTAGTTCAGTTCCTTTTCACGGCTCGACCATGCTGGTCGTGTCCGTTCAAAATTAATCAGTTCGCTTTCACGGCTCGACCATGCTGGTAGTGTCCGTTCAAAATTAATCAGTTCGTTTTCACGGCTCGACCATGCTAGTCGTGTCCGTTCAAAATTAATCAGTTCGTTTTCACGGCTCGACCATGCTGGTCGTGTCCGTTCAAAATTAATCAGTTCGTTTTCACGGCTCGACCATGCTGGTCGTGTCCGTTCAAAATTAATCAGTTCGTTTTCACGGCTCGACCATGCTGGTCGTGTCCGTTCAAAATTAATAAGTTGGTTTTCACGGCTCGACCATGCTGGTCGTGTCCGTTCAAAATTAATAAGTTGGTTTTCACGGCTCGACCATGCTGGTCGTGTCCGTTCAAAATTAATAAGTTGCATGCCGCGGCTCGACCATGTTGGTCGTGTCCGCTAAAAATTAATCAGTGTTGTACTTAGCGGCTCGACCATGCTGGCCGTGTCCGCTCAAAAATAATAAATTCGAATCTGCGGCTCGACCATGTTGGTCGTGTCCGCACAAATATAAAATTCAACTCCGCGACTCGACCATGTTGGTCGACCGCGTAAAATATGAAAACCATTTCAAAAGTTTCTAATAAATCAATATATTGTTATCGTTTTAACCATTTGTCCACGAAACGTTCATTGAATTACTGACAATATATTGAAATACCCAAAATTCTACCCATCATAATCCCAGACACTAGCTCCTGTCCCTAGTGGGCACATTCCCGCTTAAAAAGGAGCAAACAACCTTTTAATATGATTCGTTCTCATCTCAAACGGGAACCCAGGACGTAACAATATATATATATATATTTATATATATATACATATATATATATGTATAAATATGCAGTAGGCCTCACGCAATGAGCGAGACGGAATCCAAGTAAGCAGGTACTAATTGAAGATAACGGTGGTGCGAGAGAGCCTGGTAAACATAGCTACAATGTAAGCGAAACGCGCGACTGGATTGTCGCAAACGAGACGCAAACGGCGAAAAAATTCTCCTAACCAGGGGGCTGACACTGCTGGTCTACCGTGTCCCCGTTATTGTCGCGGCGTTAGACTAAACCACCATGCGGCGCTAGTAGTCACCCGCATGACCCCCTCTCCAGTCGCGCAGCGTCTGCATAATTTGCATTCGACGCGTTCGGGTCATTCGTTATTTAGGTTACAATTTAAAAGTATATGCGTATAAGAGAAGGAACAGAAGGAATAAAATATTTACACTTGTTGAAATGCGGTGTATTATTAAAATATTTATCAAACGAAATAAACGAAGAACATTATTTTTTCTAAATAATGGTTTTTTAAAATAATTTTTTTAAATCACGTTTTACAATGTTTCGCAAAAACCTCAAAAACCACAACGATTGTTTTTTTTTTATCACAACACGCACTAAAATTGTTTTTTTATTTTATCGCTTTTTCACAACACACTACGAAATTTTTTATTCGAGCACAACACGGCAGATCGAGAAAACGAAAAAAAAAATATCCCCTAAAATCCACTTGGTCCACCACGTGTCGAAAAAGATGACGAAATAATACGGTGAGGCGCTTTCCGGGGGGCGCTTTGCACAGTGGCGGTGGTGCGGGTCATGCGGGTGACTACTAGCGCCGCGTGGTGGTTTAGTTTACCGCCGCGACAATAACGGGGACACGTACTGTGAAGATGATGGAAGACAAAAATGCTCTCCCTCTCGCTCGCTCCGCTGCGAGCGCCGATGGCGCTGTCTCTCGCACTCGAATAGGTCTTCCATCACCTTGAGAATTAGTCCCAGTGTCAGTCAGTCCTAACCGAAGCCGTCATCCACAAGCATTTACGTGCGCGCGAGCTATACCAAATATCGATCGACTCCGTCGGTAATTTGCCGGTTGGATTACACACGCTGACTGTGTGCGCGCGAGCGCAATATGAAAAGCTCCCGAGATTGCTCGGTTGAGTACTCTTGTTAACCTCCAACTTTCCAATTTCGCCGCACCACGGCTGTGGCGCTTATCCACGCCCACTGCGTGCGCGCGAGCGCAATCCGACGAGCGCCCGAGATTGCTTGGTTGATTACCCTTGTTAACCTCCAACTTTCGGATTTCGCCACCAGGTTCGCACGTCTTCCATCCGAACCACTAAAAAGGCCTCCATCAGACATCTCCCAACTCATATCTGCTCTGGTCAATACGGAGACCATGGCCGACCATTGAAATCCGGCTTCGTTTCCAGACCAGTATATACGACCGTGATCGGACCCTACTTTGTCGACGAAATCGCCATGCCATCCACTATCCAGTGTATTATAGAGATCAGTGCCGATCGCTTATGGCGGAATCGTCCCCAAACGTGACCCGTAAAAGCGAGGAAAGATGTTAGTTCAAATTGAGCCGCGTCAAGCGCTTCTGTCGCTCGGAGCTCACTGTGAAGTGTAGCGTTGGTGATGAAATGACGTGAGCGGGACATAGACACATCTTGTGTTGCATGTGGCGTAAACTTTACGAAGGATTCACTTTACGAAAACTAAATTCATCGTTTTTGTTACGATCGGCGACGATTTCAAGAAAGGTGACGAAAAAACAAAAAAAAGCCAGAGTGAAACTTATATTATATATAACCAGCAGGTAAAAAAAAAGTTTTTTGTCACAATTCGCGAATTGAATGTCAATTGAATCGAGGTTGCGATGCTATGTGGCGTCTATTTTCCACGCTCGGAGCCAGCGTGAAATTTTTCTTCACCGAACAAAAATAAAACATTTGCAGTATCGATCGTTTTCAAGTCCAAAAATTACTAAAAAATTATTATTTCATAATTTGAATAAAAGCATAGCAATGTTACTTATCAATATTATAAGCTGCGTTAATCAGACAAAATGTACGACATATCGCGAATCAAAGATTCCAAATTTCCAAATCACCGCGCTTGGTGGTCCCGGGCAGAAGTGGCGCTGGCAGGCGGTGCAATCCATCGGATCTTTCCCGGCTTTTTCCGACCATTTTTTAAAAATTGTGATCTTTACTCTAGTCTCCATGGACGCGGCATTGGCAAATGGGTGAGCATGATAGCACCGCATTGCTCGGACCCATCTCGACCGCAGCGCCACCATTGCAGCTATGTGTGGGCCTACCGCCACCACCAAATTTGTAAGGAGTTCGGTCTCCTGGTCTCTAGTCTTCTAGCTTCCTGGTCGGCTGTTAGAAAAGATGGCGCCAAGGTCACCGATATTAACGACGCCTTGCGTTAAAAATGGACGGTTGGATGGGCGGGGGCCGTTGGAGTGACGGGATTGGCTGTCTTGCCTGCCCGAGCTGTGGGCCGGGCCGGCGATCTGCGAAAATGGAGCTGGAAGGGGCATGAAAAAGGGAAAAAATTCCTCAATCTGGTATCACTGCGGTGTTGCAACACCTATCTACACGACATGTTTTGTGCTCTGACCGCTCTGACTAATATTAATTGAAAGATATTCCGTAATGGGCGGATGACACATTCTATCCCTCGAAACCGAGTCACCAATTGATAACTATCGAATTCTCTTTCGTTCGACAATACGTAAGGTTCGATCAACTTAATCCAGTTATTTTGTTATGTTAATCGAATGTTTTCAATTGTCTCTACGAGCTTTGGAAAATTGAACATACGATTCGCGCTTGAAACCGGGGGGGCTTTTACATTCTGAGGATCAATTTGCATCCCTGTTTTATTGTAAATATTCTGTTATTCCCCCCTGATCGGCAACATTTTCCCATAATTACCGATTTAAAATAGTTTTCCCGATTACATCCAAAGACCATGCAACATCACTTATTTGAGTCTAGCAATAATTTCCCAATTATTAAAAGTAACCATTTGAACAATTTCGTCATAGGTCGATCGTTAAATCACAGTATCAAAGCTGATGATTGCAATTGATTGCAAGCCGTAAGCAGTATTGATGCCTTTCCATTTGAGAAGAAGCTCAGTCTTAGGAATGGAGGAATATTCCGCAACATCGGATGTCTCTGTGGTAGACGTCTACGACATTGCATCGGAGATTGGGAAGGAATGCGAGAAGCTCATAGATCACTTTGGAGCTGATGCGGTTACCGGTCTGATGCCCAAAGTCATCAACGCTTTGGAATTGTTGGAAAATTTGGCTGTGCACAATGAGCAAGAGATCACTACAGTTCAAGAACTCACAGCCAAGATTTCCCAACTGGAAAATGATAAAATTGGCAAAGCCGAAGATAGACAGCGATTTGAGAAGGTAACCATATGTCCTTTTGCTTCCTCATAGAGGAAGCTTTGTTTTCATGAAATTTTGTTTTTTCGAGATGTTCATGAAAACGTGTTCAGTATGTCTCAAAACATGTAAAAAACACATTTAGAAAAAATGTCCCTATGTATGTATATGTGTGTAACATTGGTTGAACGCTCACAACTTGAGACCGGCTCGAAATATCAAGCTGAAATTTGTCACACATGTAAAGGGTTCACGGCGCATAGCACAATTTAATTTTTGGAAAAATCTATCAAGTTCGTTTGTTTTTACAGCATTTTTGAAAATTCTAAAATTTATTTTCGGT
Organism: Diplazon laetatorius; assembly: GCA_963662125.1. Classification (NCBI taxonomy): domain Eukaryota; kingdom Metazoa; phylum Arthropoda; class Insecta; order Hymenoptera; family Ichneumonidae; genus Diplazon; species Diplazon laetatorius. The sequence goes on along the minus strand of OY759157.1, from coordinate 19,255,567 downwards.
CTCTAGCTCCCACAATTTTAGAGATATCGAGCTCAAATTCAGTATAATGTTGTACGAGTACAGGGAGATGCTTGATACCGAATTCGGAAAAAATCCACGCATTGCTTTTGTTTTAAAGCATTTTTAAATGTGAAAAAAACGGTCTTTACACTCTAACTGGCGCAATTTGTGAGATATCGGACTCAAATTTGGTACGAAGTTGCGCGATTATCCGAAGAGATACCCGAATGAATTTGGGCGAAATCCACCAAGCCATTCATATTTTATGGCGTTTTGAAAATTTTCCAAAAATCGATGTAAGTGCTCTAGCTTCCATAATTTTTAAGATATCTGGCTGAAATTTAGTACGAAGTTAGTTTCGAAGCACTACCATCGAAAGAGATTTCGTATTGAATTTGGACAAAATCCAACAAGACGTTCAGATTTTATGCGAATTAGAATTTTTCAAATTTCACATAAATTGCCCCATGTATATTGATTTCGACTTACATCACACTCACAAGGAGCCCTCAACGTCACAAAAGTAAACAAAGGTGCAAAGTAGAACCTTGCACATTGCTTCCTCATAAACTTATACCGTTTTTAAATTATTGAGATGTAAAGTAGAACGTTGATCATGGCTTCCTTATCATTTTACACATTTCCCAAAGCTTCCTCTATGAGGGAGCCAAAATTGATCGACACATGGTTCCTCATAGAGGAATCGTTGGCAAATGTGTAAAATGATAAGGAAGCCATGATCAAGGTTCTACTCTACATCTCAATAATTTAAAAACGGTACAAATTTATGAGGAAGCAATGTGCAAGGTTCTACTTTGCACCCTTTATTATTCATTGTTTTTCCTAACAAATTCAAAGTATCATTTTTATACAGGAAGTTGAGCAAACAGAGGAACACTGGAGGCAAGAATCGCGGGATCTCGTAGGCATGGTTACCAGATTGCAAGACGAAAATCGTCGTTTGGCCGAGGCTCTGCAAGAATCGCGTACCGATACTCAAGACAGCGGTAAACAAAGTACTAACCACCGTTGTTGCCCCCTATAATTAACTGAATTACAGTTCCATTATCGTCGCGGCGCTGTTAAACGTCTGTGAGATGAAAAAAATTGTGTTGTTGGTATGTTGTTTCCCCTTTAGCCTTTCCGGCAAGCCAAGAGGTGGATATTGCTGTTTTGCAACGTCTGAGAAGCATGATAGACAAGCAGAGAGATCAAATACGGGCACGGGACAGGGAGTTGTCTCAGAAGAATATGGAAATCGAGAATGTAATTATTCAATTTCCATTAGCGATCAAAACGGGAGAGAGACCCTCTGTTGTTGATTGGCGGAAATATATTTCTATTTTGTTCATCAGTTAACCATGCAAGTGGAAAAATTGGGAGCCGTTGGCCGTGAGCTTAAGCGCAAGCAGCGCCAAGCGCAGATGCAAGCTCGCGGGCTTGTCGAAGAAAGGGCCGACTTTTTGGCTCAATTGCAAGATCAGAATCGTGAGCTCATCAATCTGAGAGCTCGTCTGGGTCTGGCGCGGAAAGAAAACGAAGACCTAACGAAATCTCAAGGTTACGCTGATCTTACGAACAAAGTCGTTTACGATTTGGATGATCCGGACAGGCCTAGATTCACCACAGCCGAACTCAAAGAAATTTTACACGAGAGAAACGAATTGAAAGCACGTGTTTCCGATTTGGAAGACGAACTGGAACTCTATCGTCCAAAGCCGGAGACGTATGTCATCTGTGAAATTGTGTTGCATCAATTTTTTTGAAATTTTTTTTTCATTCATCCTTCGAAAACCTCACGATTTAGTTGTAATCAATAACGGGCCGGCGTGTTCGTTCGGTAATGGCACTTCGTTGATCCTGGTCTCATAGATTTTTTATATAATTAGCCGACTTCTAATTTAATTTTGCATGCTTTTTTTTATTTCGCATGGTTACGCGTTTCGTTTCGCGACACGATTTCTTCGCGGTAAACGCTATGATTCACGTGCTTTGAGATCAGGCAGTGGGGTACCGGCAATTCCGACTGACGTTCACTCGTAAGATACCGCTTGAGCTGTTATCGATTTGTCGCTTTCGAATTTTTTGAGATTGTGACGTTCCATTGACAAAAATTAGAAAGAAGTAAAGAATAATCGATAAATTATGTGAAATAATGCGAATTCATGTCGTGATAATTTATGTCTGTCAATGGTGTTTTTTTTTTCTTTTCCAGACCCGAAGATGAAAGGGACGCACCCGTCCAGGGACCTCTGCCGTATGAGCCAGACGATGCACCGTGGAAAAAGTCTTCCGAATCCGGCATTCGCAAATTGTAATTGTCCACTGGTTGACGTATTTTTTTTTTTTTTCTTTTCAGGCTTTATATTCTCGAGCATTCCGCTAATCGAGCGTTTGTGTTTGGCATTCCAGCTTCCGTAAAATATTTTCCGAAAATAGCGGTGGTTTACTCAGTAGCAGTAGTCCGCGACGAAGTCTTTCTAGTCTTTCGAAGATGGCACTTTCCGGCAACGGACCCAGCGATACATCGATCTAAACGATGACACATCCATTGTCGAAAAGCATGCATTGAGAAAAAGAAAAAAAAAAAACGTTGGTTCAACAATTTCCATGTGGCTCGGACGACGTCCATCATCGGGCGTACTTTGCGTTTATACGATGGCTGATCACGACGATACGTAAGAATAACCTTTGACACAACCTCTAGCAATTTCAGTATTAACTTATCGAGTGCTTAGCTAAGCACCCTGACGAATAGTTTCATCTTGTCAATCGTTGCAACGTAGATATCAATCGAAGTAGTAGCAGTATTTCATTGCGATATTTGTTGCCAAAAAGAAAAAAAAAACAAAAACGAAAAACCGACCGCGTATCATAGTTTTATCAGTGTTATATGATTATACGAATGAATATTTTACACGTTAAACAACCGAACGAAATTCGTGATTTCACTGACTTCAACAAATCAATGTTTGAGGTAATTAATATTTTGTTTGCATTACGTTCTCGGTTAAATACCGCGCATTTTGATCACTTTTTCAACGGTAATATAACTTTCCTTTATCATGTAGATAATCCGCTGTTCGAATGGTTTATACGCACTGTGGTTGCGCTTTTTTTGCTTTGCGACTTTTATTTCCGATTCTTACGTTTTTTCTAATTATCGTTGTGTTAGACCATATTCATCATTATCGTGGTAGTTATGGACGTTTTATCCATACGCGAATATGAGCTTCACAAAAAAAATTAATCCGGAACAGTGTCGAATTTTTTAATTCTACATAATAACACGGGTCATTCGAGACGATATTAGTTGCTCGAGCTCAGACTTCGCCATAGTTTCAAGAAAAGACTTTCAAGAATGGATGAAAAGTCGGAAACAAATGTTATCATATTAATCTAGAACACTAGTCCATGGAACGGAATTATTTGTAGCGACTATCGATAGTCAAAGTTGAACGGATCCGTAAAGTCTACGAAAACGTGGAGTCTCATACATTCCTCGCGTAGCTATCAGGCTTCGGGAATCGTTTTGTTTCCAAAGTATGCTAATATTTAGCATGCCTGAAATATGACGTCATTCTTACATAGACGATCGACGTTTCAAGAATTTCGGCTATACAAAAAAAAAAAAAATACAATTAAGGATAAGTCACGAGGAGTCAAGCGTTATTTGAAAAGAAAACACAAAACAATTAAACAGAAACACGTGGGGAAGAAGAATAACTTATTTCCTGCACGATTTTAGTTTTCGATTGATGAAACGACTTAATGTGTAAACCTTGCATACATATCGAGTTCTGCATTTTTGTTTTTTGAAAAGGAGAAAGGAATAATCAATGCATGTGTAAGATAGAGTCGACTATGTATGTTCACGACCGTATATTTGCGAACATTTATGAGAGACATCAATTAAACTTATAAGGGCCGTGATAACTGTTTTTTTGTTCTTCTGATAACACTGCAATTTGTATATACACTATAAAAAAATTAAATAAAAACAAAAAAAAAAAAAGAAATTCACAACTTGCTGTACGTTAGTCCGTAAGTTGAGTCGAAAAGCGTAAATATTGAAAACTGTAATGGAAAATGTTACACGAATAAACTATTAGTATGACTTTATTTGTGCAATCAAGAGTCATTGAATTGGTTTTAATTACCTGAAAACGTTGTCCCCCATCAATAAGGACGATAAACGGTAAACGGTAATCGCTAAATGACTGGTTTTATCAACCTAAACTAAAATGCAACGCGCGACAATTTAACAAAGGGGGTAGATCAACCGATCCAATATTTTAGTAACGAATCGGATTGAGAGTCCGTAAAAATTAAAAAATATATAACTATCGTCCGACATTATGAGGACACTAGCGTGACGCGCTCGCAAGAATCGATTCTGTCTTTGAACGTTAACATCTTCGCGACATCGAGAGCTAAAAACTTTTTCGCAGCACCATTGGAAAGCTAATGCATATTCAAATACATTTACATATTTTTTGATAATATTTCCATCATTAAGGTTGTTTCCGAGATACTGCAAAAGTCAAAGATATACGATGTCCTGACCGACTTACGTGGTATATAAAACTTACATTCTACCCTCATTAAGTAAAATTTGAACGATACTTTTTGTATCATATAGAATTTAAAGGACAAAACCCGTGGATTTCCATAAGACTATGTTAAACGCGAGAAAACAAAATTGTTGATATATTTTTCCTCGCGTTCTGAACAACCATTAAAAATTTAACTAATTTTTTTTTATCAATACCTACAGGTATGCCAAGTTTTATGAAAATCTAAACGGTAATTCACTTAACGAGGGTATTTTAAGCACCGAGATAGCGTGTCAGAAAGATTGAAAAAAAAAATCAGATTTTTCCGAAATGTTCTATCTTGACTTCGACTCATTGCCAAAGCTGGGGAAATTTTTCAAAAGTTTGAAAATCTGCGCAGCTAATCTTCGAAGCCTCACCTGTTATTCGAACCTAAAACGTATGGAAAATCTCCACGGGTTCTTGAGTTATCATGGAATTCCTGCAGGCACGCGTCAATCGAGCATGGGCGGTTGATTGCACGAGTGGACGGTCTCGCTAGCTTGTTTTTTCGCGAAGGCAAGGCCGACATTGACCTCTCATAATGGATATCAATAATTAATATTAATTTGAAAAAAAATATAATACATTGTTTTATATTAAGAAATTACTCAATTGCAAAAAAAATTTCAATTTCAATTTCCATGATAAATCAGGAACACCTGAAGATTTTTCATACTTTTTGGGCTCGAATTACAGGTAAGGTTTCAGATTATAGGCGTGAGGATTTCCAACCTTCTGGAAAAAAATTTCCCGGCTTCGGCAATGAGTTGAAATCAAGATAGAACATTTCGGCAAAATCTGATTTTTTTATTTCCGTTTTTACTACACGCTATCTCAGTGCTTAGTGGTGAAAATATTATCAAAATGGAATGGAATATTAATGGATTTGAATATTCATAAGCTTTCGAATGGTGCTTCGAAAGGTTTGAAGCTCTCTTCGTCGAGGTTCAAAGACGAAATAATTCTTGCGAGCGCACCTGGCTAGTGTCCTGATAATATCGGACGGTAGTGTATATGAGCCGAAACGCCAATTATTAGACAACTTTGGGCATCGACATGTGGGATCTTTATGAAATCTACGCACTTCATGTGCATGCTGAAAAAAATATTACCAATTTTTTAAGATTTTTCCGTCTATTATTTTGGCAGCTGTCAATTAAAGTATCTTCATTCGTTTCGTTTTGTAGTTTTTTTTCAAGTACTTTGTTCACATACCTGCGCTGATAAAGAAATATATCAAAAATCTATTTTGGACGCGACATTGTTTCAGCTTTTTGAGAGAGATATCAGCTTTTCATTCCGATCCTCGAAAATCGATTAAAATCGAACTTCAAACTGAAAAAGCTGTTTTTTGGGCGTGGCCCAATTTTGAAAAAAAGGTTCAATCTGTTTTTCGAAAAGGTGAGAAAATTTTACAGCTCACGTGTATTTTTGGAATCTCCGTAAGTTTTCTTAGAATTAATCCGAGAACAAAAATTGCGTGTCAAAATGTAATTTTCCAATTTTGTTTTTTTTTTACATGTATGATATTTATACTGATAAAATAATATATTGAAAATCTATTCTCGAAGTAAAATTGTCTTAGCTTTTTAACAAATAATTTGGAAATTTATTTCAACATTTTTTTCCGAAAGGTGAGAAAATTTCACAAAATATAAGTTTCGTTAAAATTCGGATCTCCGTAAGTTTTCCTAGAATCTTATAATTGATTGATTCTAGGAACAGAATCTTAGAATCTATTTATTCTAGGAAAACTTGCGAAGATCGCAACTCGAGAAATATTTACATTTTGTGGAATTCTCTCAGCTTTCGAGAAAACATATTTAAACAAATTTTCGAATTGGGGTAACGGCGGTAAAAGAGCTTTTTAAGTTTCGAGTTAGTTTTTAATAAATTTTCAAGGTCGGAATGAAAAACTGATATCTCTTTCGAAAAAACTGAATATCTCTGAAAACTGATATCTCTTCCGAAAAAACTGAATATCTCTGTTTTTTATCAGCGCAATTGTGTGAACTAAATAATTGAAAAAAAAAAAAAATAAAAAACGAGAAAAATGAAAAATACCTTAATCGACCGCTACCAAAATAATTTCAGTATGCACTTGAAGCGGCGTGAATTTCATGAAGATCCCAGATGTCGATGGCTAAAGTTGTCCGATAATTGGCGTTTCGGCTCGTATATATCCGATACCGAAGCGTTGGATTGATTAACGCGTTATAAATCGACGTTGTTCAAGTTAGCCGCAGATCCCGTGGGTAGATCGGGCGGAACGAATTTTCCGATAGGTTGTATCGCCTGCTGTTGCTCGGAAAGCTTACGCATTTCTTGTCGTAATTTCCCAAGTATCGCGTGATTCGGCTGATTTATCGCCGCTTTTCCTTGCAAAAGTGTTATTTCTTGCTCGAGCTGTTTTTTCTCCTTAAAGGACTTGACGCTTCGCGATCCATACAGCCTGAGCAGTGAGCCCCACGAGTGTATGTGCGGATGCAATCGTTGAAGTATAGCCTGCGCTGCCCGTTGCTTTCCATCTTTTTTGTTTCGACATACCTTATTTTTCAAACAAGAGTTAACGTTTAACAATTGAAATTCTATTACATCACGATGGGTTGGGGTCGAGATCCAGAACGAGCAATGTTTAGAAAGGGCAAAATCCCGAACGCGCAATGCTTCGAATGAAAATGTTCAGAAAGGGCAAAATGCCGAATGAGATTGTAGCGAACGTATTATATGCCGAACGCCTACCAATCAGCGCGGTTTTCAACATTTCCCGACTTTCGAGCTTTCCCACGCGTAAACTATCAATGTTAGATATATGCCGTCGCGGACTTTTTTATAGGAAATTTAATTCTCTACAACATTGTTCATGTGAACTTTTGGTCTATGTAGCGCTGGTTAAACAACGCTATATAGACCAAAAGTTCACATGAATTATGTTGTAGAGAATTGAATTTCCTATAAAAAAGTCAGTGACGGCATATATCTATCTGTGATAATTTACGAGTGGGAAAGCTCGAAAGTCAGGAAATGTCAAAAACCGCGGCGGATTTTTATTTTTTTAAATTATCTTCAATTTAAAAATTAGCGTAAATTATCACAGTTAGATATATGCCGTCATTGACTTTTTTTATAGGAAATTCAATTCTCTACAACATTGTTTATGTGAACTTTTGGTCTATATAGCGTTGTTTAACCAGCGCTTTGACGGGAAGATAAAAAATGCATCGATTTTCTTATCGTTTTATTTTTTTCCGTCCAAACGCTGGATAAACAACGCTATATAGACCAAAAGTTTACATAAACAATGTTGTAGAGAATTAAATCTCCTATAAAAAAGTCCGCGACGGCATATATCTAACATTGATAGTTTACGCGTGGGAAAGCTCGAAAGTCGGGAAATGTTGAAAACCGCGCCGACTGGTAGGCGTTCGGCATATAATACGTTCGCTACAATCTCATTCGGCATTTTGCCCTTTCTGAACATTTTCATTCGAAGCATTGCGCGTTCGGGATTTTGCCCTTTCTGAACATTGCTCGTTCTGGATTTCGACCCCAACCCATCACGATAATGCATATTGTAACATGACTTACTACGGTAGCTTCGTGCTTTCCAACTCTCATGGTAAATTCGTTTCGCTGATGCTTCAAAGTATTGACCGAGTATTTGATGTGCATATCTCCTAGTCCGAAGTTCCGTTGCAAGCACGTTATGAGAATGGCGTGGGGCGAAGGTTCTGTTGTCTTTGCGCAAAATTCAGCTACTCGAGGATCCGTGATTGATATCTCATCGAAGAACGATAAATCGGCGTCGGATGAGCTTCTGGAGGCTTTTATCGTTCTCGCTGCGTTCGAAGTCGCTCCGTCGGCGCTCAAATCGCCAGATATTTTGTCTCGCATTTGAGGTATTAAAACTTCCAACGTTTTTCTCGCAGCGTTCGCTTTTGCCTGTTTTTTACTGCTACCGATCCCACTGCCGTACTCCATTTCGTTAATGCATACCACCGCGGAATACGGCGTCGCAGCATTTTCTGCATTCACATTTAAATCATTTATATTATATTTGAATTATGTCTGAAACAAATTTACCATGTACCAAAATTTCCCAACCCTTGTTTCATTACTTGTTAAGATGTAACTAATTGTTACAGAAAATTTCACTGATATAATGAAATTAAAAATAAAACCTGTAAGTTGAACTTCGCAATTTGCTTCTTCTGAATCGTACCCAGTACACGAAGTCGAAACTCTTGAAGGATTCCTTGTTCACTGCCCACAATTCAGAGGACGCAAATTGCAAGTTGAAACTTGCAGCTTGTTATACTAAATACTGATCAGTGGGTGTAACGGATTTCAATGTCACCAGAAAATTGGAACGCATGAGTGGATTTCCATAAAATGTTATACCAAGTGATCCTAATTGTTGATTCATGTGTATCCAGGAGATTGAACACGTTTGAATTGACAGACGTTCAGAATTAAGAAACTCGAATTGATCGAAAATTCGATTCGTTTGGCCGATGTTCGACAAATATAGGCTTCATGGCTCATTCCATACTTGTGAGGGACATGGGGTTCGGTCGGATGAAGTTGACGGTACTCAGGGCAAAAGTTAATCTTTGGCAAAAAAATTCGAAGTATCATAACATATCCGAACTTCTCCACGCGATACAGCTTGAATACAATACCAAATATCTGTGGGCATAATTCTTGGAGGACTCCTCAACAATTGCGGACGCTAGAGTGGCAAACGACATTTTGTGGAAATTCTAAAACGCTGCCAAATCCGAGCGGATGGAGCAATTGTTGCGGAAATTACAGATCGCACAGACATTAGTTTCACGACAATTCGAACGTATTGACATAAAAATTGCGATAAACATTTTTTTTACCGTTACATAGCTTCCTCTATGAGGAAGCAAAACTCGAGCCATCCTTGAGTTCTGGGATTTCAACGATAAATACTACTCATTCACACCCATGAATACCGATCGATATTATTTACGGTGTGAGCTTTTTGAAAATTATAAGCTATTTTTTAGATTCAAATGTCAATATGTTCTTAGATTAAAAAAAAAATCGAGAAGCAAACAATATTTACAAAACGTATAAAGGTTTTTTTCACTTGCCTAATTCTTTGAATTTGTACGTCGGCTGTTTCTTGAGCGCGTGTTGAACGTATTCGTGAAGAATACAGACGTAACTTTTACCCGAAGGATTCATGATCCAATGCTTCGGGGGTCTTTGACCACCGCTCTCTTCGCCGACACCGGGGTTACCGTTTCCCGGTGTAGTACCACTACCAATGGGAAAAGTTATCAATTTCGTGCCGTCGGGTAAAGTAGGTCGTTCCAGTTGTTTTCGATGTTTCTTGTTCTTTGTGAATTTTCGACGGGCCGACCAAGACCTTAAACATGATGAATTATCGAGATTGACGGTTAAAATAAGATTGTCGACGAACGTTTAAAACCGTGGGCCCCACGGTTACTCACTGAAATCTCATAACCTTGATGGCCTTGAAGCGGAATAACGCTTGACAATAATTTCTCAGATGGCTACTGTCGAGAGAGTGTGCTGCACGATTTTCCTGGATCGTCTCGATTTTTGCGCTTGGCAGAGTGCACGCCTCAGCCGTCGGTTCTCGTGCCTTTTCTCTCTTTCGTTCTTCGTCCTCTTCCTGAAGCGCTCGTCTGTACTGCAGACACGGTACAGCGCTAACCGGCACCTCGTGCTTCCTGACACTTCCAGGCCCGAGAAAATATGGTTTGGCGAGGGTACAGACCCTACTCTGTTTGTGCAGGTACAACGGCATACCGCTATTGTGCGTAACTTGTACCCATCCTTCGGGTAATACATCGAAGTGATTGTGGCCGATTTCTGAAATCATTTCCTATAATTAATCGATCAAATCAATTTATTCGTAACGTACACATACTTGTCAGGAATTATTATCGAGACCCTGCAATGTAAATAGTGCGAAAATGAATATACTTGCACAAAAACCTTCATTCGATTTAAATATACGCCGTTATCCATACATTTTATTTAAACAATTTTGAAAAAAAAAAAAAAACGTATCTAGTATCCCGTTAATTTGTTATACATCATACCCTCAAGTTAGTTTTAATATTCCGTAAATTTCAATATTATTAAGTTTAGTTTAAAAATAGTAATTGACAACTTTTGTTACGTTCAGATATATTTCGTCTTGTGCGTGATGCATTTTAAAAAAAATTCCGTAGCTCTCCGTCGTCTCAGCGGGACCGTCAATAGCGCGAACCTCAATCGCAAATATAATTGCTCAATTGTTATAGAAAATTTAACCCTAATTATTCGTGAAAGTACGTTACGTTCCGTGAGAAATCCAGTTGCTACCCTTACGACAAATCCTCTATGCGCTGTCTTCATCCGTGAAGAATAACTGAATATTATACAGCCGACGGAACCCTAAGCGTCCAGTCACACGGGCGGAAAGAAAATAAAGAACATGTCTCGGTTTCTACGAGCGTCTTGAGAAAGACGATTCGCTCATCCATGTGCGCTTGAATTGGAATTTCGCAGAAACAAATTAATTTCGCTTCTTCGTAGTCTTACAGTGGAATTTTTTCTGTCCAACTCCTCTCGAAACTATCGAGTCATTCGAAACTATCCGCCCTTGATACAGAACATACTATTTCTAAATGTTCCTGACACCGTATTCAGAATGTGTTAAAAAGTCCAGAAAACACATTTGGAGAAAATTTTTACGAGGTGTTTAGGCAGGTATTGGTCGCTTGAACTCTCTTAAACTTGCACCGATTGAATCCCGATACTTCACAAGTCCTAATTACAAGTATACAATATCATTCGGCCGTTATACGTATAAAATTCGGCGAAGATCGGTTAAGGGGACTGAGTCACCTAAAAAATTCGAAAATTAAATTTTTTTTTCCGTGACACGGCCGATCCAAATTAAAAATCGATTTTACCCTTACGAAGTACGTATACTTAGCTATCATTTTAAATTTTTCTATAGCCGTATGAGTTATCTAAATGCTGTGAGATTTTTCACAAAATTTTTCACTTGTCGCAAATTTCGGACCGCACCGATGAACGGATTTTGGATTCCGACGTCTCATTTTGTTCCAAATCGCAGTCATTCTCGGATGAGTGTAGGACTTTTGGATGCGAGGTAAAACGAATTTATGGTAACCTATTATTCAACCGGTTTTTCAAAAAGTTACAAAAAAATTGTTTGTTTTTCACATTATAGGTCGCCATAATTTCCAGAAAGCAGATAAAAAAAAATCCCACACTCATCCGAGAATGAGGTCTGTTACGAAGAAAATAAGACGTCAGAATTGAAAATCCATTGAGTCGCAGGGTCCGAAAGCTGCGACAAGTGAAAAATTTTGTGAAAAATCTCACAGCATTTAGATAACTCATACGGCTATGATTTGAAATTTGAAATGATAGCTACGATTCCTCTATGAGGAACCATGTGTTGATCAATTTTGGCTTCCTCGTAGAGGAAGCTTTGGCAAATGTGTGAAATGATAAGGAAGGCATGAGCAAGGTTCTACTTTACATCTCAATAATTTAAAAACGGTACAAATTTATGAGGAAGCAATGTGCAAGGTTCTACTTTGCACCCTTGTTTACTTTTGTGACGTTGAGGGCTCCTTGTGAGTGTGATGTAAGGCGAAATCAATATACATGGGGCAATTCATGTGAAATTTGAAAAATTCTAATTCCCATAAAATCTGAACGTCTCGTTCGATTTTGTCCAAATTCAATACGAAACCTCTTTTGATGAAAGTGCAACATCGTACTAAATTTCAGCCCGATATCTCAAAAATTATGGAAGCTAGAGCACTTACATTTATTTTTGGAAAAATTTCAAAACGCCATAAAATCTGAACGTCGTTGGATTTTGTCCAAATTTAATACGAAATCTCTTTCGATGGTAGTGCAACTCCGTACTAAATTTCAGCCAGATATCTAAAAAATTATGGAAGCTAGATCACTTACATCGATTTTTGGAAAATTTTCAAAACGCCATAAAATATGAATGGCTTGGTGGATTTTGCCCAAATTCAATCGGGTATCTCTTCGGATAATAGCGCAACTTCGTACCAAATTTAAGTCCGATATGTCAGAAATTGCGCCAGTTAGAGTGTAAAGACCGTTCTTTTCACATTTGAGAAAGCTTTAAAACAGAAGCAATGCGTGGATTTTTTCCAAATTCGGAATCGAACATCTCCGTGTACTCGTACAACATTATACTGAATTTGAGCTCGATATCTCTGAAATTGTGGGAGCTAGAGACCGAAAATAAATTTTTGAATTTTCAAAAAATGCTGTAAAAACGAACGAACTTGATAGATTTTTCCAAAAATTAAATTGTGCTATGCGCCGTGAACCCTCCACATGAGTGACCAATTTCAGCTTGATATCTCGAGCCGGTCTCAAGTTGTGAGCGTTCAACCAATGTTACACACATACATACACACACACACATACATAGGGACATTTTTTCTTAATGTGTTTTTTACATGTTTTGAGACATACTGAACACGTTTTCATGAACATCTCGAAAAAAAAAATTTCACGAAAACAAAGTTTCCTCTATGAGGAAGCAAAACAGGAAAAACCTGAACCGATTGATCTAAATTTTTAATATGTTTCAAGAGCTGACCACAGCTCCTAGAAAAAAAAATACGAGCTGTATAGCTTTATTAGATCTTTAAAAAAAATTGTTTTTCTTTTAAATTCGATTTTTAACCGTGATACAATTTTGGCACAATTATGAAATTTTTTTTTTTTTTCAAACTGTAACGGACATCATTTATTATATTGCTTAACCTTGCCCCCCCCCCCCCCTACTCGAACGCGTAACTGTGGCGTTACAAAACCTTATATATTTCCCCACAACACTGTGAGTTTTTATAATTTTTTAAACCGGTACGCCATAATAGAAAAAAATAAAAACCACTGTTTGTCCCAAATAATGGATTGATTTATATGTTTTAAGCTTTAATTTTGATATTTTAACGTATATTCACATAATTTGTATCCATTGATAATAATATTCCATATTCAAAACAACAAAAATGATTTTTTTTGCCAAAGCCAAAAATGAAAATAGATAAACATCAATAATCAATTTTAGAGTAATTTCAACAAATATTTTGTTGAAGAGAAATAATCACGATCGGGCGATTCTAGCGATATGTGGATGACCGTTTCCATGTTATTCAAATGTTCATTCTCAAACGGACTACACTGCGGTAATAGGTTATGGGCCCAGATCTCTCCCAATATTATTGAGAAGTGATAGAAAACTTAATTTAAATACGAAAAGAAGTTTAAGCGCATCGAGGATACAATGGCGTTGTCCGGATCAGTGAGGATTGAATCGTTGACCAAGGATAATTTCGATACATGGAAGAGTCAGATGGCAGCGGTATACTTACGAAAAAACGATGCTTAGACATATGTGAATGGGGAAACTGCGAATCCTGATCTCATTATTGGAAATGTGGAGTCGATCGTTGCTATAAAATCATGGGAGAACAACGATAGAAAGGCGAAATCAGATATTATCTTGTCAATTAGTCCTTCGGAACTTAAACAGGTAAACGTTTAAATACTTCCAAAGAGGCGTAGGAAAAATTGCAGTCAATATATCAGTCAAAGGGACCAGCGAGAAAAGCCACGCGTTTGAAAAAATTAGCTTTCTATCGGATAGATGATTATGGGAATATAAGGTCGCATGTTCGATATTTTTTCTATACGATCGATAAGTACAACGAAATGGGAATATATATATATATATATATATATATATATATATATATATATATATATATATATATATATATTAACAGGGATCTACTCGCAGTAATGTTAATGCATTGCTATCGAATCCCGTCATGTACTACCCGATCCGGTGAATTTACGGATTAAAATTATTTATGAATACGATGCATGGAAAAATGACACACGGGGTGGTTTGTCGAATGTAATGATCGCCAGAAGAGAATATTTCAAAAGAGAAAAGAAAACGAATAATGGAAGCAGTAGAAACGTGTCGAAATACGGGGATTTCAAGTTCAAGTGCTTTCGTTGTCAGAATGTAGGACACAAGGCAGCGAATTGCACTGAAATAATTGAGAAAAAGGATATCGTAAATAATATTTACGATAATAATGAGATATAATAAACAAAGCCTGGAAAATTAAATCTTGTGTGTAGTGCCTCGATAAAAATGATAGCCAAAGGAATTGTATCGATTTAGTCGGAACTGGGTGGCAAATCGAAAAATGTTCGAATTTATGATGTATCTCATGTTCCTGATCTCCGAACGAATGTGCTATCTGTTGGAAAAATTACGGATCAAAGTTTTGTGGTAGTATTTGATGAATATCGAGCGTCAATTAAGGACAAAGACGGACGCACGATGCTTCAAGCAGATCGAATTGATGGATTATATTTTTCAATGGGAACGAACCGTTAAGTGTAACTCCACGTTTGAGGTCGATGTCTTAGAATCAAAATTGACAACGATGGAGGAATAACATCGTAAAATGGGTCATTTAAACATAAGAGATCTTGAAGATAACTAAAACTTCACTTCCCACGAGAGTTTATAA
Organism: Diplazon laetatorius; assembly: GCA_963662125.1. Lineage (NCBI taxonomy): Eukaryota > Metazoa > Arthropoda > Insecta > Hymenoptera > Ichneumonidae > Diplazon > Diplazon laetatorius. Next base: position 19,240,341 of record OY759157.1, on the reverse strand, counting down.
ATCCTCGAAAATATTGGAGATAATTTACTTCGATGTCTGTGGACCGATGAGAGTCGAATCGAACGGAAAGGCAAGATATTTCGTGACGTTTATTGATGATTTCTCGGGCTGGTATGTTGTTCGTTTTCTCAAAGGAAAAAACGAGGTTTGCGAAGCGTTCGAGAATGTTCAGGCTTTCATGGAAAATCAAACTGGAAAAAGAAGATAGTCATTCTTGGCAGAAACCATAAATACGGCAAATTGCACACGAAATAGATGTCCTTCACGGAGTAACAATGGCAAAACAGCTTTTGAGAAATAAACTGGTAAAATACCGAATGTCAAATATTTATACAGGACGCCGATGGCATTCCAGATTGTGCGAGGAGCTGGACAAACTGGAAATTCAGAAGTCTGAACACGATCCATGTGTATACTATTCGGGACGAGGGAAAGAATATATTTCTAGTGGCTATCTACGTGGACGACATTCTGGCTGTTTCCAAAAATGAAAAGACAATCGAAGAGTAAGAAAATCGATTGGCAAATTCTTTCGAGATGAAAAAACTGGGAAACATGAAATATAGAAGACGAGGTTACAATGGATCAAGAGGGTTACGTAAACGTTATTCTCGAGCGTTTTGGTCGACTGAAAACCGATTTTCACACCTCTTGAGCTAGGCACAAAATTTACGAAGAACGATGAAAAACCTCCGAACGACAAAACGAAGAATGTGCCGTATAGGGAATTGATTGGGGCACTGATGTAATTGGCAGTATGTACAAGGCCGGATATGTCTTACACAGATAGCTACTTGAGTCAATATAACTCCACCTGGTAATTGGACTCACTGGATGGCCGCAAATCTGCGTCTTGAGATATTTGAAAGCAACGAAGAGTATTGGGTTACGTTATGGAAAATCTGTACAACCCTTGAAGGGATATGTCGATGTGGATTGGGCAAATTGTCCGGACGACTTACACATGGGGGCATGTTCGATTTCACGGGAGGTAGGAAAACAACTAACTAACTGTGGCTCTTTCATCGACCGAAGCTGAATACATGGCTCTCACGGAAGCGGCGTAAGAAGCAGTACACTTGCGGAGTTTTATGGGTCGGGGCTCGAAAATCAGAATGAGCAATGTTCAGAAGGACCAAAATTTGGAACGCGCAATGCTTCGAATGACAATGTTACGAACGGTCGCGGCCCAGAATGAAATTGTTTCGAGTCGTCAAAATTCCGAATGAGATTATAGCGAACGTACAATATGCCGAAAGCCTAACAGTCGGCGCGGTTTTTAACATTTCCTGACTTTCGGTCCATGACTTTTTTATGGGAAATCAAGAGACGCGGTATAGCGTCTCGAGACAAGTACATTCACCTATTCAGTTACCTACCTTACCGGCCTTCTCTCGAGACGCGACTGCACTCTCTTTTTCTGTGAACCGAGCTGACTATAACCCCACTTTAATAATATTTTGATAGATAAACCGAGCTATTCATAAATGTTTAATTGCAGTTACATGCGCATTTTTTTTATATTTCGATTGGAACCAACACCAGTGCTGTAGGTGCTGTTATGCGAAAGATATCGAATTATTTTCATGATTAGCATCATGCTTCCGACGTTTTTCGCCAAAATCGTTTTCAGAGCTGTCGCACACTTTCCAGTAGTCATAGCTTGTCAGATCAGACGCGTCTATTCGCTGACATATCGCTGTCATCGCAGTCTTCACAGGTTACAATCACTGAGGACCAGGAGGACCAGCCAGCCTGCCCGACGAGATCAGCTGACATGAGAGCGATACAGATAGAGAAAGAGCTCCAAAATAAAAACCATCGAATATGACAGTTCGCGGTGTTTTTGAAGAATTAACCAAAAATCACATATGATATATGAAACTGATAACGAATTGTTCAAAACGCATTCGTTTGTGGGCTAAAGTAAGATGAAACGTTTTTAACAACTTTATATATTATCTTTGCAAAAAGTAGTTAAATCCCAACAAAAAGCCCAATGGGTAAAAATATTGAGAGAAGTACATTTACGCGAGCGCGCACTAACAAAAAGGTGTAAGATCAATTGGAAACATTGAACGCATGTAATCGCATCAAGATGATTTTTAAATTTATAAATTCCAATTTTTTTGAAAATTACAGCAGTACTTGGCGAGTTTTTTTTCAAAGTCAAGACAGATATTTAATTATTCAACAATAATGTAAAGATATAGTCTGTCTATTTTTACGAAATAAAGTTAAATCTTCTATCATTGGATAGTAGCCGTAACATATCAACTCGCCAAGTACTGCTGTGATTTTCAAAAAAATTGGAATTTATAAATTTAAAAATCATCTTGATGCGATTACATGCGTTCAATGTTTCCAGTTGATCTTACACCTTTTTGTTAGTGCGCGCTCGCGTAAATGTACTTCTCTCAATATTTTTACCCATTGGGCTTTTTGTTGGGATTCAATTCTCTACAACATAAACATTGTTTATGTGAACTTATGGTCTATATACCGGTGTTTATGCAGCGTTTGGATGGGAAGGTAAAAATGAGAAAAAATTAATACAATTTCACCTTCCCATCTAAACGCTGGATAAACAACGGTATATAGACCAAAAGTTCACATGAACAATGTTCTAGAGAATTGAATTCACAATAAAACGTCAGCGACAGCATATATCTCACTTTGATAATTTACGCGTAGGTACGCTCGAAAGTCCGGAAATGTAGGAAACCGCGCTGATCGGTAGGCGCTCGGCATATGGTAAGTTCGCTACAATCTTATTCGGAATTTTGATGAGTCGAAGCAATTTTATTCTGGGCCGCGACCGTTCGTAACATTGTTATTCGAAGCATTGCGCGTTTGGAATTTCGACACTTCTGAACTCTGCTCATTCTGAATTTCGAGCCCCACCCGTTTCTCGATAGAACTTGGTGACAACAACGGTGCACAAAAATTAGTGACAACAACGGTGCACAAAAATTAGCGAAGAATTCGATTTTTCTCAGTAGGACAAAGTATATCGATGTAAAGCTTCATTTCGTTCGGAAAATTTTGAGGAAGGAAGATCAGCTGAAGATCGATTATGTTTCAACCAACAACATGGCAGCTGACATCATTTCCAAAGGACCATCAAGAGCAAAAAATGAAAAATGGGTCGAGATGTTGGGCATAAGAAGAATCGAATAATTAAACAGTTCATCATCCACATCTCGAGAGTAAGTGTTGAAAAGAATAAATCACGATCGGATGATTGTAGCGATGGGATGGGGTGGATGAGCGTTTTCATGTTGTTCGAATGTTTTTGTTTAATATGTTGTCGTTTATTTATTGATTGACTGTGGACAGGTCGACATGTCTTGTTAAATTAAGTTTCCTGAATATTTTATACAAGTGTATACACTACCGCCAGAAAGTTTCAGACCACCTACTGCGCGCTCTATGAACTTTGTATTTTTTACAAAAACCATTAGAAAGCTTATTAAATTCTGTGTTAGATGAGTCCTAGTTGACTCAATTTGGATCTCTGCATTCCAAATTATCGTGTGAGGGAGACAAACAAATAATTCCGATTCTTACAGAATTTCATACTTCCACTTTGACTCTCGGCTGGAGCTAAGAAATTTTTTTTTAGAAATCGCCACTTCCCAAAAAGAACCTATAGGGCATTAGCTGTCGATTCCTCAAAGAAAAATTGAAGAATCCTAACGGGTTCCCGAGATATGAATTTATCTCTATGAGCGTGCAAATTACACATGACGACAGTTCGTCCCACGATTCAAGGATATTCGAGAGTCTCGACTCGCGCTTCGCGCTTGTGTTCGGGCCGAATGGCAAATGCGTGGGATCCTGTTACTCCGCTTAAAGTTGTTGTTTTTATTTATTTTTCGTATACCCGCACATATAATTATCAACAGAAGTGTTGAATAATTAATTGTTAATTGAATGAAAAACTTTTCAAGAGGCAATGAAACGTTTTTGAATTATTATTTATTGATTCCTCATCAAATAGAATTCGATTGTGAAAAGAAAATCGAACTCTATTTGATGCGGAATCAATGAATAATAATTCGAAAACATTTCATTGCCATTTGACAAATTTTTCATTCAATTAACAATTAATTATTCAACACTTTTGTTGATAATTATATGTGTAGACTGGTGATTATAATATTCGCAAGAAAATTCAGTGAGTAAACGAAAAATAAATAAAAAACAATTTTAAGCAGAGTAGGAGGATCCTACGCAACCCCCCATTTGCCATTTGGCTCTGGGGACAAGCACGAAGCGCAAGCCGAGGGTCTTGAATCTCCTTGAATCGTGCGACGAATTGTCGTCATGTGGATTCTGCACGCTCATAGAAATTAATTCATGTCTTGGGAATGCGTTAAGATTTTTTAATTTTTTTTTAAGGAATCGACAGCTAGTATCCCAAAGATTCTTTTTGGGAAGTGACGATTTATAAAAAAAAATTCTTAGCTCCAGCCGAGAGTCAAAGTAGAAGTATGAAATTCTGGAAAAATCGGAATTATTTTTTTTTGCCTACCTCACACGGTAATTCAGAATGCAGAAATCCGAATTCACTCAACCAGGACTCATCTTACACAGAATTCGATAAGCTTTCCATCGGTTTTTGTGAAAAATCGGTAGCTTCATTTTTGACGGAGTTTCAAAGCCGTGACTGGTTTTTCATAGAGCGCGCGGTAAGTGGTCTGATACTTTCTGGCGGTAGTGTATCTCAAAAGGATTATACTACGCTAGTATATTTTTAGAAATAACTTTTTATTATCAAACTCGTTTATTCACATCTTTTAATAAACTCAAGACATAAATATAACCAAAAATTAACGATATCGTATTTATTAGAAATGCGCGATGAATTAGGTAACATCACTAGGTAAGTAGGTAACATCAGTAAATTATCCAATACGTAAAAGACATTTCAAACATACCGAAAGATCAAGTTCAATTCCGTCATATTAGCGGAAAAGTTTATAGATGTTTCATTGAGTATAAAAGAGATACTATCGGACGTAAAAACACATTGAGACACAGCTGTGAGTGTGCAAATGGTCTTAGAACTATTGTCAAAAATACCAAGGCCTGCTGAAGGATTCAGCAAATAATTTGATAAAGTCAATGTTTCAGCTGTGATTAAACAAGACAGTGACGAAAACTGATGAAATGTAATCCTGCAATATTGAAAAATATATATGAGCAATTCCACGTGACTTCAGCCACTAAAAAAAAAAAATTCCACAAATAATTTTGAAAAATTGAGCTATTTTATTGCAATCTATTCGCCAAGTGCCGATTCAAATTTTTTTTTCGACGATTTTATCGTTAATTAACGTTTTTTTAAATTTTTCCATTCTATATATGCAATACTATTTGCATATTTTGCCCTGAAACGGACATTCAATTTGCTCAATAAAATCTGGAGTAATTTTTTTCTGGAAAGCCATAAAAAGACGCACATTTTCGTTTTTTACAAATACGTCAAATCCCGCCAAAGATACAGCCATTTGAATGGAAAAATAAAAAAAAAAGTTAATTAACGATAAAACCGTAAAAAAAATTCAAAAAAATCGGCACTCGGTGAATATGTTGCAATAAAATAGCTCAAATTTTTAAAATTATTTGTGGAAAATTTTTTTTAGTGGCTGAGGTCACGTGGAATCGCTCATATATCGTTTAACCATCTGTTTTTCTTTTTATTATCCATTTATTAAGGGATCATCCTAGTGTGAAATTTTTTAATAATCGATTTTTTTCTTTTCATTATCCGATAGTATACACTATAATAAACATTCTCACCAATTTTTCAAATCGATATTCGAATTATTTCGGTCGCTACATCGCCTTTCTTAGCAAAAAGGATTTTAGCGTAACCTGGCGCGTCGTTTTCGGTTTCGATATTCAGTATGGATCCGCCTAGAAAATTTGTGCCGATGAATAGAAAAGGCTCGAGGAGCACACCCACACGAAAGAAAACAAAAAGGTCCGTAGGGTTCCGTGTATGGACCTGGCATCGCCGATTGATCGTAAATAGACGATTTATATGAAAATTCCTAATCTCAAACTTAAATCGCGTTTTTCTCGGAATGGTGTTTTTCAAAACGGTGTCCGCTGCCGAGAGAAGAGTTTTCAAACTATCGATTTCAAAGTTTTACAGAACATTTTTCTTGTCATTCTCTATCGTCCTATGGAAGATTTTTTTTTAACTTCCTATTTTTTTTCTCGGAAAACTGTCAAAAGAAAGGCCAAATTCGCTACTTTTTGTTCAAATCGCCGCCATTTTGTCAAAAATTTTTTTTTAAAAAAGCCTCCGTAGGAAGATAGCGGCTTTCCTACAGGTTAATAATCTTTTTGAAATTTTCGTTTCAGATCGGAATTCAGCCCGGAAAAGTGGACACCGATTAGGACTTTTTTTAAAAAACATTTTTGATAATTAATAATGCGACGTCCCTGCATATAAGAAGACAATTCGAATAAGAGAAATATAATGGGTGACATTGGCACGGTGGTAGAGTGCTTGCTTCAGGACCGATAGATCCCGAGTTCGAGCCCCGGATGCACCATATATTTTCTCTCTACGATAAATTCAGCAGGAGACGTCACAACTGACCGTTCGGTCGTCACAATAACAATGATAAAAAACTTAAAAATCACCGCAACAAAAATCATTTTGTATTCTTCATTGCTGCTTTAATTTATTTTAAAAAACCCAGACCAATTAGGATATCCAAACCATGAAAAACAAAATCGCGAAAATCAGTGATTTTTCGGGCCGTCACACTGAGATGATCCCTTAAAAACTGTTTCTTATGTCATAATTCTATTTTACAGTATAACTATCAGTATTTAAGACATTTTTTCATCAGGTCGAACTGCTGGTTTTATTAATTGAAAAAAAAAAAAAAACAACAATGAATGAATAAAATAAAATTTAGATTTGTTCCGGAAGACAATGTTCTTGGCTCATATTAATTCGATAATTATTAGTTATATCTATGTTTTAAGTTTGTAAAAATATCTAAATAATCGAGTTTGGTAATTAGAGTTGTTCCTAAAAATATTTGTGTAAATTACTATAAAATGAATTATTGATGTTCAACTGTTTTCATTCATGACTTTGGCAAAAAAATCATTGTTGTTGTTTTGAATATGGAATATTATTTTTAATAGATGCTAATTATGTAAATATGCGTTAAAATTAAAAAAATTAAAAGCTTGAAACATATAAATAAATTCATTATTTGAGCCAAAACAGATCTTTGTGTTTGACTACTATGGCGTACCTGTTTTAAAGATTTTAAAAGCTCATAGTGTTACAGGGAAATATATAAGGTTTGGAAAAAAAATAGTTTCATAATTGTGCCAAAATTGTATTACGGTAAAAAAATTTAATTTGAAAGAAAAACAATTTTTTTAAAGATTTAATGAAGCTATATAGCTTGTAATTTTTCTTTCTAGGAGCTGTTGTCAACAGTTAAAACATATTAAAAAATTGAGATCAATCGGTTCAGTGAATCCTGAGAGAAAAATGTTTTTCTGTTTTTACATACTTTGCTTTTTCTTCAAAACCAAATGAGATAGGGATCTGAAATTTTTAGGATCTTATTAATTTATTAGTACCTACATATCTTTTAATTTTCATTTGAATATCTTTCGGGAGCCTACTAATACCCCTAGAGACTTTACACGAATCGCTATTTCGATATTTTTCATTGGAAGAAAAAAAAAATTGTTATTATGAGGCTTGTAGCGGATCGAAAAAATTCGTTTACTTACCATCCAGGACGAGTTTTTCTTTTTCTTCGTACGGCATACAGTCTCCTTTGTTCTTTCGTTTACCCCTAAATTCCGGTGGGAGACCTGCACGAAAGTACAATTTCTTGGTTATTCTTGTGAATTCAAGCTATGGCAACATTGCGATTAACAAAAATTTCAAATGCTCCTACCCTCCTCGAGCATCGCTTCGATTTCCTCATCCGGCACATCCGAGTCCATGCTCTCATTGGTATCTGAATCGTAGTCTGTAGCATCCTGATCGTTATCTTGCTGTTCCAAGTCATCGAGAATATCGAAGTGCCGCAAATCATCGCTGGATATTGCTCCGTCAAAGGCGGACATCGACGTCGATTGACTGTTCAAGCCGTTCAGCGCCTCATCAATATCCTTTGCGATGATCTCATCCTGCTCCATCGTATCCTCTCCAAAACTTGTCTCCGACTTTTCGCTTTGGTCATTCTGCGAAATATCCATCAGAAGCGATTGCGAACAGTCCGTTGTCCAACAAATAGTATCCATAGTTGATGATATCGATGTACTCTTGAAAAGACATTCACCGATTGGTTCGATCTGTGAATTCATTGAAACGGACGATTGTGTTCCAATCTCCATGTCCTTCGACGCGCTTGCCGGACGCTCAATCTCTTCGTCGTTGCTTGCCATCTTGATTCACAGAATTTGACCATCTGTTGGAAGACTGTAACTATCAGATTGTTATGATCCGTCCCTAATTGAAAAACATTAGTTTGCAATCTTCCGAAGAATAACTCTATGAACGAATTCTGACATTCCAAAGTTTGCGTTGCATGGCCGCACCCCTTTCACCAATGAGTCCAAAGTCCAACCGATTCCATTACCATTTTTCAACAAATGGCTACGAAAATTGGACATTTGCATTGATGTTAGCGGTCTAGAGCCTCCCATACACATCTGCCAATTACAAAACTGCTGATACCGCCATAGAGTTGAACCATAAGACATTTTCACTTCTTGAAATGAACATGTGTTTTATGCTGAGGTTTTTTTTTGCAGTGACAAATAGTTTGACGATAAGACGATTCAACAGGGATTTTCATCAGTGTGTTAGCCCCACCGCTATACAGAAACAACATCGAGAGATTGTTTCTGTTACTAGCTGGAGCTATCAGCTGATATCAATGCTTTTCAACGCAGAAGCTATCGCTGACGCGTAACATCTTCTCGTATGTACTAAATTTTGGTGTCAGATCTGTCTCATGTGCTCCGATAGATAGCGAGCTAGGATCATCACTCCTAAATGAAAGAAAAGGGCATTATGCTCGATGATTCAGAAAAATCAATTACTTCTTATATCAGGCATTTTATTGGACCCCACATGCTATCGTTAAACGTCCTGATAATTTAGGCTCACCTCAGCGTGTCACCTAATTTTCTATGGTTGAACAGAAAATACAAGAGCCCGTCGTATTGTATAGTCAAGGATAGGTACTCACAAATGAGTTTTAGGTTAGAACAGAGGTTGGACTTTTGTTGAATCTGTAGATATTATCACTGGTTAATTTATTTGAATGGGAAAACCGTAGTTGACAGTTGTGAGAGATCTTCTCCACTGCGGATGTCTACCTCCGCCGGGATTTCAGCAGAGATGAGTTGGGAGATGTCTGGAGGAGGCCTTTTTAGTGGTTCCGATGGAAGACGTGCGAACCTGGTGGCCAAATCCGAAAGGTGGAGGTTAACAAGGGTAATCAACCAAGCAATCTCGGGCGCTCGTCGAATTGCGCTCGCGCGCACACAGTCAGCGTGTATAATCCAACCGGCAAATTACCGACGGAGTCGATCGATACTTGATGTAGCACGCGCGCACGTAAATGCTTGTGGATGACGGCTTCGGTTCGGAGAATTTTTTCGCCGTTTGCGTCTCGTTCGCGACAATCCAGTCGCGCGTTTCGCTTACATTGTAGCTATGTTTACCAGGCTCTCTCGCACCACCGTTATCTTCAATTAGCACCTGCTCACTTGGATTCCGTCTGTCTCATTGCATGAGGTTTACTGCATATTTATACATATATATATATATATATATATATATATATATATATTTATATATATATCTCTTTGAGGCATGAACCGTTATATCATATCGCGGAGATATGGCAACGATGTGATCTCATGGTTGCCGAATCTCCACACCATCCGAACAGCTGTCGGCGAGAATCCGCAAAATCGTGTTTCGCTGAGAAATACATACGGGGGAGAGCGCAGGCTTATCGGAAATGCTCGGGACAACTCGGCTTTCTACGCCGAGATAGCAGACGTATGTACGTTGAGACTGGCTCGGGCCGGTAATGAACGTAGCCTTCTGATTGGCCCGCTCTGCGCATGATCGGACCGGAGGCGGGAGATGCGAATGTGAACATATAGACGAATAACCTCAAACGCAGTGTCAGAAAGTTATAAACTCTTTCTGTCACATTCGCATCTCCCGCCTCCAGTCCGATCATGCGCAGAGCGGGCCAATCAGAAGGCCACGTTCATTACCGGTGCGAGCTAGTCTCAACGCACATACGTCTGCTATCTCGGCGTAGAAAGCCGAGTTGTCCCGAGCATTTCCGATAAACCCGTGCTCTCCCCCGTATGTATTTCTCAGCGAAACACGATTTTGCGGATTCTCGCCGACAGCTGTTCGGATAGTGCGGAGATTCGGCAACCATGAGATCACATCGTTGCCATATCTCCGCGATATGATATAACGGTTCATGCCTCAAAGATATATATATATATATATATATATATATGTAAAGAATATACTTTCTTTAGTTTTGAATTTGCCGCGCTCCGCATGCTCCGCGCACCTTTTGGTTCAGTCACCTATAGAGGGAGCCATGACGTGACACAGGTGTTACGTAATAGAGCACACGTGCAAAAGGCAGAAAGAGAACTTAATAATTTATAATAAGAAAGATTTATTACAGTAGTGGTGTAAATAGAGAAGTGATAATAATAAGCATAAATTGTCGTTTCTTTGTTTACAGGTAAGATCATAAATAGTGTAAATAATTGTTAGACAGTAAATAAAAAATATTCTCCACTTTGTTTACAGAGAAACACCTTTTTGTTCACATTATTATCCGAAGTCATAATGGTCTTATAAAACGACAATTTCGCTCGAAACAACGCTGGCAACAAGACTGCAAACCGTAATGGCAACAAAACTGCAATTCACATTTAAATATGTGGCATCACCAAGTGACACAAAGACAAGCGTAGTTGCCATAACCTCAATTACAACGGAGGACGGAAAAACATACGTGTTGCCAGAAAGTGAAAAGTTTGCAAGTAACCATGTTGAGTTAACAAAAACAGAAAATTATAAAAGAGTGAAAAAAAGCTTCAATAAAAGAGGCCAAGAAAGGATAATATGGATTACATGCACAGAGGAAATGGAGAATGTTTATTTCGATCAAGACGGCAACATAACATTCAATGATTTGTATCTAGAACAGATAGTGGAAACAAGTACAGTGGAATGTACACGGAAAAAAGAAAATCAATTAAATTTGAAACATATAGCAGAGAGATTCATGATTGAGAAATTTGTATGCAAACACTCAAATGCAAAACAGTGGTTGGAGACATTTGAGAAAGAATGTAGAAGGTTTGAAATCAGTGAAGATGATACGAAGATTGAAATACTGAGATTATTCCTGGACAAGTCATGCATAGACTGGCACTCAGCAACACTAACAACATTGACGATGGAAGCCGGATGGGACGAATGGAAGGATAAGTTCTTGAAGTCATTTGCAGATAAAGGATGGAGTACAGGAATGTACGCTATATCCTACAAGTATAAAGAAGGTTCACTGATGGAATACGCTATGAGGAAAGAGAAGCTATTGCTAGATATGGACAATAATATTGGTACAAAGACTCTAGTGATGCTTATAGCAGCAGGATTACCGGAATACGTCAGAAATAAAATAGATAAAGAAGATTGCGAAGGTTCGACCGATTTACTACATGAAATTAGAAAATGCGAAAATCTAGTGAGTAAAAATAGTTTTGTAAGAAAGAAAGAGGAAAGACAAGACAATAAGAAGAAATTTGAAGAGAAAAAGCCATGTAGAAACTGTGAAAAATTGAACAGAGGTACTAGATATCATCCAGAGAATGCATGCTGGTTTAAAAAGAAAAACGAGAATGAAACCAGAGTAATTGGAAGCAACTCAGTGATAGAAGTAGATTTAAATACAGAACAAAAAAACGAATAATCACACCATTGATTAAAGTAAAAATATTATTAGAAGAGAAGTTAGAAGTGAACGGAACATATGATCCAGGTTCCCAAGTCTCCCTAATAAATTCAAAATTGATTAAGATAAAGGAAAAGACGGAAGATGTGAATAAAATATTTTTAAAAACGGTCAATGGTGTGACACAAACAAAAGGTTTAGTAACCATAAAGATAAAAATTTTTGAGAAAGAAGCATACGTTGATGTGTTCATTGTAGAAAGAAGCGATTTTGAAGATTTCCTTATTGGGTTAGATATAATAAAGAAATTCAAGCTAATCCAGGATGAACATTTACAAATATCCCAAAAGAAAGAAATACAGATAGAAAATGCAAAAGCAAATACATTGGATAACAATGAAGAAATAAAGGAAGTCAAAGTAAATTTTAACGAACACGTGAATGAAAACGAATTCAAAATGAATTTAGATCACTTGAACGGAGAAAAAAAAACAACGATTGAAGAACTCATAGAAAAGTATAACACCGTATTTGCAAAAAATAAATACGACGTAGGCACCGTTACAGACTACGAGGCTAGAATAGACCTACAGGTTGATAAATACTGTAGTAAGAGGCCATATAAATGCACTATAGAGGATAAAAAAGAAATAGAAAATCAAGTGGCAAAATTACTAGAAAATAAGTTAATCGAAGAATCTTATAGCCCATTTGCAGCACCAGTAACTCTAGCATTCAAAAAAGACGAAAACAAACGATCAAGATTGTGCATAGATTTCCGCGAACTAAATAAAATAGTCACGCCGCAAGCTCAACCATTCCCATTAATAGATGATTTAATAATAAAAACAAGGAACTGTAAATACTTCACCACACTAGATATAAATTCCGCTTTTTGGTCAATTCCACTACGCATTGAGGATAGACAGAAAACAGGATTCGCTACACAAGAGGGACATTATCAATGGACGTGTCTACCGTTCGGATTAAAAACATCACCAGCCATTTTTCAGAGAATCTTATCCAATATTTTAAGAAAACACAAGTTAAAAGACTTTTCAGAGAATTACATAGACGACATCTTAATATTTTCAGAATCATTCGAAGAACACATAAAACATATAGAACAAGTAATAAAAGCAATAGTAAGTGAAGGCTTCAGACTAAAATTTAAAAAATGTACATTTGCAGCGAAATCAGTAAAATACCTTGAACATATAATAGAACACAATACAGTAAGACCATTGAAAGATAACTTAACTTCAATACAAAATTTTCCTACTCCAAAGACCCAAAAGAATATCAGACAGTTTCTTGGGAAAGTCAACTTCTATCATGAGTACATACCGAGAAGCTCAATACTACTAGACCCGTTACACAAACTGTTACGGAAAAATGAGAAATTTATATGGTCTGAAGAGTGCGAAAAATCTTTTACAGCTGTAAAAAAGTCACTATCTTCCCAACCAGTGTTGGCAATATTTGATAGAAATTTACCGATAAGAATTTACACAGATGCATCACTAGAAGGCATCGGTGCAATATTTAAACAAATACAAAATAATGGTAAAGAAAAGCCAGTAGCATACTTTTCAAAAAAATTGAGTAATTCACAAAAAAGAAAAAAAGCAATTTATTTAGAATGCCTGGCAATCAAAGAAGCAGTAAAGTATTGGCAATACTGGCTGATTGGAAGAGAGTTCACAGTATTTTCAGACCACAAACCGTTGGAAAGTATGAATATAAAAGCTAGAACGGATGAAGAACTGGGTGAGTTAACTTATTACTTATCACAATACAATTTCAAAATCAAATACATTCCTGGAAAAGATAACGCCGAAGCAGATAGTCTGAGTAGAAATCCAGTACTAGAACCACTCGAAAATACAGAAGAAATACTTACAATAGTTAATCTAACGAAAATAAAGGAGATAAAAACGGATCAAAAAGAAAATAAAACATTGCAAGAAACGAAAGCAAAACTGATAGAAAAACATGGAGTGTTATATAAAAAAATTAGAAATAAAGAAAAGATAATTTTATCCGAAAAGTTCAGCTTAGAATTAATTAAAGAAATACACTCTGACTGGTGCCATATAGGGGTTAAACAAATGACGAATAGGGTATGCCCTTATTATACAGCTAAAGATATAACTGCAAATATAAAAAAAGTGTGTAAAAGCTGCGAAATATGTATTAAGAACAAATCCAGAGGGCAAGGAAAATATGGACTGATGTCACAATTAGGGCCAGCCACAAAAGCATTCGAAATAATGTCGATTGACACCATTGGAGGCTTCGGAGGACAGAGGTCAACAAAAAGATACCTCCACCTCCTGGTGGACCATTTTACAAGATACGCGTTCATTACAACATCGAAAACTCAGAACGCAATTGACTTCATCAAGCTGGTAGATAAGGTGTTAGAAACGGAAAAAATTGGAACGATACTCACGGATCAATACCCGGCATTAAACTCAAGAGAATTTAAGGAATTCCTGGCGGAAAAGGACGTTCGACTAATTTTTACGGCCGTCAATGCGCCCTTCTCTAACGGTCTGAACGAGAGACTGAACCAGACAATTGTCAATAAGATAAGATGTAAGATAAACGAGAAGAAAGGGAAAAAGGCTTGGACAACGATCGCCAGAGAATGTATCGATAAATACAATCAAACAGAGCATACGGTAACTGGTTTCACGCCTAAGTATTTATTAGATGGCTCAGATACCAGCATTTTACCTGAAGAAATAAAAAGAAAAAGCAATAAAGAACACTGGATAAGAGATAAAGGGCTAGCTCTACAAAGAACAAGAAAGTCACATGCATATAACAAAAAGATATTCGACAAAAATAGGAAAAATCACCGGTTCAACACAGGAGATTTAGTCTACATAGAAAATGGCAACAGGTTGAACAGAAATAAATTAGATGAGTTAAGAATTGGACCTTTCGAAATAACAGAAAAGATATCAAACTCATTATACAAAGTAAAAACAGGAAAACGAAAACAGGAAACTGGATTATTTCATGTAACAAAGTTACTTCCCATATCAGAAGATGGCGACGAGGACTGAAAATTGCAAAAATTTTCACTGTAGGAGGGGAGATGTAAAGAATATACTTTCTTTAGTTTTGAATTTGCCGCGCTCCGCATGCTCCGCGCACCTTTTGGTTCAGTCACCTATAGAGGGAGCCATGACGTGACACAGGTGTTACGTAATAGAGCACACGTGCAAAAGGCAGAAAGAGAACTTAATAATTTATAATAAGAAAGATTTATTACAGTAGTGGTGTAAATAGAGAAGTGATAATAATAAGCATAAATTGTCGTTTCTTTGTTTACAGGTAAGATCATAAATAGTGTAAATAATTGTTAGACAGTAAATAAAAAATATTCTCCACTTTGTTTACAGAGAAACACCTTTTTGTTCACATTATTATCCGAAGTCATAATGGTCTTATATATATATATATATATATATATATATATATATATATATATATATATATATATATATATATATGAGCGATTCCACGTGACTTCAGCCACTCAAAAAAAAAATTTTCCACAAATAATTTAAAAAAATTGAGCTATTTTTTTGCAATATGTTCCCCGAGTGCCGATTTTTTTTAAATTTTTTTGACGGTTTTATCGTTAATTAACGTTTCTTTGTATTTTTCCATTCAAATGGCTGTATCTTTGGCAGGATTTGACGTATTTACATTTGTAAAAAACGAAAATGTGCGTGTTTTTAAGGCCTTCCAGAAAAAAATTACTTTATATTCTATTGAGCAAGTTGCACGTCCGTTTTAGGGCAAAATATGCAAAAATATTTTTTTTCTCAAAAAATGCATTTTTAATTTTTTTTTTCAAAATTTCCCCAAATTCTGAATACAAAAAAAGAATTTTTGGTATTTTTTATATCGTGGGACCGGCAATCGGTAATGCGTAATTTTACCGATTTCATTAATAAATTTTTTTCAGTTTGATTTTTTTTTTTTTCATGTGCTCCAGTCGCTTTACGCGAGTTCAGAAGCTTCCTTGAAAGAGAAATTAATGATAATCAATGCTTGTTGAATCGCGTAAAGCGAAAAAAATCGAACTGTAGAAAATTTATTAATGGAATCGGTAAAATTACGCATTACCGATTGCCGGTCCCACGATATAAAAAATACCAAAAATTATTTTTTTGTATTCAGAATTTGGGGAAATTTTGAAAAAAAAATTAAAAATGCATTTTTTGAGAAAAAAAATATTTTTGCATATTTTGCCCTAAAACGGACGTGCAACTTGCTCAATAGAATATAAAGTAATTTTTTTCTGGAAGGCCTTAAAAACACGCACATTTTCGTTTTTTACAAATGTAAATACGTCAAATCCTGCCAAAGATACAGCCATTTGAATGGAAAAATACAAAGAAACGTTAATTAACGATAAAACCGTCAAAAAAATTTAAAAAAAATCGGCACTCGGGGAACATATTGCAAAAAAATAGCTCAATTTTTTTAAATTATTTGTGGAAAATTTTTTTTTTGAGTGGCTGAAGTCACGTGGAATCGCTCATATATATGTATGTATAAATATGCAGTAGACCTCATGCAATGAGACAGACGGAATCCAAGTGAGCAGGTGCTAATTGAAGATAACGGTGGTGCGAGAGAGCCTGGTAAACATAGCTACAATGTAAGCGAAACGCGCGTCTGGATTGTCGCGAACGAGACGCAAACGGCGAAAAAATTCTCCGAACCAAAGCCGTCATCCACAAGCATTTACGTGCGCGCGTGCTATATCAAATATCGATCGACTCCGTCGGTAATTTGCCGGTTGGATTATACACGCTGACCGTGTGCGCGCGAGCGCAATTCGACGAGCGCCCGAGATTGCTTGGTTGAGTACCCTTGTTAACCTCCAACTTTCCAATTTCGCCGCACCACGTCTGTGGCGCTTATCCACGCCCACTGCGTGCGCGCGAGCGCAATCCGATGAGCGCCCGAGATTGCTTGGTTGATTACCCTTGTTAACCTCCAACTTTCGGATTTGGCCACCAGGTTCGCACGTCTTCCATCGGAACCACTAAAAAGGCCTCCTCCAGACATCTCCCAACTCATCTCTGATTTCAGCCAGTGCTGCCGTAATTGAATTGGGCCGATTTTCCGCCGGTGCTAGAGATCAGCCTTACCCAGAGATGAGTTGGGAGATGTCTGATGGAGGCCTTTTTAGTGGTTGAGATGTAACGCTATCGTCAGAAAAGCGCGGCGAATTTGAATTTGCAATTTAAAGATTTTACGTGAAATAAGTAATTAAGTGGGGTTCGTTGCGCTACGAAGAGCGAAGCTCACCTTGGTGAATGAAGTTCGTTTGAAATAATCAAAATGCGTAATCCAATATTTTTGTGGTGTTAATTTATTATGAACTGAACAACGTCTTTCAAAAATCAAAAGTTTTACAAGTACAAATATTGTGAGATTGAAGATCTCTTCTGGTATTTTGATGATGGCGGAGGTCACGCCCTTAAGTCCCCGAAAAAGCCAATCAACCCCTAGACCGCGCGTCGTGCCACCCCCGCGTGCACGCGGAGACCACCCGCTCGAAACGCGTTCGGTCTCGAAGCCAACGTGTCGGGCCTGTGAGGTCCGGTTTCAGCAACCACTTGCAATTCATGAAAATTCACGTCGAGTGTGCCCGGCGACAATGTGTCGCCGATCGACTTTCCCGAGAGTTTACTTTGAATAGATTCTTCCAAGGGTTTTCTTTGTTTAGTGGAGCGTCTAGAAGAGAGCTCTGGTTTGTTTCAAGTTTTACTGTGTGGTCTTTCGAATTTAAGCTGAACCATAAATTACAGTGAAATAATAACCCAGTCGAGAGTACGATCATAAATTCTAAGACGAAATGTGTCTTCTTGGAACAAACTGCACGTGTACAGCATCGTGGTAATTTATATACATGTGTAACTATTTCACTCTAAATGCCCGAAAAAATACGCAACTTACATAGACACATTATTCTAACATTTATACATTCAAATTTAAATGCTTCATGAAAAAGGTTAAAGTATAGTCAGCACGCCTTTATGATAAATTGATCTCTGGGTATTAAATGAATTGAATTTACGCGCGCTCGGCTACAGCCGGCGCTGTTCCCGCGGCGCGTCCGCGAACCGCGTATCGAAATCCGTTACAGAGATGTTACGAGCGCACGCTCGTCACGCATCCGCCACCCATCGCGCGATATTCGAATCTCTAGATCGAGCCATTAGAGCATGAGTAATCGAATTTCTTGACACGAACTAGCCCACGCTTTAGCGAAATTGATTGATAAATAAATAGATGTACATTTAACATGCATGATTATTAAAAGTATTGTAATTCTGTTCTACCTCGGGTTTTTGAATCCTGGTTTCCCCAAGGGCATGGGCAAATGCCAGAACAGTAAAAGAACACAAAAAACAGAGAGAGGTCCAGGATAATTTATAAGTCCCTCCTCGACAACATGTTGTACAGATCTCAAGAAAATCTTCTTGGAAATTCAAAAGACTGTATTTCCAAGAACTTAGCAATAAGACACACGTGTAGAAAGTAGCTAAATAAAGTGTAAATGTCTTGACAACGACGTGACTCGAGCGAAAAAGCAAAGATTGAAACATACTTGCAATATGAAACCCGTAAAGAAAACCCTTTTACAATTTTTCTTAAGGCGATGTACGAGACATTTCGTAGCGTACGAGTGCGAGCGAGATAGCACCATGGGCGCTCGCGGCGGACCGAGAGAGACGGGCGCTCAGATGTCGTACTTCACCTTAACAAAGAGTTTCCGCTCTTTAGAAAATTTCACGTGCCTAACACTTGAACGACCACTCGCCATGCGTATCAGGTCACCAAATGTTTCATTACCACCCGCGACTTAACGCGAGTCGCAAAGCTGAAAAAAGGGTCTTCTGCTTAACATCGAGAGTGACGGGTCAGACGCCCGCCACCGAGCGCTCTTACGACCCCGACCGCGGGGCCTTACCACCCCTGCCCTTGCCTTCGAATAGTACCCTGTACATTTTTTCCTGGGTTTTCATCCCCACATTTCAAACTTTAACCAATCAAGGAATTGCTTCTTTGTCGAGAGAAAACTTTGAGCATCCTCGAGTCGCGTCGTCGGATAGGCAGTCTCTTCGAGATTTCCAAGGAAGTAACAACAGGCGAAGAACTCGGCGTTTTCTTCGCTATCGGTTTTGTTACTTTCTTTTACTATTTTTGTATAGACATTGTATACAGAGAGTTTTTATAATTTTATAAGTTTAAAATAGTGTAAATATAAATTAAAGCCATTATGTGTATAAATTGGATAGTCTGTATTAAATAAATCAGTGAATTAATATTAAAAATTAAAGATTAAATTCATTTTTAAACATTCCCGCGCTCAGTCCGAATTTCTATTTGCTAGGCAGCGAACGAAAACGGACCAGTCAGCATCGAAGTAACGACCAGCTCAGGCTTGCTCGTAACAAAAATTGGCGCAGTCGGTAGGACAATTAAATGCTGCACCTGAGTCAGGGGAATTACAAATTCAAATTTGAAATGATAAAAATAATCGGAAAATCATAATAATAGTGGAATAACGTAAATGAAAGTAAAGTAGATTGAAAAAAAAAAAATTAATTGAAAAAAAAGAAAAAAAAAATTTGTGTTGCGCGAAATTACTCTAATATAAACGGAACTCAAAACGGGTGAACCATTGTATTAAGGATTATTCCTCCTACGGGTTCATTTTCTGATTCCCATTGCGAAGTTCATTCGGATCTCGGTTGGGTGAACTGAGTAGCTTGACCGCCCCGATTCGAACTTCGTAACGCGATCGGAAAAGAGCCGAAGACCCTCGCTTGCTTGACCTGTTCAGCGAGGTGGTACCTGCCAACCAGCCCACAGGGTGGGTCCAACGCGGGATTTCACCGACGGACGGCCCGGACTTCAGGGGACGACGCTGGAATTCGCGGGGCTGCGAATCGCTGGACCTCAACACGTCGCGGGACGTCGGATCTGATACATTAAGTGAGAGGTGAACGGTGTGTGTGCAAAGACAAGGTGACTTTTAATGACGATCGATTATTGGATTTATTACGCTAAGGACGCAGATTGGTAAGCCAGAAATTTCTTTTTATTTTTTTGTAAGTCGAGATGCCGCCCAAAAAGGGGTCATCCTCGCATTCGTCACGGCGTTCCGGTATGCGTTCACATGGAGACGCAGCGCCTCAATTGTCAACTCCGACGAATAGAGTCGAGTCATCGGTAAATATAGCTAGCAATAATAGTAGCGAAGTTGAACAAATTGACAACATGTCGAGCACATTGTCAAACGAGGGTCGCCAACTATCCGTAAATTCACATAGATCTTTCACGACTAACCCCATACCCGGGTTTAAAATTTCTACATCGCTGATTCCCAGCTTTGATGGAGAAAATATACCGGTAGAAAGTTTCGTAGAATATTGTAGAGCTGCTCCAACAGCTATCGAGCCACACGAGGAAAAATTCTTCGTAATTTTTATTCGAACAAAATTAAGCAAAAAAGCTTTGCAATATACCCAAGGTAAAAGTTTTGACACCCTCGACGATTTTCTCAACACGTTAGAGAGAGGCTTATTGCATAAAAAGGATAAAAGCCAATTGCTTCAACAAATTACGAATGTGTCGCGTAATTATAAGGAAACAATCGCGGATTATGCGCAACGTGTTTCATCTATTTTAACGGACATAATCCGTTGCATTGACAATGGCGGATCAGGAGAAGCCCGTAAAATTATTATAGAAGACACTAAAGTCATGGCCATCCGCCACTTTATCCGCGGATTAGATAAACGCACATTGGATTTTTTGAAAAAAGAGCCCACATCTTTTGATGAGGCAATTGATTTAGCAACAGCTTCCGATATGGAGGCGCGTTGCTGGGGAGACATTCATCATAAAAATCCGACCATGGCTTCTCCGGATCCTCATTGTTCCTCGCACACAGAAAATGTAAAGTTCGTGTCAAGAAGGCAGGTTGCTTACATAAATTCAGGTCAGAATAGACGGGATTATAGGATTTCGAGATCTTCTGGACAATGCTTTAATTGTGGGGATTTTGGGCACCGAAAATTGGATTGCCCTAAAGTACTAAACGTAAGTCATAAAAAATCGTCAAGGGAAAATCAGTGTAGCTATTGCCGTTTGGACAACCATAATGAACATAATTGTTTTATAAAAAGAAGGCATTTACGAGAGGTTGAAGAAATCGCGGAGAAGAAGGCGCGAAACAACAGGCATTTAAACTCGAAAACGAGCCGAGCGGGGGACGTAGCGATGGTTCGTGTATTTGGAAAACGTCCCGTAGGCGATACGTCTCGCACCTCAACAGTAGACGCGAACTCTCCGTCGCAATCGTCAATTTGAATGATTTTGCATTCATCAAGGGTACGGCTCAACTCATGATAGACACGGGGTCCGATTTAAATTTGATTAAAGAAAACGCGGTCAATCCTCGAGTACGTATAAATAAAAATATGATCTATCAAATCACGGGAATAGGCGATGGAATTTATGAAACATTAGGCGAAATGAAAGTTCAAATAAAAAATGTAGAGACGCTTTTTCAAATAGTTTCACAATCTTTTTCCATTAAACCACATGGCATAATCGGTATGCAATTCTTAAAGAAACATCGCGCTATCCTCAATTCCGACACTGATCAGTTACAGATCAAAACAAATAATATTTCCTTTATTCAACATCACACCATTCATTTGTCGGCGCGAACGAAACAACTAATTAAGATACCAGTTTTTAACTGTAATGTCACGGAAGGATATCTCAGGAAAATTGCAACAGGTCCCGGAATTTATTTAGGTGAATCCCTTATGAAACAAGAACACGGTTATGCTAGGGTGTACGCTATTAATACAAATACTCACGCCATCGATTTAACTCTCGGACCGGTCGAGCTCCAAGAGTGTCATATTATACCGTCTCGAGTCCGCGTTAATCCTACCCTTCATTCACATGCCGAGGGAAAGAAAATCGAAGGAGGTCGCGTCACTGAGCTATTTAAAATCTTAAATTTAAATCATTTAACCACGGAAGAAAAAAAAAGAAAACATCCTCCCGATTCTAGCAGAATACTCGCCCCAATTTCACTTACCTGATGACCCACTAGGGGCTACGACGGCTCTCAGTCATAAAATAATAACTACCGATGAGCGGCCCATAAATACAAAACAGTACCGTTACCCACCGTTCCAACGGGAGGAGATCCGACCGCAGGTAGATGATTTGCTCGCGAAAGGTATAGTTCAACCATCCGACTCCCCTAATCACTCGCCCCTATGGATCGTACCTAAGAAGGCAGATTCATTAGGTAATAAGAGGTGGAGAATGGTTATAGATTATCGCGCATTGAACGAAAAAACGGTAGGCGATGCGTATCCTTTACCGAATATAACCGACATTTTAGACCAACTTGGAGAAGCTAAATATTTTTCTATCCTGGATCTCGCTTCCGGTTTTCACCAGATTCAAATGGACCCGGAGTCACAAGCGAAAACTGCTTTCTCAACTCCTTTCGCTCATCTTGAATTTACGCGGATGCCTTTCGGATTGAAAAATGCCCCTGCTACGTTTCAACGATTAATGGATTAAGGTTCTTACGGGATTACAGGGCATCGAATTATTCGTTTACATGGACGATATCAAGAGACGCGGTAGCGTCTCGAGACAAGTACATTTACCTATCAGTTACCTACCTTACCGGCTTCTCACGAGACGCGACTGCACTCTCTTATTCTGTGAACCGAGCTAACCGTAACCCCACTTTAGAATATTTTTATAGATACATTGCGCTATTCATGAATGTTTAATTGCAGTTAGATGCGTTATTTTTTTATATTTCGATTGCGACCAACACCAGTGCTGTAGGTGCTATTATGCAGGAGATATTGAATTATTTTCATGATTAAAATCTGGTTTCCGACGATTTTCGCCGAAATCGTTTTCAGAGCTGTCGCACACTTTTCAGTAGTTATAGCGTGTAAGATCAGACGCGTCTATTCGCTGACATATCGCTGTCATCGAAGTCATCACAGGTTACAATCACTGAGGACCAGCCGGCCTGCCTGACGAAATCAGCTGAGAGCGATACAGATAGATCACGGTGTTCTTGACTAATTAATCAAAATCCATGGATGATATATGAAATGAAACTGATAACGAATTATTCGAAACGTTGTTTGTGGGGTCAAGTATGATGAAACGTTTTTAACATTTTTTTAAAAACGATGTTTGATCCTTTCGATGAAATGAATATATTTCTACAAACATTTATTGAAATACGAAGTATTCGTATCGTATCGTAATTCTGTGATACCGTTTGAGGTTACAGGAACTTGGCATCATTCTGGATTTCGTTCATGATATTAATTACAATTACCACTATTAATAACATCGTAAGTATAATTCCTTTATATATATCAACATGTATCAAATTACATTGCCTCGTAATCATGTACCTACTTACGATCCTTTAGAAGTTGGAGCAACATAAGCAGCAGCGTCAGGATCAGCAAGTGGCCTTTATCAAGGGAAACTATTTCGATTCGAAGCATCTTTGAAAATATACTGATTTTCACTATCGGTTGCTGTGAAAAATAGGTAACCTGGCTCTCTACATAAAAGCCAACACGTGGTCCCAAAACAGTCTCCCATGAAGTTTTCATGAGGGACTGTTTTGGGAAGAACGAACGCAGAAGAAACGCAAGCAACACAAGTTATTTATCGAAGGTCGTTTATTATTATTATTCTTTCAAAATTCATTTTAACTTTAACGACGGGGATTTGCCAATTTCAGGAGCAGATTGATAATATTCCGACGCGCCTGTTGCGACCGAAGTCGAACCTGCCAATCGAATCATCGGCGATTATTCTGTCCTTCTGTCGCCATTTTATACAGTAACTTCACAATCGCCGAATGTCGCTGATCCTGCTGCCTCTCTCTATGGCGCTGTCGTTGCTGCCATGACCACCCTGTATGTTGCGAAAACAGTACAAAAATACGGGAGAGAACATGGTGTCGGGTAGAGAAAGAGAGAGAGTGAGAGAGTGCGAAGGAGCGAAGGAGAGAGTGAGAGAAAGAATTTTCTTCTCATACCATTTCTTCCTCGGGCATAACCTCGACCCCTTCCGGATCGACCCCGCGTCGATTGGTCCATGCCCCTGCCATTATTATGATCAACTGGCGGCTCCTCCGCTTCTGGTTGAGCTGCGCCTGATGGGTCCGCGACAGCCGGACGATTTTCACCGTTCATTTCTGAAAATAAAATGAGAAATTATTTTCTGGTCATATTAATTATTAGAAAATCAATAAAAAAATGTTATGTCTTACCCAATTCCATTAGCTGCTCTATGATATTCTGTAACCCAAAAATAAATAAGTATTAATTTTACAAAAAATTTCAATGAAATTAGATGAAAAAACCAACCTCTCCGTTGTCAGACATTTTCAGTTAATGGCGTTTGTTGATTCACCGAAAACAAATGACATACGAAGCGAGCTGATTCGGATTGACAAACGACACACGGGTTCTTTGTGTATCGCTCGCTTCATATTACATTTGTTTTCGGTGAATCAACAAACGTCATTGACTGAAAATGTCTGACAACGAGGAGGTTGGTTTTTCATCATTTAATTTTATCGAAATTTTTTGTATAATTAGTAATTATTCATTTTCGGGTTACAGAATATCTTAGAGCAGCTAATGGAATTTGGTAACACATCACATTCTTTTATTGATTTTCTAATAATTAATATGACCAGAAAATAATTTCTCATTTTATTTTCAGAAATGAACGGTGAAAATCGTCCGGCTGTCGCGGACCCATCAGGCGCAGCTCAACCAGAAGCGGAGGAGCCGCCAGTTGATCATAATAATGGCAGGGGCATGGACCAATCGACGCGGGGTCGATCCGGAAGGGGTCGAGGTTATGCCCGAGGAAAAAATGGTATGAGAAGAAAATTTTTTCTCTCACTCTCCTTCGCACTCTCTCACTCTCTCTCTTTCTATACCCGATACCATGTTCTCTTCCGTATTGTTGTATTGAGAGCGAGAGAGGGCCATACAGCAAGATTTCTATATTTATCAAGAGGCGCGGTAGCGTCTCGAGACAAGTACATTGATGACCTATTCAGTTACCTACCTTACCGGCCTTCTCTCGAGACGCGACTGCACTCTTTTATTCTGTGAACCGAGCTAACTATAACCCCGCTTTAAAATATTTTTATAGATAGACCGCGCTATTCGTAAATGTTTAAGTGCAGTTCCATGCGTAATTTTTTTATATTACGATTAGAACCGACACCAGTGCTGTAGATGCTGTTGTGCGGAAGATATCAAATTATTTTCATGATTAAAATCATGCTTCCGACGTTTTTCGCCAAAATCGTTTTCAGAGCTGTCACACACTTTCCAGTAGTCATAGCTTGTCAGATCAGACGTGTCTATTCGCCGACATATCGCTGTCATCGCAGCCTTCACAGGTTACAATCACTGAGGACCAGCCAGCCTGCCTGTCGAGATCAGCTGACATGAGAGCGATACAGATAGAGAACGAGCTCCAAAATAAAAACGATCGAATATGACAGTTCGCGGTGTTTTTGAAGAATTAACCAAAACCCACGTATGATATATGAAACTGATAACGAATTATTCAAAACGCATTCGTTCGTCGGCTGAAGTAAGATGAAACGTTTCTAACAAGTTTATATATTCTCTTTGCAAAAAGTAGTTAAATCCCAACAAAAAGACCAATGGGTAAAAAAATTGAGACAAGTACATCCCAACAAAAAGCCCAATTGGTAAAAAAATTGAGACAAGTACATTTACGCGTGCGCGTTCCAACAAAAAGGTGTGAGATCAACTGGAAACATTGAACGCATGTATTTGCATCAAGTACATATCGCTTTGAAAAATGATTTTTGAATTTATAAATTCGAATTTTTTTGAAAATCACAGCAGTACTTGGCGAGTTAATATGTTACAACTACTATCCAATGATGGAAGATGTAACTATTTATTTTGTAGAAATAGACAGACTATATCTTTACATTATTATTGAATGATTAAGTGTCTGTCTTGACTTTGAAAAAAACTCGCCAAGTACTGCTGTGATTTTCAAAAAAATTCGAATTTATAAATTCAAAAATCATTTTTCAAAGCGATATGTACTTGATGCAAATACATACGTTCAATGTTTCCAGTTGATCTCACACCTTTTTGTTGGAACGCGCACGCGTAAATGTACTTGTCTCAATTTTTTTACCCATTGGGCTTTTTGTTGGGATTTAACTACTTTTTGCAAAGATAATATATAAACTTTGTAATGTCGGAGTGGAGCGGGCACAATTATTGAGGCTGAACATTACTTTCTTAACGACTCATTTTCTGCAAATTCGGGTATCTATTTCGGGTATCTAATTCGTTATCAGTTTTATCGTATATCATACGTGGTTTTTGGTTAATTCTTCAAAAACACCGCGAACTGTCACACTCGATCGTTTTCATTTCGGAGCTCGTTCTCTATCTGTATCGCTCTCAGCTGCTCTCGTCAGGCAGGTTAGCTGGTCCTCAGTGATCGTAACCTGTGAAGACTGCGATGACAGCGGTATGTCAGTGAATAGTCGCGTCTGATCTGACAAGCTATGACCACTGAAAAGTGTGCGACAGCTCTGAAAACGATTCTGGCGAAAAACGTCGGAAACACGATTTTAATCATGAAAATAATTCGATATCTCTCGCATAACAGCACCTACAGCACTGGTGTTGGTTCCAATCAAAATATAAAAAAATAACGCATCTAACTGCGATTAAACATTTATGAATAGCGCGGTCTATCTATAAAAATATTCCGAAGTGGGGTTACAGTTAGCTCGGTTCACAGAATAAGAGAGTGCAGTCGCGTCTCGAGATGAGGCCGGTAAGGTAGGTAACCGAATAGGTAAATGTACTTGTCTCGAGACGCTACCGCGTCTCTTGATTCACGCGAGCGCGCGCCAACAAAAAGGTGTAAGATCAACTGGAAACATTAAACGCATCTATTCGCATCAAGATGATTTTTAAATTTAAAAATTCCAATTTTTTAAAAATCACAGCAGTACTTGGCGAGTTTTTTTTTCAAAGTCAAGACAGATATTTAATTATTCCATAATAATGTAAAGCTATAGTCTATTTTTACGAAATAAAGTTACATCTTCTATCATTGGATAGTAGCTGTAACACATTAACTCGCCAAGTACTGCTGTGATTTTGAAAAAATTGGAATTTTTAAATTTAAAAATTATCTTGATGCGAATAGATGCGTTTAATGTTTCCAGTTGATCTTACACCTTTTTGTTGGCGCGCGCTCGCGTAAATGTACTTGTCTCAATTCTTTTACCCATTGGGCTTTTTGTTGGGATCGTAATTTACGCGAATTCCCTTCAAGAACACTATAAAATTAAAAAAATTATTAGCCCGACTTAAAGCCGCAGGATTAGCGCTTCAGCCCGATAAATGTCAATTTCTGGGCAAGAAAATTGTCTATCTCGGGCATATCATCACCGCAACCGGCGTAAAACCAGATCCGAGAGAAATAGAAGCCGTGAAAAAATTCCCCGTCCCGCGAACTAAGAAAAACATTAGGCAATTTTTAGGACTTGCAGGATATTATCGCCGGTTTATTCCAGATTTTGCAAAGATTGCTAAGCTGCTGACTATATTATTGAAAAAAAATTCACATTTTAATTGGACAGACACACAACAGCAAGCATTCAGTATATTACGCGATAAACTCTGCGCAGAACCCATTTTTTAATGCCCAGATTACGAAAAACATTTTGTTGTGACCACAGATGCATCAGACTTAGCACTTGGAGCCGTACTCAGTCAAGGCGAGATCGGAAACGATCTGCCGATCGCCTACGTGTCGCGAATATTGAATGGTGCCGAAGCTAATTATACTACCTCCGAAAAAGAGCTGCTCGCCATAGTTTTTGCGGTAAATCACTTCAGACCTTACCTATATGGAAATCGCTTCACTTTAGTAACCGATCATCGACCTCTCGTTTGGCTAAACAATTTGAAGGATCCAGTATCCAGGCTTGCAAGATGGCGTATTAAATTGAGTGAATATGATTACGAAATTCTATATCAGAAAGGTAACGCAAATTGTAATGCTGATGCACCGTCTCGCAATCCTCCGAATCTACACGAGATTTCACCTACGAACAAAAACAGAGACGATACAGCGGACTTAATAGGGCCGGCCAAACAGGTTTTGAACATTGACGTTCAATTACCTGGTTCATCGCCCCTAACGACTGACAAAAACGTTGGCGTAGAAATGGAGGACGAGGATTGTGACAACAGGGAATCGACGGAAAATGATGGGCAGGTGGCTGAACTTGTTGGTGCTGCATTCGTTGACCTGGGCATCGGTATTGATTTTTTTCGATGTGGATATCGACCCCGACGGGAGAGTGTACAGAAGCACTAGTCGGGCTAAACTCCCTGCCGGTTATACAGCGGTGACGAGCGAAGTTCTCCATACCCGCTGCCGGGGGAGGTTAAATACAGCCCCGGTATCGGCACAGCTACTTCATGGTACCTGTCTTGAAGAGCGTGAATCCGAGGAGCTGATACCAGGGGGGACAACCGAACTCGACGGTGCAACTGTCTCAAGTATGCAAAGGGCGCCCCGGTCTAATAGCAATATTGCACCCCGACTCTCCGGCAATCCTGAGGCAGACCCGTCGGGAACGCCAGCGAACAATAGAGTAAGACCCAAACATGAGAACGAGACCAACGGAGAAAGTTCATTGAGAAGGCCAGTAAACATCATTGAGAAGTCATGTATCGTTTATAGTAAAGAAAAAATCACCACACAAAAAGAACACATTGTAAATTTTATTCCTGCCGATTGCATTCTGACATCGACCGTAAGTCGTGAATTGAAGGACGCGGGTCTGGAAGATATTGGAGCGATCAAATCAAATGAACACGAAGTAGGACAAGTAGTAGCCTGTTCATAAAAAATAGATACATTTTTAATCTGGTTGTAAGAAACACTTTTGACGAACGTACCTCTTTACATAATGTAACGTCAGCCATCGAAGCTTTAAGGCAAGCCATGGAATGGAATACTTGGGTGTTTCAACTGTTAGCGTAATGAAAACTGGAAATAGCCTAGATCAATTGTCATGGCTCGCAATAGAAAATATATTCAGAGAAATTTTTGCGGAATCTAGTCGACAAATTACAGTTTGTCGACTAGATTACAGGTACCACGCGAGGAGAACCGCGAAAATATAATACGCGAATATCACGAATCGGCTGTAGGCGGACATAAAGGTGCATCGAAAACGTACTGGCGAATCCGAATGGATTATTATTGGGAAGGAATGAGAGATGATATTCGAAAATTTGTTGAAGAATGTAAAAATTGTCAGGAATACAAACTCGTTCGTAACAAGACCCGTCTCCCAATGAAAATCACAGATACACCAAGTGAACCTTTCAAAAAAGTCCGGATGGACATAGTAGGCCTGTGTGTCATAGTAGGCGGTAGACCTGTCACAGAGAGAGGAAACAGGTATATTTTGACCTTTCAAGACAACTTTTCAAAATATTGCGAGGCAGTACCTTTAAAAACGATTGATTCGGTAACAGTAGCTTGCGCGTTATCAGAACATTTCATCACGCGTTTCGGTTGTCCTAAAAACCTACATACTGACCAAGGAAGTGATTTTATCAGTAAAATTATGCAGACAATTTGTAAAATATTTAAAATAAACAAAATTGAGTGTACCGCGTTTCACCCAGAATCTTTAGGCTCACTTGAGCGTAGCCACCAGTCACTTATAGAATATTTAAAACAATTCGGCAACGAGCAAAATTGGGATTCATGGTTGCGATACGCAATTTTCAGTTACAACACTTCAGTACACGGGTCAACCGGTTTCCCTCCTCACACTCTAATCTTTGGCAAGGAAGCTAATATCCCTTCTAGCTTCAGTAGAGGAACACAGGTTATTACATACATTGAACACCTAGATGATTTTCTCCGGAAATTATAAGAAACTCAATCAAAAGCTGCAGAGCGTCTTAACGCCGCTAAACGGGGATCAAAGCAGTATTACGATAGAAAAATTAATAAAAAAAACTTTCAGATTGGAGAACACGTCTATCTCCTCAAGGAACCCCATATAAATAAATTCGATCGCCAGTACGTAGGGCCATATGAAATTGTACAACTTCTTGGCGAGTGTAACGCGGAAATTCGCATTAGTAATAACTGCACTAAGGTTGTTCATCAAGACAAGTTGAAACATGCCGCGATACCCACGACATCATAGTAATCACAATGTTCTTCATCTCGCAAAATAAAAAAACCTTGCACATTGCTTCCTCATAGTTTTGTACCGTTTTCAAATTATTGAGATGTAAAGTAGAACCTTGCTCATGGCTTCTTTATTTAAATTATTAAGATGTAAAGTAGAACCTTCCTCATGGCTTCATCATCTTCTTACACATTTGCCAAAGCTTCTTCTATGAGGAACCATGTGCCGATCAATTTTGGCTTCCTCATAGAGGAAGCTTTGGCAAATGTGTAAGAAGATGATGAAGCCATGAGAAAGGTTCTACTTTACATCTTAATAATTTAAATAAAGAAGCCATGAGCAAGGTTCTACTTTACATCTCAATAATTTGAAAACGGTACAAAACTATGAGGAAGCAATGTGCAAGGTTCTACTTTGCACCCTTGTTTACTTTTGTGACGTTGAGGGCTCCTTGTGAGTGTGATGTAAGTCGAAATCAATATACATGGGGCAATTCATGCGAAATTTGAAAAATTATAATTCTTATAAAATCTGAACTCCTTGTTAGATTTTGTCCAAATTCAATAAGAAATCCCTTTGGATGATAGTGCAACTTCGTACTAAATTTCAGGCGGATATCTAGAAAATTATGGAAGCTAGAGCACTCACATTGAATTTTGGAAAATTTTCAAAACGCCATAAAATCTGAACGTCTCGTTGGATTTTGTCTAAATTCAATACGAAACCTCTTACGATAGTAGTGCAACTTCGTACTAAATTCCAGCCAGATATCTCAAAAATTATGGAAGCTAGAGCAGTTACATTGATTTTTGGAAAAATTTCAAAACGCCATAAAATATGAATGGGTTTCTCTTTGGATAATTACGCAACTTCGTACCAAATTTAAGTCCGATATCTCAAAAATTGCTCCAGTTAGAGTGTAAAGATCGTTTTTTTTACATTAAAAAATGCTTTAAAAGTAAAGCAATGCGTGGATTTTTTCCGAATTCGGTATCGAGCATCTCCCTGTACTCGTACAACATTATACTGGATTTGAGCTCGATATCTCTAAAATTGTGGGAGCTAGAGACCAAAAATAATTTTTTGAATTTTGAAAAAATGCTGTGAAAACAAAATAACTTGGTAGATTTTTCCAAAAATTAAATTGTGCTATGCGCCGTGAACCCTTCACATGTGTGACAAATTTCAGCTTAATATCTCGAGCCGTTCTCAAGTTGTGAGCGGTCAACCATGACTACACACACACACACATACACACACACACACACACACACACACACACACACACACACACACACACACACACACACACACACACACACACACACACACACACACACACACATACATCCGGACATTTTTTCTAAATGTGTTTTTTAGGTGTTTTGAGACATACTGAACACGTTTTCATGAACATCTCGAAAAAAAAAAATTTCACGAAAACAAAGCTTCCTCTATGAGGAAGCAAAAGTCGTTCTCTAGCGAAGCGACTTTTTCTTTAAGGGGGGAGGTGTTACGAGCGCACGCTCGTCACGCATTCGCCACCTATCGCGCGATATTCGAATCTCTAGATCGAGTCATTAGAGCATGAGTATATAATCGAATTTCTTGACACGAACTGGCCCACGCCTTAGCGAAATTGATTAATAAATAAATAGATGTACATTAAACATGCATGATTATTATAAGTATTGTAATTCTGTTCTACCTCGGGTTTTTGAATCCTGGTTTCCCCAAGGGCATGGGCAAATGCCAGAACAGTAAAAGAACACAAAAAAAAAAAACAGAGAGAGGTCCAGGATAATTTAAAAGTCCCTCCTCGACAGCATGTTGTACAGATCTTCAGAAAATATTCTTGGAAATTCAAACGATTGTATTTCCAAGAACTTAGCAATAAGACACACGTGTAGAAAGTAGCTAAACAAAATGTAAATGTCTTGACAACGACGTGACTCGAGCGAAAAAGCAAAGATTGAAACATACTTGCAATATGAAACCCGTAAAGAAAAGCCTTTTACAATTTTTCTTAACAAAGAGTTTCCGCTCTTTAGAAAATTTCACGTGCCTAACACTTGAACGACCATTCGCCATGCGTATCTGGTCACCAAATGTTTCATTACCACCCGCGACTTAACGAGAGTCGCGAAGCTGAAAAAAGGGCCTTCTGCTTAACATCGAGAGTGACGGGCCAGACGCCCGCCACCGAGCGCTCTTACGACCCCGACCGCGGGGCCTTACCACCCCTGCCCTTGCCTTCGAATAGTACCCTGTACACTTTTTCCTGGATTTTCATCCCCACTTTTTAAACTTTGACCGATTAAGAAATTGCTTCTTCGTCGAGAGAAAACTTTGAGCATCCTCGAGTCGCGTCGTCGGATAGGCAGTCTCTTCGAGATTTCCAAGGAAGTAACAACAGGCGAAGAACTCGGCGTTTTCTTCGCTATCGGTTTTGTTACTTTCTTTTACTATTTTTGTATAGACATTGTATACAGAGAGTTTTTATAATTTTATAAGTTTAAAATAGTGTAAATATAAATTAAAGCCATTATGTGTTGTAACGCTTATTTTTAGCGTTACAATGATGCCTCTAAATATCCGGCTTTTTTTAGCTATTCCTCCGACTCCCTCGGCAAATATCGAGCACGTTCGTCTGGGCAACGAGAAATATTAAGAAATATCATTAATAATTTGTTTGTTATACATTCTTTTTTTATGTAACTGGGAGGACAACACGAGGAATAAGGAGACCATTGGCGCAGAATAAACCAATGGGCATGATTCCCGGCAAATTTATTCCTCGTCGAAAACCAATCAAATAACGAAGATTGGAAGTTGTCAATATTCCCCGACGGACAAGGAATGATCGGTGATGAGCACAACGGCGAGGACTCGTGATCGATATAGTAATAGTCACGGGGGTAATTAAATGCGAATTTTGAACGGTAGGCGACAGCAGCTCCCGGACTTCGAAAATATTTTAGAAAAAGAGTGGGGGGCAAGTAGCCGGTCCGCGTAACGCGAGCAGTCGTTACGGGGCATTCTTCGCGAATCGTTGGTCCCCGCAAGTTACGGGGCATTCTTCGCGAATCGTTGGTCCCCGCAAGTTGATTTGGCATTCTTCGCGAATCGTTGGTCCCCGCAAGTTGATGGGGCATTCTTCGCGAATCGTTGGTCCCCGCAAGTTGATTGGCATTCTTCGCGAATCGTTGGTCCCCGCAAGTTGATTGGCATTCTTCGCGAATCGTTGGTCCCAGCAAGTTAATTTTTGATCTTCGCGAATTGTTAATCCCGGCGACTTAGTTTTTGGTTTTGTACGAGAGTATCCGGTTTAAAAGCAACGAGTCCCGGAAATAAACCCAGGAACCAGGCCAACGAAGCCCATTGGAAAATCAGGGTAAGATCTTTCCCGTGGCAACGCCGTTCGGTCATTATTTTTCGTGGTTCGCAATTTCCATTACCGGATCACGCAAGTTTCGTTTTGGTTTTTGGTGCGTGTCTCTCTTTAGTTTTTTTGTATCCGATCGCCGGGGTTACGTCGTGTGTGACTTGTAAAGCGCGTGCGATATTTGCGATAGCATAAGATAGTAGGGTCCCTCGAGAAAGAAACAATTCGCGTTTTAGTTCCGCGTTCGCGAAGTCGTTTGTTCTGTATGTGTTTTTTTTTGTATTCCATTTTTGAAACGTTTCGAATAGGGAATCGGCGCTGCGGACAGAGTAGTGGCGACCGATTATAGCAGGGAAATTGTCATTTGTCGTCCATGAAAATCGCGAGGTGAATTATTTTATTTTTGTATTTTTTTTTGTGAAAATAAATTCGCCGTGAAAATTCCCTGAAATTTCGTAGTGTTCGTGTGTGTGCGCAATAATTTTCATTTGTTTCGATCTCACTCAAATCCCCGCCAAAAATCACATTTTCCCGAACCGCCCCTCTACCCGTGTGATGGCTGCGGTCTAGTCGAGCAAACCCCCACACGTCTCTCCAATTAACATCTTGAAAATTTATTTTTCTTTCCCGGTCGGGTCACGCTATAAGCGTGGCTGGCGCCCAAATATTTTTTATTAAATATCAAATATACCGGCCGAGGAGGCGTTTTTGTATGCGTCCCGGAAAAAGACGTTACAGTGTATAAATTGGATAGTCTGTATTAAATAAATCAGTGAGTTAATATTAAAAATTAAAGATTAAATTCACCTTTAAACATTCCCGCGCTCAGTCCGAATTTCTATTCGCTAGGCAGCGAACGAAAACGGACCAGTCAGCATCGAAGTAACGGACAGCTCAGGCTGGCTCGTAACAACTTCGCTCGCATCGCGCCATCTGTTCGGTTCAGTCGATCGCGCGCGCGATTTGAATGCTCTCGTTCGTCGCTAGCAGAGTAAAGGATATCAAATACATCGATAAAATAAGGTTCGACTGGATTCGTTAAGCTTGCGCCTACGATCCTCGATTACGACTGCCGGTCGCTTCCTCGACCGCGAGATACGACGCAGTTCGTCGCACGACGTCTCCCATTGGCTCTATCGATCGGCCGCCGTGATATCACACCGAGATATCACCACCGAGATATCACGGTGCCTGGCCGCGTCGCGAAGCTTTACGCGTATTAAGCTCGCGTCCTGGGCCCGCGTGTCGATCGCCAAATAGTTCCATTCCCACATATATGTTTGTTGCCAAATTTTTCAGATTGAAATATTCCCAAATTGGTTATTTTCATTCACACTGAATCGTACAGAATTATAACAGGTTTATGTGATCCAATATTTTTCGGCAATTAAAAATTATTATTCCCATATTAGGAAAGTTTTTCACTGATGATGAATCTGACATACGATCACCCCGTCACAATCATTGACGATTCTGCAGAGCAAAATCACTAATCGCGTAGATATTTCAAAGAGACGAAAGAATGAAAAAAAGCATATGAAAAAAATCAAACATACTCGTCACTCGCGTCGCGGTGGCTGCGAAACGATAACTCCTCGTGTGAATCGACAAAAGCATACAAAAAACGTTCAGATTCCTTTTATTGGAATTTTGGAAAATCTGATAATTCAGTCAGTTTGGATATTCGATTTCATCACAAATTCAATCAGTTTTTGCTAGATAATTTTTAGAATTCCGCTCGGGGTGACATTTTTTGAATCCACGAGTTGCGACAGGAAATACGCGAAAAAATACAATACAACAAAGTATCGCTTCTACGAACTTGTCGCTTCGTATTTTTTTTCTTCGCAATCGTAAATCGTCAACAATTATGACGGGTCAATCGTGTTCCATATTCGTCGTCAGCGAAAAGTTACTACATAAATTAAATTTCTTTGAATTTCTCCTTTTTTTTGTCTTATTGAAAAAAGTTGTTGTCCATTAGTTTTTTTTTCATTAAATCGTCAGTAATAATAACGAGTCCACCGTGTTGCAGCAAAAAGGGGCAAGGTGCGGCCGCAAAAACGACAGCCCCGGTCGCAGCCGCCGATGAGGAGACCAACTCCGCAACAGTCCCCGCTCCCTCAACCGTCACAGCCTCAAGTCCCTCAACCGTCACAGTCGTCACAGCCTCAAGTGCCTCAACCGCTACAGCCGTCACAGCCTCAGCTGCTTCAATCGTCACATCCGTTACAGCATCAGCCGCTTCAACAGTCGCAGCAGCCCCTGCTGCTCAAACCGTCGCAGCCTCAGCTGTTTCAACAGCATCATCTGCCTCAACCATCACAGCCTCAGCCGCTTCAACTGCTTCAACAGTCGCAACTGCTTCAACAGTCGCAGCAGCCCCAGCTGCTCCAACAGTCGCAGCCTCAGCTGGTTCAGCAGCCCCAGATGCCTCAATCGTCACAGTCTCAGCAGTCTCAACTGCCTCAACCGTCACAGCCGTCACAGCCTCAGTTGCCTCATCTGCCTCAACCGTCACAGCCTCAGCCGCTTCAACTGCCTCAACAATCGCAGCAGCCCCAGCTGTCTCAACCGTCACAGCCTCAGTTGCCTCAACAGTCGCGGCAGCCTCAGCTGTTTCAACAGCTGCAGCATCGCCAGCTTCCTCGATCGTCACAGCCTCAGCTGTCTCAACCGTCGCAGCCTCAGCTGGTTCAACAGCCGCAGCATCCCCAGCTGCCTCAATCGTCACGGACTCGACCGTGGCGACAAAATATTTGGAAGTGGCAGCCGGAGGAAGAACTCACGCCGCGGCAGGAGCAGCGCCGACAGCAAAAAATCCGGCGGCAGAAGCAAAATAAAACACAGAAACTTCTAAATGGAATTTTACGAGAACTGCAACAGCAGCATCCGTCGGAACAGCAGCAACGAAACCCGGCATCCGCGATGTCTCGGCTACAACGGAAATTATTTTCCGCCTGAGAAGTCGCTAACGACTTGGCGATGCGACTGAAATCCAGCGAAGCCGATCAAGATCGCTTGATCACTATTTTTTTTAACTCCCGATTGCACACGGGGAAAAAAAACGGGAGTTATGTGTTTCACCGCCTGCCCGCGAAATAGCTGAATTTTCAGGCTGAAGTGTTTGGCCAAACGGCTTATCCCCTCCTGACAGATTTTGGCACATCAATTCTGTGGGTCACAGAGAAGGTTTTTTTTTCATAATATTTATGGTCGGAAGCGAACTCGTAAAGATATTCAATGTTTAAAAATATCGACAAATTCAAAGGAGGGACATATTGCATTTTGCGATATGTCCCCTGAATTTATCGCCGTTCCCCGTTCGCCGTTCAGTACTCGCTTCAGACGGTAGACTACGCGGACTGTTTCTGTCTCTCTCGCTCCGCAGCGAGGGCCGATAGTGTTGTCTCTCTCGGATTCGTGGATGTAGTCCATCGCCTTCAGACCCCTCGCGATTGGTTGTTCGAAGGAGGGGCGACATCGTCGGCGATGTGACTTCACATACATCTATCTATATATATAGATAGATAGATGTATGTGAAGTCACATCGCCGACGATGTCGCCCCTCCTTCGAACAACCAATCGAATACATACCATTCTATATATATATATATATATATATATATATATATACCAAAATATAAACCAATCAAATATATATATATATATATATATATATATATATATATTGTAACACGGTTTTTCTTACCGTGTACCTTCGCCGTCCCACCGCTGCACGCCCTGGGCGCCAGCCGCCAACGGACGGCCCTGGAAAACGACTCCCGATGTGACTCGGGTCCGACTGAGGTTTTGGGGGGAACAGCGGGGGGGACGAGGCGGCTTATCGGCTAACTCAGTCTTCCCCGGGGTAGAGGGGCGTGGGTCGACACACGACAGCACGGATAATAATTAGGCACGTATGATTTCAAGTAACAGGTATTTATTCGGGACCGACAGCTCTGACGGCAGCCGATCTATTCACATGTTGAGCGACCGACTAACAAGTTCAAACGAGGACTTCGGGGTTCACCCGGCACGGATATAATACAATTTTCAGGGGGGGGGGAGGCTTTTTGATTCGGTCGTTCGTGTTTCGAGATTACAGTGCGATAATTGCTTAAACCTAGGCGATCTCCGGCTATCCTAACCTGTTGGAGGAACACAAATATTTTCTTGACCCGCAGGGTTGGCTTAACGTATACGATACGTGCGAATACTATCGCTATTCTGCGGGCTATCCTAACCTATACGATAAACACCAAAATTCCTTATATCTAACGCGGGTGACTCGACAAACTAAATAACTAAACGGTACAATACTCAATGTTATGGTAGATCGTTACTCGAATTCGACCGAGCAATGTTACGTAAACGACAACACAGGCCCGGATTCTACAAACAAATTCTCGCGTAAACGACAACACAATTACGACGCCCCGGCTTCGGCTCGGAGCGGCCCCTCGCGTTCGCTCCCTTCCCACACCTCCGGAGAAATATTCGTAGACAATAATCAGGTATTTCTTTTTTTTTTTCTTTCCACTATTACGACCGTTACGCTATCCTCAAGACTAGTGGCTACGTTACCCATAAATTCGGTGGTATTCTCATATTTTCTGGTGGGCTCTCTCTCTTTTTTTTTTCTACCGGTATATCGCCCGGGTATCGACAACTCCGCTGGTTCCGAGATCGATAGTTGGGGCTGTGGTCACCCACGTGGTTCAGTAATGGACTGGTAATACTGGCTAGCCCCGGGTCGATATTGGCTTTTTTCGTCGACAGCTCTCGAAGGAAAAAAAATTTTATGGTGATGATACGACACCTCTGGGCTCGTGAGCCAGTACCTCGATTGGGAATAATACGGTATCGACAACTCTGATGGCCGGGGTCTTTGACAGCCAATACGGTATCGACAACTCTGATGACCGGGGTCTGCGACAGCCAACTCTACGTTAACCGGGCCGGTATACTGGCTACTCTCACGGAAAAAAAAAAGAACACGCTCCGCAACGAACAAACACGTGCTTAATCGCACTTCCGCCGCACGCGCCGACCACGCGGCAGAATGTCCCGTTTTCGTGAATGACGATAGCTCGACACGACAAGTCTTTCGGACGCTCCGATACGAATATCGGGTACAAAACGATTATGCACAGACGACTAATCTCTACTTTGTCTTAATTATGGTCAGCGTCGGGCTTCGCCCGGGCCACGGTTACTCACGGACCCACTGGTGTCGATTACGGTGATACCCACGTCCTTCCTGGAGGGATGTTGGAGATGTGGAGCCGACTGGTCGAGACGTCCGCCGCCGATGGAAGCCGAACGAGAAGAGAGCGACTCGAGGCTCTTCCTCGGGGCCCTCGGCCGTCGGACCCCCCACTCTCGGGTCGCCGAAATTCGCCGAGCGAAGCATGTGCTCTCTCGCGGACTCCTCCCTGACCCGCACATCAGTACCGCTCGACAGCCCCTCAATCTCTGATAAATTCGCCGACAGCGCCGATACAGTACCCACTGCGTCCGATACTTCTAGTTGACGCCGGCGGGCTCCCTGATTTGCCGACGTTGCTGGCGATGAATTCTTGCCCCGCCTCAGCCTGCGGTGCGCGTGCACCCGGCCCGCGCGATTCCCACCCGTGGCTGGTAAGTTTGCGAGTGGGGAACTGCGCCCTGGTCCTCGTCGTGGCTGCCGACGGTGGTACCTCCTATGGACCCAGGGGCTGCTCCGGGGCATTGAAATTTTCTCATCTTGTGGACCGGGTGTCCGCCACCGTGGACGGTGCTCGGTCGGCGTGAGGCAGTGTGTGGGCCCCCACTTTTGGTCCTACCACGACCCCTCGACGCACTTTCGTGGGGTACTCCGACGCGGGGGATGTCCGGCCGGGTACCCCAACCGCCGACGGCATCCCTCCGTCGGCCGGTGAGGCTTACTGCAAACCGCCTCGGGTTCCTCCTCCCCGAGGGCTAACGCTGATCCCCGATGAGTGGGACGAGCGTGTCGACTGCGATGCGGTGATGTGGGTTCCTCTGGACTCCTTGGCGTGGGGTACGCAGTGGCCAGTGAGTACGGTCGCTCCAAAAAACTTTATTAACCTACGATTAGTACTAGACGACAATTAATTATTACAATAATGGCCGAAGTGGCTCGGTTAAATTTCTCCGGAGGAGGGGAAAATCGGCGGCGGAGGTCTGACAGCGGGAAGTGTTGGTCGCTACAGCGACGTAACGGGGTGCCCGTAAAACACCACGTTACAATATATATATTAGATGAAAAGCGTACGTCGTTATTTATTTTTTATTTATCTAATATTAACTCCCGGTTGATTGATTTAACCAAGTTATTGAAAAAAAAATTAATCTCCATCAGTTGACATAACGGCAAACATAACCTACAAGGTGTCTAGCCGGCTTTACGGTAAGCATAACCTATAAGGTTTTTTTCTTCATATTAATTCATTCAATCAGAATTCTAAGTTTGAAGCTTCGTCTTCAAATCTCATCTTTAATAGTGAAATAAGTATTTCGAATTTACATGCATGGAGAATAGCTGAATTCTAATCAATTCCTAATCAACGCTGTCAGTCATCCTTATCGATAAGGTTTATTCAGTCAACAATCTCCATTCGATGTTCACTCTGATTGAAAACTCGGATAACCCTTGCTCTTCTGTATAATAATTTTTGTTCTCTGATATTGTTCAATCAAAATTCTAAGTTTGTAGCTTCGTTTTCAAATCTCATCCGTATTATTAGCAAAACAAGTATCAGTTTGATCGGAATTGAAATATTAATTGACATGACGATCTTTCAGCTTATTTCAGGATAATTTGTCATTTTTTTCAGGATAATTTGGTGCTCTCTGTGGTGTTCGGCACGTATTCATATATTTTTTTTCTCTCTGTGGTGTTCGACATGTATTTATATATTTTTTTTCTAATTTCACAATAGCAGGTGCGGTTTGGAGCGGTATAAACAATGTCCGATGTCAAGTCAACATAGGCTGGACAAATCATAGTCACAAATCGAATCGAATTCGCTGATGTACCAGTGAATCGTGGTTAAGGCTGATCTGAGCCGCGCTTAACATGAAGGATGTTGTGCTGACATCTGTCCAAGGCTGTACTAGCCGCGTTCTACAATAACTGTAGAGCGCTGACATTGACTCCA
>OY759157.1:19191884-19194384 GCA_963662125.1 Diplazon laetatorius | reverse complement strand
GTGTGTGTGTGTGTGTGTGTGTGTGTGTGTGTGTGTGTGTGTGTGTGTGTGTGTGTGTGTGTGTGTGTGTGTGTGTGTGTGTGTGTGTGTGTGTGTGTGTGTGTGTGTGTGTGTGTGTGTGTGTGTGTGTGTGTGTGTGTGTGTGTGTGTGTGTGTGTGTGTGTGTGTGTGTGTGTGTGTGTGTGTGTGTGTGTGTGTGTGTGTGTGTGTGTGTGTGTGTGTGTGTGTGTGTGTGTGTGTGTGTGTGTGTGTGTGTGTGTGTGTGTGTGTGTGTGTGTGTGTGTGTGTGTGTGTGTGTGTGTGTGTGTGTGTGTGTGTGTGTGTGTGTGTGTGTGTGTGTGTGTGTGTGTGTGTGTGTGTGTGTGTGTGTGTGTGTGTGTGTGTGTGT
This sequence comes from Diplazon laetatorius, assembly GCA_963662125.1. Taxonomy (NCBI): domain Eukaryota; kingdom Metazoa; phylum Arthropoda; class Insecta; order Hymenoptera; family Ichneumonidae; genus Diplazon; species Diplazon laetatorius. Next base: position 19,193,996 of record OY759157.1, on the reverse strand, counting down.
GTGTGTGTGTGTGTGTGTGTGTGTGTGTGTGTGTGTGTGTGTGTGTGTGTGTGTGTGTGTGTGTGTGTGTGTGTGTGTGTGTGTGTGTGTGTGTGTGTGTGTGTGTGTGTGTGTGTGTGTGTGTGTGTGTGTGTGTGTGTGTGTGTGTGTGTGTGTGTGTGTGTGTGTGTGTGTGTGTGTGTGTGTGTGTGTGTGTGTGTGTGTGTGTGTGTGTGTGTGTGTGTGTGTGTGTGTGTGTGTGTGTGTGTGTGTGTGTGTGTGTGTGTGTGTGTGTGTGGTGTGTGTGTGTGTGTGTGTGTGTGTGTGTGTGTGTGTGTGTGTGTGTGTGTGTGTGTGTGTGTGTGTGTGTGTGTGTGTGTGTGTGTGTGTGTGTGTGTGTGTGTGTGTGTGTGTGTGTGTGTGTGTGTGTGTGTGTGTGTGTGTGTGTGTGTGTGTGTGTGTGTGTGTGTGTGTGTGTGTGTGTGTGTGTGTGTGTGTGTGTGTGTGTGTGTGTGTGTGTGTGTGTGTGTGTGTGTGTGTGTGTGTGTGTGTGTGTGTGTGTGTGTGTGTGTGTGTGTGTGTGTGTGTGTGTGTGTGTGTGTGTGTGTGTGTGTGTGTGTGTGTGTGTGTGTGTGTGTGTGTGTGTGTGTGTGTGTGTGTGTGTGTGTGTGTGTGTGTGTGTGTGTGTGTGTGTGTGTGTGTGTGTGTGTGTGTGTGTGTGTGTGTGTGTGTGTGTGTGTGTGTGTGTGTGTGTGTGTGTGTGTGTGTGTGTGTGTTGTGTGTGTGTGTGTGTGTGTGTGTGTGTGTGTGTGTGTGTGTGTGTGTGTGTGTGTGTGTGTGTGTGTGTGTGTGTGTGTGTGTGTGTGTGTGTGTGTGTGTGTGTGTGTGTGTGTGTGTGTGTGTGTGTGTGTGTGTGTGTGTGTGTGTGTGTGTGTGTGTGTGTGTGTGTGTGTGTGTGTGTGTGTGTGTGTGTGTGTGTGTGTGTGTGTGTGTGTGTGTGTGTGTGTGTGTGTGGTGTGTGTGTGTGTGTGTGTGTGTGTGTGTGTGTGTGTGTGTGTGTGTGGTGTGTGTGTGTGTGTGTGTGTGTGTGTGTGTGTGTGTGTGTGTGTGTGTGTGTGTGTGTGTGTGTGTGTGTGTGTGTGTGTGTGTGTGTGTGTGTGTGTGTGTGTGTGTGTGTGTGTGTGTGTGTGTGTGTGTGTGTGTGTGTGTGTGTGTGTGTGTGTGTGTGCGTGCGTGCGTGCGTGCGTGCGTGCGTGCGTGCGTGCGTGCGTGCGTGCGTGCGTGCGTGCGTGCGTGCGTGCGTGCGTGCGTGCGTGCGTGTTTGCGTGCGTGCGTGCGTGCGTGCGTGCGTGCGTGCGTGCGTGCGTGCGTGCGTGCGTGCGTGCGTGCGTGCGTGCGTGCGTGCGTGCGTGCGTGCGTGCGTGCGTGCGTGCGTGCGTGCGTGCGTGCGTGCGTGCGTGCGTGCGTGCGTGCGTGCGTGCGTGCGTGCGTGCGTGCGTGCGTGCGTGCGTGCGTGCGTGCGTGCGTGCGTGCGTGCGTGCGTGCGTGCGTGCGTGCGTGCGTGCGTGCGTGCGTGCGTGCGTGCGTGCGTGCGTGCGTGCGTGCGTGCGTGCGTGCGTGCGTGCGTGCGTGCGTGCGTGCGTGCGTGCGTGCGTGCGTGCGTGCGTGCGTGCGTGCGTGCGTGCGTGCGTGCGTGCGTGCGTGCGTGCGTGCGTGCGTGCGTGCGTGCGTGCGTGCGTGCGTGCGTGCGTGCGTGCGTGCGTGCGTGCGTGCGTGCGTGCGTGCGTGCGTGCGTGCGTGCGTGCGTGCGTGCGTGCGTGCGTGCGTGCGTGCGTGCGTGCGTGCGTGCGTGCGTGCGTGCGTGCGTGCGTGCGTGCGTGCGTGCGTGCGTGCGTGCGTGCGTGCGTGCGTGCGTGCGTGCGTGCGTGCGTGCGTGCGTGCGTGCGTGCGTGCGTGCGTGCGTGCGTGCGTGCGTGCGTGCGTGCGTGCGTGCGTGCGTGCGTGCGTGCGTGCGTGCGTGCGTGCGTGCGTGCGTGCGTGCGTGCGTGCGTGCGTGCGTGCGTGCGTGCGTGCGTGCGTGCGTGCGTGCGTGCGTGCGTGCGTGCGTGCGTGCGTGCGTGCGTGCGTGCGTGC
>OY759157.1:19190121-19191684 GCA_963662125.1 Diplazon laetatorius | reverse complement strand
GTGTGCGTGTGCGTGTGCGTGTGCGTGTGCGTGTGCGTGTGCGTGTGCGTGTGCGTGTGCGTGTGCGTGTGCGTGTGCGTGTGCGTGTGCGTGTGCGTGTGCGTGTGCGTGTGCGTGTGCGTGTGCGTGTGCGTGTGCGTGTGCGTGTGCGTGTGCGTGTGCTGTGTGCGTGTGCGTGTGCGTGTGCGTGTGCGTGTGCGTGTGCGTGTGCGTGTGCGTGTGCGTGTGCGTGTGCGTGTGCGTGTGCGTGTGCGTGTGCGTGTGCGTGTGCGTGTGCGTGTGCGTGTGCGTGTGCGTGTGCGTGTGCGTGTGCGTGTGCGTGTGCGTGTGCGTGTGCGTGTGCGTGTGCGTGTGCGTGTGCGTGTGCGTGTGCGTGTGCGTGTGCGTGTGCGTGTGCGTGTGCGTGTGCGTGTGCGTGTGCGTGTGCGTGTGCGTGTGCGTGTGCGTGTGCGTGTGCGTGTGCGTGTGCGTGTGCGTGTGCGTGTGCGTGTGCGTGTGCGTGTGCGTGTGCGTGTGCGTGTGCGTGTGCGTGTGCGTGTGCGTGTGCGTGTGCGTGTGCGTGTGCGTGTGCGTGTGCGTGTGCGTGTGCGTGTGCGTGTGCGTGTGCGTGTGCGTGTGCGTGTGCGTGTGCGTGTGCGTGTGCGTGTGCGTGTGCGTGTGCGTGTGCGTGTGCGTGTGCGTGTGCGTGTGCGTGTGCGTGTGCGTGTGCGTGTGCGTGTGCGTGTGCGTGTGCGTGTGCGTGTGCGTGTGCGTGTGCGTGTGCGTGTGCGTGTGCGTGTGCGTGTGCGTGTGCGTGTGCGTGTGCGTGTGCGTGTGCGTGTGCGTGTGCGTGTGCGTGTGCGTGTGCGTGTGCGTGTGCGTGTGCGTGTGCGTGTGCGTGTGCGTGTGCGTGTGCGTGTGCGTGTGCGTGTGCGTGTGCGTGTGCGTGTGCGTGTGCGTGTGCGTGTGCGTGTGCGTGTGCGTGTGCGTGTGCGTGTGCGTGTGCGTGTGCGTGTGCGTGTGCGTGTGCGTGTGCGTGTGCGTGTGCGTGTGCGTGTGCGTGTGCGTGTGCGTGTGCGTGTGCGTGTGCGTGTGCGTGTGCGTGTGCGTGTGCGTGTGCGTGTGCGTGTGCGTGTGCGTGTGCGTGTGCGTGTGCGTGTGCGTGTGCGTGTGCGTGTGCGTGTGCGTGTGCGTGTGCGTGTGCGTGTGCGTGTGCGTGTGCGTGTGCGTGTGCGTGTGCGTGTGCGTGTGCGTGTGCGTGTGCGTGTGCGTGTGCGTGTGCGTGTGCGTGTGCGTGTGCGTGTGCGTGTGCGTGTGCGTGTGCGTGTGCGTGTGCGTGTGCGTGTGCGTGTGCGTGTGCGTGTGCGTGTGCGTGTGCGTGTGCGTGTGCGTGTGCGTGTGCGTGTGCGTGTGCGTGTGCGTGTGCGTGTGCGTGTGCGTGTGCGTGTGCGTGTGCGTGTGCGTGTGCGTGTGCGTGTGCGTGTGCGTGTGCGTGTGCGTGTGCGTGTGCGTGTGCGTGTGCGTGTGCGTGTGCGTGTGCGTGTGCGTGTGCGTGTGCGTGTGCGTGTGCGTGTGCGTGTGCGT